>OU015592.1:13600000-14200000 GCA_907165245.1 Habrosyne pyritoides | reverse complement strand
TTCGGTCTGGATGTAAATATATATACCTATTATATAAAAGAAAGTACTATTTGTATCTAGTATATCAGTTATCGGGATTCCATAGTACAATCTCTGCTTTGTTTGGAATCAGATGGTAGTGTGTAAAGAATGTCCTAGGATATTCATATTTTGCCAAGTTTTATCAAAATCCGTAACAAACATCCATCTATTGATATAACGACGTATCGCAATTTACAATATTAAGTAGGATGTAGGTATTGAGGGTTTCAACGAATGCGTTCTTATCGTATGATATCATAATGTGTTTGATAACATTCCAGGCTCAAGAGAACGTAGAGCCGTGGCGTCAGCGCTGGTTCTACGGCGGCAAGCTGCTCGGCGACCGGCTGGTGGTGGAGGAAGCCCGCATCACGGCCGGCTACGTGGTGCAGGTGATCGTGGCCGCCGCGGAGCCCGAAGCCGACGCGCCCAGCTAGTCGCGGACCTCGACTTGTTGGTCGCAACGCATACCAGCTTTCAGTTCACGTCAGGACGTCGGCAATCGCGGTATGTTGCTGTTCTCTCGCCAGATGCGTATCGATGACCATGTTATTTTATTGCCGAAATCATAAAAAATAGTTCTCTACCATTTTTCCGATAAAAATTAAGTCGTGTTTATATATTGATGCGATAAAAATTCTACTACGTATTATTTGCTCGAATTAACACTTTAGTTCAAATAACAAATCTGTGTACAATTGACGTACAAAAGAAATATTGTCCGTAATAAACACAGCTTCGTTCAATCCCCTTTTAAGTGGTCAATTTGTATGCGATAGGGAACTCTGCAACTGTGACTCAGCCAACATCACAGTCTGAACGCGTATAAATATACGAGTATATGCGATTAATCATCCACTGACGGGGCGGCGTAACACAAATATTATTGTATTATATTAATATATTTGAAAATACTACAAAATGTCACGCAACACATTACCCGAATGAGAGATATTCTAAATTGTGTACCATAAAAGATGAAATTAAATTTGTATGTAGGTATTGTATAACCATTTCTATTTAAGACTATTTTAGACATCACAATCTGAAAATCGTTCTATTTTCTTCTGTGATTAAGTTGGAAGTATATCTTAAGATTTTTTTGGAAATTTCATTAAAATTTACCTCAAAAGTAATCGACTAATAGCAGTTATAAATTCGTTATAATTTTTGTGATTTTAAACAAAGGTATCACCCGATGTATTTCATATATAAAGCTCATTTTGAGAATGTTTCTTGTTATGTCTCGGTGTCGATTTCAGTGTTTTGCTTTTAATTGAATATCACATCGTGCGTAAGTGAATCACTGCTTTGAGTAATTAATATATATTGGTCCAGAATCTGTTGTGCAACAAACTTAACACCTCTTCTTTCTATTCCTAAACTTAAGAGTGAGAGATAGTGTGATGCACGTTTTTGACAGGACTAACATAAATTTAAGACTTTCTTTCTCTTATCATTTGATTCAAGTAGAAAGGGGTGTTCACATATTTAATTAAGTTTAGTGCTGCACAATAGAATCTGTATCATTATATTACTTTAATGTTAAATAAAAAATATGCCCCAAAAATCTTAGCGATTTAATTGTATACTGCGAGATTGAGAAGCGATATATATATATAAGCGCTACTAAAATTGTCAAGATCCAGGCCCATTTGGCAGATAAGGATGTCATAGAAAAGTCACCCCTATTGCTTCTGAGATATGGTTCATCTATTGATCCAATTGTTAATTGTATGATGATGCCAATGAACCTTGTCATAACTCCATAGGGTTTATTTTCCTATAACACTCTTGGCTGTCAAATCATACATATTAGATCTCGGCAACTTTAAAAAGATAATTTTGGTTGTTTTACTATAAACGCATTTTTCTGATGCTATAAACATACAACAATTAATGATAAAAGCAACCAATATTTCTTTCTATAGTAGGTATATATCGATACCTTAATTGGCAAACCAGTTAACTCCATATGAGCAAATTTTTAATATACTATATTAATGAATGTAGACTACTTATGAAAAAAATCTAAAAAACCGTTATTATATATTTATGGAAAGAATTGTGATTATATGGGAAATTTTGTTTTTGGAAATCACGCCGAATTCTTGATGCACACAATCTAAACCAAAATATTTTCGACTAAATGTGGAGTTGGCTGGTTTGCCAGTTAAGGTTTTTATTTCATTTTTAATATAAACAGATGTACGTCTATTTATTTTGTACAACGGTTATTTCAATATAATTATATTAACAGAGATAAGCTCTTAGGTATAATATAAAATAAATTGAGTTGTAAATACATTATATAGAAAATAATATGGCTTCATAATTTTAGATTAAAAGATGTCTTACTGACCGCAGTCGTGCTGATGCAAAAATGTTCTTGTTCTTTCAACTTTGCATTTAGAGGCCTATAGCTGAAAATGTTCAAATTCTGCCATTCTTGTACAGTCAACAATATAGCTTAACAGATCCATGTATAGAAAACTCTTGTACACTAAAACGGGCGGTGAGCATGATATGAAATGATAAAAAGTAAATAAATGAAATATGGTATTCAAATAGGCCTTCACAGGCACTTATGAGTGGTCAGACGCTAACACGGTTCGGAAGGTTGCTTTTACTGAAAAAAGCCAGCAATAAAATCAGCAACAGATTTTTAATTTGTTTTTCAAAACTTACTCCGTCGCGGTTTCACCCGCGTCCTCAAGGGATGTATCCAGAGATACTGATTGGAATAGTGTAGCTTTCTATCTGTGAATGATATATTTAACAGCTGCTATGGTCCTGGAGGTTACCCTCCAAATACACAAAAACTTAGTTAAATTTTATTTAAATTTAACTTAATTTAAAATTAGATTTCTACATTATAGTTTAGTCTTATGTACAGGAGTTTAATAATGTTGGACTTGTTACTTATGTTGCTGATTCTACACGTAAATTATACTATGACTGCCATGTATTGTGATGTTGTGAGATTTTTTCATTTACACTTTATTAACTATAAAAAAAAAGTTTGTTTTCTATATGATTCGATCATTCGATGTTGGTTTATTACGTATATTATATATGTTACTGTGAAAGCTGGAAGTAAGGTCAATCCCTAGATTTACCAGTATAATACGATCATCAGATATCTAGGATTTACTAAGAAACAGCAGTAAAAGTCAAAACTGCTATGTAATAGTAGAAAAAAAATTGGATTTTCACCAGCAGGCACTCGGTAAATCAAACTTTTAGTAAGCTTATTAAGGAAATGTAAGGAATATCATATTTTTATCTATATAAATGCAGGATACATACTTACATTTACTAAATGATGTTAGTAAAAGTTAAGTTTTACAAGTGAAACCTGAGATGTACCACTATTCCGGCTTTTACAGTAACATATATAAACCTTTTTTTATCAATAAAAATAGAAATATAAAATGTTTGTTCAGCAAATTTTTAGCACGTGAATTTTACGTGTTGTTTTCTGACGATCAGGTGGTTTTAAACACAGCTGTGTGTATAGCTTGTACTAATGTATAGAAGTAGAGCACACGAGTTGAGATGCGCAAAAAATATATTTAAAATGCTTTCTGCGAAATTATTTTCAATATGAGTTTCTTTTTTTTATAAATTATAGATGTGTTATTTTTATATGTACCGTTAGTGTCTAAATGTTATTTTATATTCATTTCGTAGGACTTTAATTCACTCAAGGTTATATAATATACTAAATGTTATGTAAATATATGTTAATATTAGTGGCCCTATATAACGCGAGTTGTCGATCATACGGTGGGTTTTTTACTGAGCCAATAGTTGAGTTATGTGTACTTATATAAAGTGACAGAATAAAAATAATATTTTATTTGTACAGAAATCAGTATGATGCCAGATGAAGAGATTTTTACATTTGTAAATTACAGTGGCCTATTATTATAAGGGGAGATATTAGTTTATTTTATCTGTGGACTCATATCATAAAATTGCATTAAAAAGGCCGTATAAACAGCATTTATTTGTCCCTTATTAGATTTATCAATAATGTTTAGTTATAAAGTAGTTTTGTATCAAATGGCCATTTAAATCCGATAGTTTATTGCATGTATTATAAAGTTATTATTGAGAATAATTTTATTGATTGTAGGGTAAAAATTCATAACCATATTCGTAACAGTGATCGCCAGTAGGATGGAATTATGAAAGTCTTGTCAGATATAAGCGATGTGGGTGATGATAATTACGGCGGGGTATGTTCCGCGGCTTGAGCGGTAACGCAAATGTATCCGGTATCTGTTTACTTGATTTGCGATACTAACATCCATACCTGTAGCGATATATATAGATGTACGCTTAGGTAGGTTACCGTTTACCCACTCGGTATTCTTGCTTATATCTAAACACTTTAGTTTCAATGATATAATGCTATTGGTTGCATTTGGATATTTTTGAAGTGTGACACATAATTTGTAACATCCCGTGTCCAAAATGTTTATTAGTTATTTATTTACGATCAAAAAATATGTTAAAGGATTTTTTTTTCAAACGTAACAATCATTGGTTTAAAATTAAGTTAGATTTGAAATTTATCGTACTAAGGTCTAAATTGATTGGTATTTATGATTATTTATAGTTAAATGGGAAGAGGCTTAACCCGTATACTTATTATCTAGATGTGTCATGTCGGTTCATGTATTACCATTAAATTCTCAGTAGTATAAAAATAGAAATAAGATATTGTGAGATTTTTTTAGCAGAACAAGATATTTTTCATGTTTTTTTTTGTACAGGCTCCAAAAGTTCCCATATTAATGTTTAAGGTATTTATTAACAAAATATATTATGAATTTGCATACATAAATAATATATCAACAAGTCTCAAAATTGCATGATGAAATTTGAACATATCCAGAATTTAAGAAACAATATCAAATTGTAATGTATCTCAGCTAAGGAATTATGTGTGGTGCTAAAATGTATTCTGTGTGTTTGACAAAAGCCTATTTCATAAATATTTTGCTGTCACGTTTCACTTATTTTCTTTTTTTTGTAATGAAATATGTTTATTCAAATAAACGCTTTATTGTCAGACTCTAAAAGGTTGCTTTTTACTAAGAGGCAATAAACTCTGCAGTTTCTCTTTTTAAAACAAGATTTGATATATTAAGATGCGTTTGGCAAGAGTGAGCATTTCTAACGCTCTATGTATTCAATATTATTTATATTTATGAGATAGGTACTTGTAACAGAGTATAATATCACAATAATAGTTGTGACTAACATAATACGGGTTTTATCCAAAATTTCTTACCTTGTAAAGTCTCATACTCACATCTTTATCAAAATTATATATGTTATTCAATAAGTTATTATATATTCAATCAACAAACTGTCCAACTATTTTAAATCCCATACTGTATAGAAATTTGCCAGTGATTTTTGTTAATTTACTACAAAATGGCGACTTCAACTTGTTTTAGACAAACCTAACTTGAGTTAACTATTTGAGAGGCTGAACAAAATTGTGTCTTCGTCCAAGTCGCTTTAATAAATCATTTAAAAATGTACAAATATGTTTTTTAAAGGTTCATAAAATTAGAATTCAACAATAGGGGCCACTGAATAAAATTTGATGTGAGTTTTGAGTACTTCAATGTTAATATTTAGTGCGTGACAAAATCATTGACAAACAACAAATGGTTTAAAATGAACAACAGGACTTCAGAAACTTTAAGCGTATTAATAGTTGCTGTGTACATTTATTTACCATTGATTTTGTTACATGCTACAATTAATTATTTAAAAAAAAACTGATATATCCGATCATACCTATAATGTTATATATAAGTATGTATGTAGATAGATAGATAATAAATTCACCGCATATATCGTGAAGGTATTCGTTGTATATTTTGAATTAAATTACTGTCTGATTTTAGATATATATCCAGTGAATTAAAATTACGTATGATTGCGGGATATTAAAAGAAAATGAAACAGCGCCCCTAGTGGGCAATATTGAAACTAAATTCATAAGTTACTTGAGATAAATCAGATAGTGTTATGTCCTAGAAACCTTAGCTGAAATCTCAATTTTGTGCCCCAGACGGTCCGATTTATTCGTGAGTTGATAACTTTTAGTCAAGGCAATTTGAGCCTTATGTTCATTTAGAATTTCTTATTACTGATTATGCAGTTGTTCCAAATGGTACCGACATCAAAACTTTATTTTTGAAATCATAGTTATTAAATAAGTTTACAACTTGCTTACGTGTTTTTTTTTTTTTTTTTATTTCTTTTTACATTTTCTACGGACTCTTAGTCCGTACTCTTTGAAGATTCTACGATGAATTATTTTAAGATCAATTGTATTGTGTATCTAAAAATTAACATCTTTCCGCGCGTGCTCAGCTCGTTGTTTTGAACTGAGGCTTGTGGTTCCTTAATACTTGCTTACGTGTTGGGGCGTAGAATTAAGATTTGAGTAAAGGTCAATTTAATTAATAATAAGCGCAGCCGACACCCATGTACCGCTATTAACATTATCTGCAGCCTCAAGTAGCCAGCCACCTGAATCTAACCTACTGACGGTTGACACGTGTGGCTGCCACTAACCGAGTACTTGTGGCTACGAGTGGTCCAAACGCGGCGAGCCATCTGTAACGGCTATATTAAATACTCCATGCGCTTTCTCAATAACATGTAGGCTGCCATTTGATAAAAATACAGTTTTGTACATAAACCAGTTTTTCAGTGTGTAAGCAATATTAGCATTTTAAATTTTCAAATAAAAACACTTTGTGAATAAATGTTCTTTCCTTGTTTGCCAGTTTCAGATGTTGTAATAATGATGCATTTAAAATAAAACAATTTATGTTAGTTTGCGTGCTTTAATGCGTGTTAAAGTACACAAACTATATTTATTTTTCAAAATAAAAACGATTGTCCCTAAGTCTATTTCTTTTATTAATCTATGAAAGGCGAAACTTTCTGGATCAGTGGTCTCCAAGTTTAGTCTGTTTCTCTGGACTCTATTAAATGCATTAGTAAAAAGTGAAACCAACCTTGGAGAACACAAATTTTACTTTCTAAAAGCATTGTTTTAAATACTGAAGTCTTCAAAATTAAGTCTTATAAATCAACATGAGCGATAGACAGCGTGTATCAGGAACACTTAAGCGAAGTTTCTTTGGAACAACATTAACATAAAGTAGAAACAACTACTTGTCAATTCGGGTCAATTAACATATTTACAAGTACCTCACAGCCACAAGTGGCCGGCCACATGAATGTTATCCAAGATGTTGCATCGTGGTTGACACTGGCCACAAATCCGCAAAGTTGAGTGGTGTCTAAAGCTCAGAGTGTTAACGAAGAGAAGTTTACTTGGGGATATACTTGAGCAGTTTGATCTCGTGCGTGAGCCATATGGCCAGCGTGAGCAGCACGAGCGAGCCGGACTGGTGGCTCGCGGCCAGCGGGGTGGGCACGTAGTGCAGCAGCGTCAGGATGCCCAGGCTCACCTGTTGACAGATTTGGTAAGGAGATATTATTTTTTTGTATGGTGGAGGGCTACCTTTTGTTTCAATTCTTTATCCTTTATGACATGGGTGGCCTAAAATTAACATTATAAACAACATTAAGCTGATCGGTTTGCGGTTAAAATTTATACCTACTCGTTCTCGATCTAAAATCTCTGAACTGATATAGATTTCTGCCATTACCTTGTGGCGACAACTATGACCACGCACGCACGAATCCTACTACAGAAGTTTTCTTAGGATTCTACCGTACCTATATAGAAGCTTCTATAAATGAGAAAACTTCCAACATCAACAGTAGGACCCCACCACAGGCACGATTACCTTGCCTGGAGGAAGGTCTACTCTTTTAAATGGAGGAGTCTCATACCTCGCTTCTCCGTACCTTCTATATTAAGAAGAACATCATCCAGAGACTTTGGACCGAGATCCAACCCGTGGTAGTGCCTCACCTGTAACCATGCCATGGCCCCGACGGCGTGCGCGAGCCTGCGGGCCGCCGGCGACAGCAGGGCCCCGCGGCCCCGCCGCGCCTGCAGCCACAGCGCGGAGGCCGCCGCCAGCGTCGCCGTCCCCAGCACGCGGTGGTCGAACTGCACCGTCGTCGGGTTCTCCGTCAGGTTGCGTACCGCGGGGGACATCGCCAGGATGTCCGACGGGACCCAGTCGTCGCCCATCTTGGGGAACGAGTTGTACACCAGCCCCGCGTCGAGGCCCGCTACGAATGCTCCTACGAAACGAGAACGATTAGATTTCGGCTCCATCGTGGCAACCCTCCCGACCTGCGGGGTAATTGTCGGCTCTCGGTTTAGAAGGTGACGGCGCTACCTCTGCAGTCTCTTTCTGCGCGACCTTGGGAGGATAATAAGCTTGTCCAGGATGACCTTGACCCAGTTAGTGGTGCAGTGAGTGGAGAGATCGACGAGTGTTTGGCAATTTTCAACTTTAAATCCAGAGTAGTAGTACCTCATCAGGCTGGTACCTACTTAGTTAAAGAACTAAAAACTTCAATCCTAAATATGTATATTGCAACTAACACAGACATATAATGAATAATAATTTAACACAAATTTATTAAATCAGACACCAATTGTTCTAAAATAACTTACCAGAAACAGCGGTAAAGAACGCCATAGCCTTGACAGTGTGCGCGAAAGCAGTGATACTCTTCAACCCCTTGATCTTGCCATACGTGGCTCCCACGGGGAAGGGCCGGAGCATCCGCAGGGCTCCAGCAAGCATGCCCGTGTACAATATGAAAGCGAGACTGAGATGCGCCGCCAATCTATACTGAGACACACGTGGAACGTCTGATGGACCTTGGAACCTGTCTTCTAAACCCGATTTGACCATGTACCATCCCATTAGACCCTGGAAAAAAATATGTAGTTCACACGCGGTATTGTAATCTCCATAAAATTTAGCTGCATGAGAATGAGATAAATGCACAATCAGTAGTATGAAGTTATTTTATTATTCTCCATTAGACTCTATATTGTACTCATGGAGTCTTTTCTCAATTTTAACAAATGCTACACTGTTGGTCTATATTCTATCTCATCCTCTCACAGGCTAAAGATCCTATGGTGTCTGTGGTTGTCTCTTTTTAGTGTCGTTTTTTCGATTCATCGAGTTTCAAATCACAATTCAAAAATAAAAGTTAACCAAGTTAAGGCCCTAGTAAATCATTTAAGTACTCTCTTGCACACCCCTCCCGATGCCTGGGAGTACGTCCAGATATCACATACCTGAGCAGCAACAAGCGCGCAATACACTCCGACCCTGATCTTCATGGGCTTGTCGAGATATCCTCTAGCCCAGAAGAATGCGGCCGGCACGAACACAACAGCGCCGATAGCGCGGCCCCACGTGCGGTGGGCGAACTCCATGTACCAGATCCACTTGAACTCCGAAAGGGTTATGTTCTGGTTCTTACTGGACACAACGAAAAATTTTATTATTGCGTATAGGCTGGTGAAATTACAGGCAGGCAGCAATTTACCATCAGATGAACTAGCGTGATACATATAAACATGAAATGCATAAAAACGCACTCAACCCATCAATTTAGAAGCAATGGCGTGGAGGGGGCATGACGGCATCAGAGATCGTCACGCCTTGCGCCGTCACGGCATACGAGGCGGTTTCACTGCCAAGGTGCATCGATAGATGTTTCACAAAACAAATTAATTAAACTTACTATTTAAATTCAGGGTACTGCTGATATTTTTCAAATTCTTTCTGCCATTCTTCATTATTAGCAGGCCTTTTCTCTCCAAGCAGTTTCCATGTCACCATAGACAGTCCTGACTCCGTGAGACGTGTAACACCACCTACAGTTGTAAAATAAGTTACGTAACATATCAATTTACTATACAATGGTTAAACTGAAATGGTAGAAATTTAATCTATTTCTTCAACTGGCAATGCAAATTCAAATTGTTTGTGTAATTCGTGCCTTCTTACCATAACCAAAACAATGGTTGATGATTATTTCATAAAGTCTTAACATTTTTGTTAAGACAATGGTTAGTTGTTAGAGTTCATTTTTCAACAAACATAAAACCATAATTAACTATGTTTACAAGATAATAGAATGAAAAACAGACATTGTGGTTCTAAAACAGGGTTCAAAGGTTGATATTAAAATTGGCAAAATTTAATGGCCCCTTTTTTATAACTAAGAGTGTTATAGAAAAACAAACTCTATGGCGATACCAAAAGGTTCATCATCATACAGTTAACCATTGGATCAATAGACAAACCTTACCACAAATACCATAAGAGTAATTTTTCTATAACATTCTTCACTATCAAAACAGCCTTTTAGAATTTGATAACTTTAACAGAGCATAACAATTAATAGGTAATTTCAAACTATACATTAAAATAAAACAACTGTATTGTTTCATATTCATTTATTTGTGAATAAATCTTTTTTTTTATCTTCAATCACCCACCAATTTTACCTGAACTTGTAACACAATAGAAATTTCAGTTATTAACTATTATATTAAAATTATTATTGTAGAAATATTATAAGTTATTTCATCTTCACACATCAACCACTATAAATACCTGAATGATTAACACAATAGATATTTCATTTAATAACTACTATACTTATATTATTTTAAGTTTTTTATCCAGTGGCAATATTGGTATAAAATTCATAGTACAATGTTAACTACTTTGAGCTACTTTACATTGAACTTTCTTGATAAATATTCTGCTCTATGGCACAAATTTCTTGTATTGTCTCTGTTGTTATTAATTGCCAACCCAAAACAAATTAAATATACTCTAGCTTAAAAACCCCTCTTCCATAGCCGATATTCAAACATTATAGTTAAGATTGAATAGGTCAATTTTGACAGCTGAAAGTGTTATAGAAATATGAACCCTATGGCATTATGATGAGCATCATCATATGTATCATTGGATCTATAGATGCACCTTATCGCAGAAGCAATAAAGTTGATTTTTATTTAGATCTTAACATATTTAACCTGAATTACATCAACCTTAAAGCTATTAGCAGCCAAAAAACCTTTAACAAATAAGTCTTATTTACTACCATTTGTTTCGGTGATTATAATGTTTACAACATAGTACACGCTGTAGAGGAGTATTAAATAGCCAGCAACCATACCTAGCACAACAGCCGTGAACACCATTCCACTGCAGCCGAGAAGCCAGTATCCAACTAGTTTGTTGTTCTTGGGTTTGGGAGCTGTTGAGCAAAACCGTGCTACAATGCCATTTGATCTGATTATGTTGCTTAACTGGGAAAGAAATGTGTCAGTTAATTAATACAATACATCCTTATGCATTTGATCACACAGATATTTTTTTTAATTTACAGATGATATGCCACACAGGGAAACTCACTTTACAATTTTAGTTTTGTATTACAATATACATAGGTGAGGCCTATGTCCAGCAGTGGACGGAGATAGGCTGATGATGATGATGATGATGATGATTACAATATACTTGTTCATTCTTGTTTGTTATTAATAATAGGTTGGGGAAAAAGTTCCTTCACATTTTTTAAGAAAATTCAAAACATTTTTAATATAGTTTATTTACATTTAACTAAAGTATGTAGGTACCATTTTGTTCGATAACTTTTTGCCATCTTGTAGGTAGGGACATGATCCCATTGCTATATAAATTTTGGGACTTCTGATCAAAATACTGCGACAAGTGGTTTTGACAGTCCTCTCGTGATGTTCACCTGACACTGCCTAAAGAATTCTGAAGAGACCGAAATAGGTGGAAATCTGAAGGTGCAAGGTCAGAACTATACGGCGGATGCATTAATACCTCCCAGCCAAACTCTCTTAATTTTTGCTGAGTGGCTAAAGATGTGAGGTCTAGCGTTAGCATGATGAAAAACCACACCCCTTCTGTTGATTAATTCCGGCCGCTTTCTCTCAACTTCTTGCTTTAATCTCATCAGTTGTTCGAAGTAGAGTTCAGAATCGATGGTCCTGCCTGGTGGTAACAGCTCATAATGAATAATGCCCTTCCAATCCCACCACACACACAGCATCACCTTGTTGCGAGTTAACCCGGGTTTCGCGACAGTCTGTGAAGCCTGACCGGCCTTTGACCACGACCTTTTTCGCACGTTATTGTCGTACGTGATCCATTTTTCATCACCAGTTATCAGCTTCTTCAGAAATGGTTCGGTTTATGACGTCGTAATAAAGAATCACAAATGAGTACACGGTTCATTAGGTTTCTTTCAGTGAGCTCGTGAGGTACCCAAATATCTAGCTTTTTTGTGTACCCAGTTTTTTTCAAATGCGCCAAAACTGTTTTGTGGTCAATTCCCAGTTCTTCAGCTACGTCGTAACTACTGATATGCCGATCTTGCTCGACTTTTTCAAAAATGCCATCCATTTTATTCGTGATGGGGCAACCAGAGCGACGTGCATCTTTGACATCAAAATTTCCGGATCGAAAACGCTTAAACCAAATTTGTGCTATTCTCACAGACACTGCATTAGGTCCATAAACATCGTAAATTATTTTTCTCGGCTTGCGTTGCATTTTTACCTTTTTTGTAGTAAAATTTTAAAATGAATCGAATTTTTTCATTAGATTCAGTCATCTTGGCGGTACGAAAAACAAATGCAATTCACACATTTTCCTAATTTGAATTTGGAATTATGTTCTTTAAAATTTAAACTTTCAATGATACCAAAACCAGCCAGATACAAATAGTATAGCCAAAGAGATTTTATTACAAGTTCATACATACTATAATGCAAAAAGACTTTTTCCCCAACCTAATAAAAGTTAATGGAGATAGAAGAGATAACTTCATCAGATCATGATAATAATAGAACACAACTAAACAAAACATTTAACTAAGTTATTACTTAATTTACAAGCAATTATTGATAGTTATCCAAGCAAGCTATGCTTAATTTGAAATCAGATGCAGAATATCTCAGTATATTTTAAACATATTGTTTCTTTTTCTAACAGGCCAGTTTGCTTACTGGTTAGGGTCACTGACATATTGTCAATATTATTTAATTAGAAAAAAAGTTATATTTGTTATACTTATATCAGTTGCCTGGTATCCATAGTACAAGCTCTGTTTGGGATCAGATAGCTACAATTAAAGAATGCACCAGAATATGTATTAAAAAGAAAACTATGCATAGAAAAAAAATTTACTTACCCTAAATCCTATGCTATTGTTGATCTTATTACTATTATTTCTGGAACTTGTAATAAGTTGCCTGCTCACAATGTTTGAAGTGTTAAAGCCGTTTCTGAACCCAGAGACCATCAGCTTGCTCTGAGCTACTCTCAGAGACTGTGTACACCGACACAGGTGCGATACACTCCACATTCTAGAAACAATATCGAACCACAACAATTAAACGAATTGGTTATATTTCTACCACATTACAAAATCATTACTTCGATATTGGATATATAGATAAGATAGGGAGGTGTACAAGTACAGGACAAACAATTCTCGAGTGCCTTTCGTTTAGAAAATGAGATTATATTAGTTTTGTTGCAAAATTGCCCTTACTTGTGATACTGTTTCTTATACGATTTAAAAATAATAAGAGACCATTAGCTCTATGGTCACACTTCTTTTATATTATAAAACACGCAAGAATTGTGGCAATTTATTTTATCACGAACTATGTACACAATAAATCAGGACACAACTTCGAAAGTGTAATTTTATGCAGGTATGAAAAAATCGCGACCAAGAGCCTGACTGACAGATGACATTGACAGTAGTTCTTCGTAATTTTTAAGTCTGACTACACACGACAAAAACTACCTATGCCAGCATCGCGATATTAATACGATCTTAGCTCAATCTCCCCATATAGGTATTTACCTACCTGTTACAACTCCTACACAATAAAGTATTTTAATAAATGATTCACATTGCAATTACTCGTTGGTATACAGACAGCCCTTTGAACTTATACGTTCTGAAATTCAGCGGAGCTTATAATATATGATAAAACTGTCTAACTATCTTGGTATACTCATCTTTGTATCCTTGTGAAAACTACCGCTGCATGGTTGTATTAAACAATCCCTAAATTTTAACAACAAGGTATATTTTTTACCAAAGTTTAGTGTGTATTATTAAAGTTTAACTTAATTGACAATTTGAATATATATTATACATTGGATATAAAAAAATATATCACAGTAGTTAGGCAGATAATTTCACGTCTAAAATCACATTTATTTTTTCAACCCTCCATTTCTTTATAATCATTTGATAATGCTTGTATATTGTGTAACGCATTGGTGAATTCGCCTTCCTCAAGACCTTCACCAACATAATGATGTACAAAAGCGCGCTTGGCGTACATAAGTGAAAATTTCCTGCAAAGTTGCTCCCAGGCAACACGTATTGAAGAGCTATTTGATACCATCACGACAGCTCTTTGTAATGCAGCCAAATCACCGCCAGGAACAGTTGTAGGAGGTTGATAATTTATGCCAATCTGTATAAAATTTAATATGGTTAGGTATCTCAAGCATCCTGAATACTGTTTCAATGTTTTTACTTTGGCTTCACCAATTACCTTAAAACCTGTAGGTGACCACGAAACAAATTTTATAGATCTCATACTCTTGATTTGATTGATTGCACTATTGATATCGTTTGGATTAACATCTCCTCTAAATAATAAACAGCAAGCCATGTAGCTTCCATGTCTGGGATCACACTTAACCATTTGGTTGGAAGGTTCAAAACACGTCATCAATAATTGTTGCGTAGTATTAGTTTCATGGTTTGCTCGAGAAGCTGGTACGAATGGAGCAAACGTGATCAATGGGAAATGGATTCTTGGGTACGGAATAAGGTTTGTTCTGAACTCCACCAATTCTACATTCAAAGAGCCCTCGAACCTCATTGACGCTGTCATACATGATACTACCTGAAAAAGAGTATTTTTTTATTATTTAGATATATCCTCTTTTGATATCAAGTTCTCATCTTAAAGCTTACCTGGGCAATGAGCCTGTTCAAGTTCGTGTAAGTTGGTCTAGGAACATCCAATAGTCTCGCCAGAATATCATAAAGAGCTTCATTGTCAAAAATAAAGCAAACGTCTTCAGTGTTCATGCACGCGTGTGAAGTCAGTACAGAAATAAGGCTCTACAATAATCGGAGATATCTTTGGAGACGGATATACTGCGAACTCAATCTTGGACAATTTCCCATAATCTCTTACTAGACCTTCCAGTAAAAGACCTGTAAAACCAGATCCAGTGCCTCCCCCAAAAGCACGAAAAATAATAAAGCCTTGAAGAGATTTGCAGTCTTCAGCAACTAGCCTAATACGGTTCAGAGCAATATCAATCATTTCTCGGCCAACACCAAAGTAGCCACGAGCAAAATTACTAGCGGCATCCTCTTTGCCAGACAACAGTGAATTCGGATGAAATAACTGACGATATGTTCCTGTTCTAATTTCATCTGAAGAGCAGAGTAAACAGTTTCATTAATTTTAACAATTAATACGCTTACACATTCATTCATATTCCGGTGATCCTAACATGGAAAAGGTTGGTGACGATCCAGGAGTGCGGTTATCTGACCGGACGAGAATACCTTTTACAATTTTTTTTTTAAAGCAACTTACCTATGGGTGTCGGCTCTAAGTCAATCATAACAACTCTCGGTACCACTTTTCCAGCGCCTGTTTCGCTGAAGAAAGGGCCGCAGCTGTTGTCATCGTCTGGAAATGCCAGAATTCCATCAGGTCTGATTCCATGCTCTAAACAGTATAACTCCCAACATGCGTTTGCAATTTGAACTCCTGCTTGTCCAATGTGTATATGAATGACTTCTTTCTATAATATGTAATACTCAAATTAGAATTATAATAGTAAAAAGTAAGATCATAAAGGACTTCCAAGTTGGTAACGAAAAGAAGTTCAGCTGTAGAACAGGTTATTCCAAAAATAATAGATTATACTGCCGGAGAACTCACAGTAGGCATTTTAAGACAAAAAAATACTCAATAATTTTGAATTTTTATCTAAATATTTGAAAAAATATTAGTTTACATCTTTATTAGGAATTTTACTTACTCAAAACATGTCAATATTTCATGTCAAAATCGAGACGCATGTTATTGTATTTTTTTTAATGAAGCTGTCCCTTATTATTTTAGACAGGTATCATCAATTTATTTGTAAGGACATTGGAATATTAAAATAATTCCTTTGCAAGCATTCTGTTGGACAAAATCAAAATATTGAATAGGTGTGATTGGTAACATTTTGATTAAATATAACCGACCAATCATAGCAAACACTGTTCTGTAATTTAATAGGTGGTTCCACAAAGATACCAAAGAGAATGAATGGATTTAGCCGATTTTAGTTTGTAAAAGTAAACAACTTGGTTAACTCGTTTATTATTTTGTTTAGTTTCCGATAAGTTTATTACGTAATCATACTTAGTGATAAGATATTTGATAGGTCAAATTGCTCAAAGAAACATTTTATTGTAAGTATAAAAGACAAACTGAAATGAATTTCGCTGGAAAAGTAGTAATTGTCACCGGCGCGAGTTCCGGTATCGGAGCCGCGACCGCAGTATTTTTATCAAAACTGGGCGCTAAACTGTCTCTCATCGGTCGAAACGTCGAGAATCTACAAAAAGTGAGTAAAGACTGCGACAAATCGGCTCAAACATTCGTCCTTCCCGCCGATTTGACGAAGGAGCAAGATATCGAAAATATCGTCAAGAGTACGATAAAGCACTACGGTCAGCTCGATGTCCTGGTGAACAACGCCGGTATCATAGAGACCGGTACTATCGAGAATACTACTCTAGCGCAGTACGACCGGCTGATGAATACGAATGTGCGCTCTATTTACTACTTGACCATGCTAGCAGTGCCGCACCTCATCAAAACTAAGGGAAACATAGTTAACGTATCAAGCGTCAACGGGATCAGATCATTCCCAGGAGTACTGGCTTACAATGTGTCAAAAGCATCTGTTGACCAATTTACGAGATGTGTTGCTTTAGAATTGGCAGCAAAAGGTGTTCGAGTAAACTGTGTGAATCCAGGAGTCATATTGACTGAGCTGCAGAGACGAGGGGGTTTGAATGACGAGCAATATGCAGCATTCTTGGAGAGATCAAAAGAAACACATGCGTTGGGAAGACCCGGCAAGCCAGATGAAGTTGCAGCAACCATTGCATTCCTGGCAAGTGATCTAGCAAGCAATATTACTGGTGCCAGTGTGCCTGTTGACGGTGGTCGCCATGCGATGTGCCCACGATAAGGGAACTGATTTGAGACCATTCCTTTCATGTAATAGAATTCATTTTGGAAGAAAAATCTAAATATTTATTTAATGCTGGAAAACGAGTTCAAGCTTTTTAATGTTTATTAAATTTATGGCCACTATTACTTGTAGTCACTGACATGGTTTAACCAAATTAGTGATATAGTAGTATCAAGAGACTGAAGTTATGTTTATTCAATGCGCATAACTATTTTTAAGAATACAGGGATCATAGCTTATTGATAAATGTTTAGATTTTCACTATGAAGGAATTATATTTAAGCTATGGTCATTTTATAAGCTCAATCATTTTTATGTGCCAGATTTAATATTTTTTCCTATTATTATGTATGTATATACCTATATTTTATCATCTAAGATTTGTACAATATTTAAAACTTAATTTTGATGCATTTATAATACATTTTATGTATATGATACTTTGTTGAATAAAAAATGAGAAACAAGATTTTTTTGCATTAAATTACCAGTTAATATAAGGATTTCAATATTCATATATCTCTCCATATTGTTACGAAATTCTGTAGAAAGTACCTATTTTCTGTAAAACATTCTACCTTTGACATTTACCTATTCTACATTTAGTTCATGTAAAAATTCTGAATCAATGTACATAATTCATTTCGTAAAAAGGGAAACTTCATGTCAAAACTAAAACTTATTTTTGTGGTAGGTGGAGGAGTAATGGAACAATAAAGATAAAAATTCGGTTCAAAATTGGCAGTATATCATGCAAATAATTAAAACTATTTTTTGTCTCTGTTACACGGGGAGCGCAACCACCATCTCGCTTTGAGTATATAGAACTGCCAATTTTTATTATTCATTAAGCTATTGCCACTCGTTCATAGGTGGCGCTCTTTGGATCATAAATGGAACAGTTTACGTAAATAATAACAATAATAAATTATTACTACGGCTCGGATGTAAAACAATAAATAGGCTTTATGTCGGTACCTACTTACTTACTCGTTTATATGCAACCTGGCGTATGTACATAGGCTTGTTAAATACAAAATAAACCATAGACGAAAAGGTTAAAATAAGGTAGGTAGGTATCTGTTTAAAACATTATGTATTATATTAAATAAATTAAAACTATTAAAACAATATATCTAACTTATTCAATTATCACATGTATCTAAATAAACCCTAAAATTAAACGCGCCTACAAACAAATTATCAAATTTTTACTGCTTTTAAAATTTTTATTACGTTTATAAAATATTACATAACTGTACCTACCTATAATACACATACCTACCTAAACTGAATGTAATATCAACTTTACAGTAAGTAGCTGACAATTATTCGATAATATTAAACAAAAAATTCTATAGACAACTTTTTGATTACCTTTGAAAGATGATGTTCATACAAATTATTATTGCAATTAAGAAAAAGTCTCCCCATACATTTACGGGGTTATTAACTAAATGTTTTCAAGGCAGCAGCAGTTCGTCAACAGGGATCGCTGCGAACAGTTTCTTGGATTCGTCGACGCAGGCTTTGATGATTTGTTCGAAGGCGACCGGCGCGATGTCGCGTATCACAGGCTCCCAATTATTGTTGATCACCTTGTGGATTGTTTCGCCTATAACAAACACATTATTATTAAATACTATTGCAGTTTCTGAACGCCGATAGAAGTAATCTTCAGCTTATTTGAGTTTTAATTAATTAATGTTATTTTTTTTAGTTAAATGTAATGATTTTGTATTGTTTATGGTTAGGATGACAATGTTGTAACTAAAGCCTTATTTTACAAAAAGCATCAGGTTATAGACGTCCTGTATTCTACCTCCACGCGCCATATAACTGCACACTTCTGAACGCTAAATATTAATTAAGTTCAAGAACTATTCAATTTAGGTCTCTTAGGCTGGCTAGAAATCGACTAGTAGAAACGCTGATGCTTTCTGTTGTATTAGTGGCCATGGATAGTGGCAATGGATGATTATTAGCGTAGGTATGTTATGTTAAGTAGACATTAGGATACTTAGTAAGAGGTCATGCATGAACATAAATAAAAATGTAGTTAGTAAGTCAATATAAATAAATAAATATTCTGGGTCATTCTTTATATAGCCTATATGGTAACTAGCTTTTGCAACTTTTTTTCTGAATACATACAGACAATTACCCAGAGACTCTACCAACTTACATGTTCACAAATGTTTGTACTGGTTATAAATTGAACCCACAACCAGTGGCGTGTCAGTCCGAGTCTAACCAACAAGCCAACTGGCCCGTCATTAAATATCTAGCCGAAACTGACAATGGAATGATAATCTGAAATATGTAGTACTTGAAAACGAAATACATGCGCTGTTAGTAAATTGAACGAGAGATGAAGATGGTGACAAAAGGCTCCTAGCCTAGCGCATAGATAATGGATGGCATTTCAATAGAGTGAAGCAAGCAAATTCATGATGCTGATCTGATGGACTCCAACCGTTCAGGGTAGTAGTTCTGCAACAGGGACGCCGGTGAACAACTTCTGCACTTCAGCGATACATCTCGTGATGATTTGCTGGATTGCTGGAGGTGCTATCTCTTGCATAATAATCTCCCAGTTCTGATTGGTGAATTTCTCTGTTGTTTTTGCTGGAATGTAATTTTTTGTTAAATACCTTACGTATTGTAAGGATTTTGTTTTTTTCGAGGCGAATGTTTAATAATTTTATATTTCATTTTTATGTTTTTTACAGGAAGGTTTTTTTCATATTGTAAGGTAACTCTGGAGTGTAATTAGAAAGGTTTTCACACTGTTATTTGTTCTGTAGTGTAATGTTATGTTTACTTTTCAAGGTCAAGGTCATCAAGGGAAATATATTAATGTAAATGTAACAATGGGCTCACCTAATTCCTTGTTGCCACTGAATAAGTTGGTGAACTTGAACTGTGCGTGGTCCATCTTATAATGGTCCTTGTAGTTGGTGACGATCCAGTGGTCGTCCTTGGTGTCGAAGTCGTATTTAATGATGATATTCAAGTTTGCTGTAGAAGAGATATAGATGGTTAAGTATTGAAGTATTATAATTTATATATTATAATTATTGAGGTATTATAATGAATGCTTTGGTCCCAGCAAATTAAATTTGTTTATTATATATTATAATAAATAAATTAAATTTAAGATATTAACTATCAACTCCTTATCAATTCCCGTGTCATACATAGGTACCATTATAAGATGGTAACTAAAATAAACAAAGAAATCCATTAAAAAAATCTATTAATAATCAATTAAGTATAAGCCAGGGTGGGAAAATTGTCTCAGTTTGCCATAACGACCAACGCATGACAACTATCAGAGCAGGCTTTGTTGCAAATCTGTTGGTATACCCATATCCTGAGTTGGTAAAAACGGAAATACTAAATGGACTCCACTTAGGCTTGTCATAAATGTCACTTTATCCACTTATAGATTGTTTACATAATTGGCAATTGTGAAGACCAGTAGATACCAACTTCCTTTAGTTGCGCCAAGGAAATTTCATAAGAATTCGTACCCAATAATTATTTATTGCTTATTTCCATTTGCAATGTTGAATCAATTATGATGAAAGGCATTGTTTTAGCTTATGACATAGTATTTCTACGCAAGTATCACAGCAGTTAATTGTTGAAGGCTTGGTGGCTCAGTGGTGTACCTAGGAGCTCATGAGCTGCAGGTTCGAATCTGGACCTTCATTCTCAAGTTTTCAACATTAATATCACTCTCAATATTTATCGACATTTATTAAAAAAAATCAATCGTTTTTTGGGATATATGGTATATAACGAACGTCGGATTATAACCCCAGGGCCCAGACCCTCAACTGAGGGAGGTAGCCAGCCAGTAAAGTATGCAACCACAGTACCCTGGTTTCCCCACGATTTCTCTCATCGAAAGCTCAAGCTCCATATAGAATTCGAACGAACGTCCTCATCTCATCATCCTTTAAAAAAGCTGCGAAAAGAACTCACTGATTTTGATCTTCGCCTGTCCGTTGCCCCTGATGGGCAGGATGAGTACTTGTCCATTCATATCGTAGTGTGCCTTGAGGGTCACGTTGGCTGTGAAGTCGAGTGTCGCCTTGCCTTTTTCTGTGTTGATCCTGAGTGGGCCAAAATGAGATGTCAGATTTCATCACGATTGAAGACATTAAAATGTGTCGAAATGTAATAGGCCCGTTTTAATAGCGATGGGTGTTTATTAAAATGAAACCCTATGGCGTTATAAGGTTCATTAGCATCATCATACAATGAACCATTGGATCAAAAGATGAACCTTATTTCAAAATAAGGATGTTTTTTTTACGGAATCCCCGTACCGGAATTCTATCACTTACTTGTAATCATTAATTTTGAATCCCCTAAGGCCAGTGACCACTGTATCCGTGAAGACGATCTTGAGTGCCGGGTTGTCAACTTCCACCGTGCCCAGCTGCACCGGGTCGAGGGGCGCGATGCCGAGCTCGGGGATGCCATCGGTGAACTTCGGGCCGGCGACCTCGATCACTTTCCTGATGCACTCGTTCAGTTTAGGGTCCGAAGTGGAGCAGGGTCGGATGAAGGAAGCTGAAAGAACCAATCTATTGATAAATTTTGTACATCACTTTCTTTTATGAAAGGGTAAAAAGAGAGATGGATTGTTTTTTTTGGAAGAACAAAAGGTCTGGTGGGTTTTACACCCTACAACATTCTCTATGTTGGCGAGCGCAGTGGATTCACGACGACTGGAGAGTTTAGTTCTACATATTATATTTGTTTTTGTCCTACCGTTTAAATTGTGACATCTGAAGTGACCTTAAAATTGTGTAAAAAGAATGAAGGAGTGAATGGTTTTGATTCTATTAACTAAATAATATTCTGGGACATTCTTTTCACAATGCCATCTCCTCCTAAACTAAGCAGAGCTTGTAATATTCAAACCAGATATCTGATGAACTATTATACATATGCTACTTTTTGTTTTCTAATTACATAGCCACTTAAGTATATAGATCTATCTGTACATGCATTTAAATAAAAATTTACTCGTTTCAAATTTAGGGAAGAAGTTTGCTTAATAGTCTAATGATTTCAGAAACTTATTACGTTCTTGCAGGCACGCTAAAGCCTTTACGCAAACCAGTAACAATATAAGTACGATAACATTCTTGTGGATATAGACGCTATAAAAAATAATTGGTTATTATTTTGTAAACTTCCTCAATAAATCTGTATATTTTCAATTGTATGCTTCAAGTATTAGAGCACCGTAAACATAGACATTGCATATTAACAACAAACCAATATTGTAATAAGCTAAGTTAAGTGCTAACTTCACCGTGCAGTTCCACCTACGACATGAAGAGTGACTAAAAGTAACTATATGTTATTTTATTATTCTTCTTTCACAAAATTATAGATATAACTATAGATACCGCTTATAACAGACATCAATAATAAAAAGCTACTTGTTAGAGTTCTGTCTGCACGCCACAGACAGAAATTAACAAACTGTAGATATACGCACAGACATTACAAATATTTCAATCAATAATTAATTAGAGTTATTGCTGAGTTAATTGCCGGCTCTTCTCGGTAAAAAACAACCTTCCGTACCGGTATTAGGGCCAGACTTCATAAGTGCATGTGAAGGCCTATCAATTAATATTATTATATCATACTAGCTGTCTCCCGCGGTTCGACCATCTACGAAAAATTCCGCGTCGAATGTAGCAGGCCCATCGATATGTTCAGTAGTTTTGAGGTATGAGTAAAGGAACCCTATTTTCCTTATACATCATCAAGATTGGTTCTGCTGTTTAGTTGTGAAGAGATATAGAGAGGTATCTATAGTATTGATGTGGATCTAGCGTTGTGTATAGGGAAAAATTTCAATTATCTGGCCATTTAGAGAATTGGGACCGAGAGCAAGTGGCAAGGTAAAATGGTCAAGGCACTGTGACTCCGCGGCTTACATGCTAATGTCACAATACATTGAGATCAATTCTATTTGACTTAAAACAGCCTGTATTTTAAGATAGAACTAAATAAATATACTGGGACATTATTTACAGACGGCTATCTGATTCCAAATAAGCAGAGCTTGTACTATGGAAATCAGATAACTGATATACTACGTATAAAACTTTTTTTAAATACATACTTATAAAACAATTGACACCCAGACACAGAACAAACAGACATGTTCATGCACAAAAATGTTTGTCCTTGGTAGGAATCGATCCCGCGATCTGCGACATGGCAGTCAGGGTCGCTAACCACCTAGATATTGGCCCGTCAGATACTGACATAAAATTGCTTGTATCTCATATAGACTCTTCAACAAGAGGATACCTACAAAAAAATTACCAACGCATTTCTGGTTTAGGTTGTACCTAAATTCAACCTGATTGTCAAGGTTATAATTGTATAAATCTGGATAAAATTTCGAATCACGTATATGAAAACCAGTCCATTCAGTATCAATTGGAAATCTGGTATGAATACGAATTTGGATGGTAATATTGTAGGATCGGAAATCATTATTAAGCACACGTCTCACGGGAGAGACGGCGACAAAGTTATTATACACACAGCTGTAGGTTGGAGTGGGATTTAAGATAGAGCTGGAATGATTTACGGCGAAAGTTGACATGCAATCCCGATCGAAAATCCATGGATTGATGAACCTTTTGACAGTAATTTCAATACATGTAATGTCAAAATTCTACTTCAATCTTGCGATTTTAGATCGGGATCGTATATAAATTTTGGCCGTTAATGATGAACTCTTTGATAACAAACCCCTAAGGGTTTTGAGACTTTACCATCTTCTCTTTGAAAAACATTAAAGATACTTTTCCTCTAAAAATGTTTAACTTCAAAAATAATCCAGAATCCTACTAATATAAGTCCGAAAGTTTGTGAGGGTGGTACTCTTTTACGCAAAAACTACTTTTGGATTGAATGGAATTTGGCATACAGTTGGAGCATAGCCTGGAATAATATATAGGCTACTTTTTATTCCGGGAAAATGTAACATCCCTGGGGAAAGCGGGTGAAACCACGAAGGACAGCTTGTTAATTATAATGTCCTAGTGGCGCAGTACCTATCGACCGGCAGGTCAATGTCACATGCGATGTCACGAGTGTAACGTAACCATAACCCACCGGTTTGCGTTCACGTGCGGACTGGCTTGTCGACTTATGTGCCACTTGATTTCATTATTTTGAGCTCGAGGCAACTGGTTTTAAGTAATGATTGACGTTTGATTAACAACTGGTATGTATTTTGGTTGGTAATATTTAATTGTATTTTATTAATTACTAGCTGTTCTCTGCGGTTTTACCCTCGTTCTTTAGGGATGTAACATTTTCCCGGCACAGACCAGGGCGTTTTCTATATTTGTGTAAAGGTTTTCTAAATCCGTTTGGTAGAATTTGCGTGAAAGAGTAACAAACATCCATACATACAAACTTTGGCAATTATAATATAAGTAGGACTAGCTGTCCCCCGTGGTTTTACCCGCGTCCCCGAGGAATGTCATATTTTACGGGATAAGAAGTAACCTATGTGTTATCACAGGATATGCTCTATCTATTTGCCAAGTTATATTCAAATCTATCCGGTAACTTTTGCGTGACAGAGTAACAAACATCCATACTCACAAACTTTCGCATATATAATATTAGTAGGTTGGGGAAACCTGTGTAAGTATTTTAGATGACATTCAGAGAAATATAAAACAAAATAATATTTTCAAGACCTAATAGAACCGTTTTGACAGCTAAGAGTTTTAAAGAAAAATGTACTTTATTCAAATTGTGATAATGTTTATTTTTGTTACAATCACACAATTAACCATTAGATCAATATATGAACCTTATTTTAAAAGCCATACAGATATTTTTTCAATGACATTCTAACCTGCAAAACAGGCATTTGAATCTCTACAACTGCAAACCTTTCAAACAAACATAAAAACTAAACACTATCATGGTCAATATGAGAAGGATTAGTAAGACTTACTTCTGCCTGTATTTGACTGCAGCATTTCTTCAGGGTTAAGCTAAGCTTGTACTATGGAAACAAGATAACTGACCTACTACTTTAAATTACTTGTTAAATGTTATATATATTTTAAATTAGTGTTCGCCAACTAATCGTAAAGTTCGTCAAAAGGTAAAAAAAATATATATGAAAAAGCTCTCCAATAGCTGTCGACAGAAGTGAAAAATGACATGAATATAAATCTATGTTGTACGTATATGGACAATATATGTTTATATTTATCAATCCAAACTCAACTCTCGTGTAAACGCGGCTAATATATGTAGATACTAAATACATAGGTGTCGGTAACGGTGTCGCGAGATCAATTGTTTTTTCCCATCTCAAAAAATGCCCAGCGCGCCTAAAATTTTCTCTAAAAAAAAGGAACGTTAAGTTTGTAAGCGTTGGAGGTAATTTCTGAAACTATTCCTCCGTTTTAAAAAAATATTTAACTGTTACAAAGCTACATAGGCTATGTTGTAGCTAATGTATCCTGGGATACATACGGTTCCTTTGACGCGCGTGAATCCGCGAAACCGTAGCTAGTTTATAATATAAGTACTATGAGATTATGTAATGCGTATCAATAATATTAGCGTATATAAATTAAAGATGCTTCCGAAAGCTTATTTCATTTTGCAAATGGCAAGGTCGCACGTTACAGTGTGGCGCCATACGCGAAATATTCGGCTCGACGGTTGCCAATACATCCTTTTTGATACGCATTTATTTTTATGTGGAAGTGAGTGCCACAATACGATTGTGTAAATTCAAATGGGTATTCGAAGATGTGTTATTTTGAAACCAATAATGGTTAGTCTTTTTATTTGATGGTTTAATAAATAAATATCCTAGGACATTCTTTACACACGGCCATCTGGTCCCAAACTAAGCAGAGCTTGTGCTATGGAGACCAGATAACTGATATACAACATAGACTACTTTTTTTTTCTAAATACATACTTATAGATATTTACACCCAGACACAGAACAAACAGACATGTTCATGCACACAAATGTTTGTCCTGGGTGGGAATCGAACCCGCGACCTTAGGTTTGGCAGTCAGAGTCGCTGACCACCAAGCCAACTGGCCTGTCATATTTATTTACTTATTTATTTAATTTATTTGATGGTCAGTTGTATGAGAGACGACCGGGGCTTTTTTGGGTTCCCTCGTAAACAAGGAAACCTTAATATCTCCATGTCCATCTGTTGCGGTTTAATCAGGGACTCATGGTATTAAAAAGCTGTAATTTGCGGTTAAAGTTGAAAAAATTGAGAAATTAAATCTTGAAATATTTTTTTTGGATTTCTCCCCATAGCCGTAAAGCAGGGATGTTTTTAGTAGTCTTTTCCGTTCTGTGGAGTGTAGATAAATAGGTTGTTAAATATTGGGGATGCGTTAAGAACGTATTACGATTCAACAATTCTCTCGCGAAATATTAGGCTACCAAGTTATAAAACGTACTTGGCTACTACGGAATCCTACACTGCACATGGCCCAACACACACTTGACTTTTTTATCTGGCAATGAGACCGCCTATGGACGCTTACAACACCTGGCGTATTGCGCGTTGCCAACCTTGGGGTCATCTCTTCACACCCTTCTCGAAGAATCCCACGACGGAGAAGTCATACTAAATTTTATATCTTCACACGCATCATCCCTGATGAAATAGGCAAAGGCCTCAGTGATGAAACTCATAATCTAACGATGAAATTTTTTGTCTAAACTTGACATGTGGCATCGCCGTCTCTCAGGAACATTTACTTATTCCGGGCTATAGACACGCGAATCAAATCTTGGACCGTCCGAGCATTATGCTCAATAACCGAGGCGTTTATTGTATGTAAACACAAAATAGGGTTCCTTTGACGCACCATCGCCTCAGAACTACTGAACATATCGGGACGGGACTGCTACCATTCAACGCGCAATTTTTCCTTGATTCGATAGATAAGCCATAAATATATGATATCGATAATGAGGGATGTATTATACATATAAACCTCCTTTTGAATTACTCTATCTATTAAAACCCCGTCACAATCCGTTGCGTAGTTTTAAAGATCTAAGCATACATACGGACAGACGGAGAACGGGAAGCGACTTTGTTTTATATTATGTAGTGATATACAATATAAATATTGTATTTTTCTTTATACATTAAAAGTTTGTGTAATAACAGAAACTGTATGTAATTTTCGATGAAACATGATTTTCAAAATATTTCGATCCACCAACTAACCGTGACCCACAAGATAGCGACATAATACTCGAAAAGAAAGTAGTTTCACTGTAAACATCAAGTTGGACCACAATCTATGTGCACTGAACGAAACGGTCGCATGCAGCAATACATGTTGCATCATGTTGTTATGATGTATTCAATGATTCTTTAATCATTTTTAAAACTTAAGCAAAATTACTGAAATCATTTGCATAACACTTCTTTTTTACATTTCGTTTTTTTTTAAAACTATTTATGTACTTCAGGTTGAGAGGTCCATAATATTAACAAAAAGATATTTTAACATTAGCTGTCTCCCGCGGCTTCACTCGCATTACCGTGGGATGTTACATTTTTTCGGGATAAAAGTATGCCATGTGTTAATCCAGGTTACATACTATTTATGGGCCAAGTTTAATAAAAATATGTTAAGAAGTCTTTGCGTGAAAGAGTAAGAACCATTCATACAGATTTTAAAATGAATGGTCATAATCACGTCCGAAGATTCAGTTACATACGTATGTATGTATATAATATACGAGTATATTGCATGTATATGCAATGCTAATAAACGCGTGAAAGATACCTAATGTTATCATGTTGCTTTACAAAAATTTACTTCTGTGTGGATGCACCATTTGGGATTAAGGATGTCGATGGAAGTTGCTACATTTGTAGATGCCTACATCACCTGAGCGAAATCATTTAAATGTTTTTTCTTTATATTACTAAATGATGGTAAAAATCGCATCAACAACTATTGAATAGTTTAAAAAATAATAGCTGTCCCCCGCGATTTTACCCGCGTTCCCGAGGGATTTCACATTTTCTCGGAATAAAAAGTATGGGTCAAACATATGCCTATATGTTATTTCAGGATATGCTCTATCTATGTGCCAAGTTACATCCATTTCCGTTCAGTAGTTTTTGCGTGAAAGAGTAACAAACATACTTACATACAAATCTTTCCTCTTTATAATATTAGTATAGATATGCGGAGAAACACAAACGGAAATAGTGACTTTTATACTATTTAGAGGAGAGACTAAATTCCATTATGCGGTGACACTAAAATCCCCGGAAAATTTAAGATATCCGAGGTAAACAGTAGCCAGAACATACTCTATATGTGTGGTAAATTCCATTTTGTTCTGTTAAGCAGTTACGGAGCTATTTGTAAAAACAATAAAAAAGCTTTTGAAATATTTGATGATAGTTTGATGATACATAATAATAGTAATTCTGATTCAAAACACTTATTTACGGAATTCAAAACAATATTTTTTTAATTACACGCCTTTGCTTTTTATCTGTCAAATCATCTCATCAGCATTAGACATAATAAAGCAAAGAATTATGTTAAAACTAGACAATAGCTAGTTCTATTAGCAATTCTGAAATATCTGATTATATCTAAGCTGAAACAATAAACAGGAAGCATCGGTTTCACAATTTTAGTGCTTCGTTTTCTTTAACAGATCTAATATCGATGCTTAAATATTGTCTAATCCCAAGAACCCAATTTCTTAGAAAACAGCGAAAGAAATTAAGAGAAAATATCTATTAAAAGTGTTTTTATTTTAGCCCTAGCTGCTCGCCCGCGGTTTCACCCGCATTTAACGATATCATATATAGTCTATAACTATCTACGAAAAATTACTCGTTGAATGGTAGTAGTCCCATCCCGATATGTTCAGCAGTTTTGAGGTGATGGTGCGTCAAACGAACCCTATATTGCTTCATATCCTATTTTAAAAATCCTTATACTTACATAGTATAAAAAAGTCGCTTCCGCCGTTTGTACGCTTCGATCTCATAAACTACGCAACGAAATTTGATGCGGTTATCATTAATATACAGAATGATTCAAGAGAAAGGTGTATGTATGCTTATATACACCGGGAATGCGGGTGAAACCGCGGGGTACAGCTTGTCTACACTAGTATTAGAAAGAGGAAAGATTCGATTTTTTTTTTGTTTGTTTGGTCGCATTGAATAGGCTCCGAAACTGCTTGACCGATTTGAGCAATTCTTTCACTGTTGGGAAGCTACACTATCTCCGATGAACATAGACTATATTAAATTTTCAAAACAGTTAGGGATCCATACTAAAACTATAATAATGTACGGTGTAAAAAAAATACCAAAAATGTTTCTTACATCGCGTGCGCTGCGAAAACTATTGATGATAGAAACAACAAAATAATGTCAATCGGGAATGCACATACCTAATAAAAGTAATGAAAAGTTTGTTTCAATTAGTGTTGCTACTATAGTTGTAAATTTAGAAGCAATTCAGTCAACTGATCAAATTTGACAATTTGAATTAGAATAGTACGATGTTGGTATCTTAAAGCTAAATAAACTTTAATTGAACACAACTTTTTTTACATCCATTGAACTAGTTTTAAAATGAGCTTGAATACCTTTCTAAAACAAGAAATCACTGTTATTCTATGTAAATATAGGAAATAGCTGTATCCCGCGGCTTAACCCGCGTTGTCGAAGGTGTTTAAATTTTTCTGAGATAACAGCCTATGTGCTATTCTAGACTAAAATCTATCTCTATGCCATCCATTGATCCAAACTTTCACATTTATAATTAACTAGCGACCCGCCCCAGCTTCACTCAGGTGCAATGTCGATACTAATACATATAAACCTTCGTCTTCAATCACTCTATCTATTAAAAAAAAACGCATCAAAATCCATTGCGTAGTTTTAAAGATTTAAGCATACATAGGGATATAGGGACGTAGAAAGCGACTTTGTTTTATACTAAGTAGTAAGATAAGTAAGATCAATTTCTAATTAGCTGTCTCCTGCGGGTTTACCCGCGATCCCGTATAATGTTACATTATCCCGCGATAAGTAGCATATATGTTATTACGGAGCATACTCTATGTATGTGTCACGTTTCATGCAAATCAGTTTAGTATTTTTTGCGTGAAAGAGTAACAAACATCCATACATTCTCACAAACTTTCACGTTTATAATATTAGTAGGATATTCCATGCCCTAGAATAGCTGTAACTTATTTGATACTTTGAAACACCTCTGCTCGTATAATAAATTTAAAATTAACATAACAACCGTAATTAAGGATTATTCCGCCAACTACAAAGGTCTAACCTCCACCTTGATCCATCTTGATTATTAAATACTAGCGGCCCGCCCCGGCTTTGCCTGAGTGAGATAAATAAAACCTACTTCCTACTAATATTATAAAATGCAAAAGTTTATTATATGTATGGATGTTTATTACTCTTTCACGTAAAAACTACTAAACGTATTTGGAAGGAAATTGGCAAATATATAGCTTATAACCTAAATTATATAGAACGTGGATTAGTAGGTATATAGTGTATTTTATTTCCCGAGGAAAAGTTACAACCTTCGGGAACGCAGGCGAAACCCCAGGGGACAGGCAGTAAACACATGAAGCTTTTGGAAAAAGTTATCTAAATAAATAACTATAGTATAGGTAAACGTAGCGGACAAACAGACCTTCGCACGTGACTTTGTTACTAGTTAGACTTTTCCATCGTAGGTCGCTGTTGTTGTTTTGACATTGACTCGAGCGCCCCCCGGATCAGCCCGGTTTACATAATCGACCTTACACATATTTACATAAAGTTTAAAATTTCCTAATGGCATTGGAATGCATCTTAACAAATCTCTCTAACGCAACGTAAGTTATAAGCAGGCATTCATTTACAATTGATTTGAATATTAAATAGAAAGGAAAGAGATGAATTTCAAGGGCAATGTTGTAAATAACAGTATTCATTAGGCTACTATTCTTTGTTTTCTTTTTTAATATAAGCTTCGAGTAAGAGAAAAGGACTAATTAGAATCAAAAATAAAATAATACCTTATAATTCTTATGTTTCACTTTAAACTACAGAGGTAAATTGTAGAGGCCTAATTAGGACCAGAAAAAAAAAAAAAAAAAAACGAGAAAAAAAATCACGGTTGTTGTATGGGAGCCCCCTAAAATATTTATTTATTATTCTCTTTTTCTAAAAACCTTTAAATTCTTCTGGTTCGTGGTATCAGTGTACACTACAGATGGAAGGCTTTTATCAGGTTATTATTATTTGCTGTTCAGTATTAGCTTCTAGAAAGAGAAAAAAAATATTATTAGGAAAAAAAAACAACGTGTTGCACTCCAAGAGTGCCGGCAGAAGTGAAAACTTGAACATTAAAGTTGTGCATTTTTACCGTCTTACGAATTATTCCTGACGCGAATTTAACATTTTATACCCATCCCAAGAAAAGTGGTCAACGCCGCTAAATAAATTTTCACTTCAAAAAAAAGCCTTCCAAATCTTATGCTTCTTTGTATCACTAAACTAAACACGTAAACTTTTTAAGATTGTAAGTTTGAATAATCTCCAAAGCCACTCGTCGGATTCCAAAAATTCTTCCACTGATAAAAAGCTACAGTATTTCCAAGTGGCATAGATTGAGTGTTATAATTCCGAGATATTAGTTGCTTACAAACGCGAATAAACCCGCGGGGCGGTAGTTACATTTTATTATTTTTTATTACATTACGAAATATTTACTTTCGGATCTAAACCTATAAGAAAGTATTACGAAAGTGCATTTTTCACAAATATTATTTTTAATGAATTTGTTACAATTTTACGACGTTGGAAAATAAAATATATTGGATTAAATGTGGGTCCAGATAATATGCGTACCCCACTCAGGCAAAGCCGGGCTGAGTAGCTAGAATTATTATTATCATGATTTTATCATGGCTTTGAACACTTTAAGATTCCTTTTTAAATGACTTTTATAAAAATAATTCACTAGAATTTGGGTCAGTGACACAGCTTTTCTTAAATGTATTTTATTAAACACCAGACAGGTTATACGTAAAATTACTTAAATTTTGTTACAAGAAGTTACTAGAATATAATAATAACTCAAAACATATGTTCTAGAGAGAAATATCTTTTTAAGAACTTTAGTTTATAAATGACAGATTTTCTCAGAATAATAAAAAAAAATACTTTAATTAATTGAGCTACAATTGCAGAATTAAAAAAATAAGAGTAAAAAGAATAACGTATAACATTTAATGAATACCTAATATAATTATAATTTAACATCTTTATAACTTTCACTGTTCCAGTCAATCCATGAATTATCAACTTTTATTTCTTATAGTAAGTGAATCGTATTCTATAATTGAGAAATAAATTTCTGACACCAAAAAAATAATGAAATCCTACGATAGTTTAAAAAACAACATAATGTAAAAAAACTCACGTAATGACCCCGCCGATGAGCCGGCGACAAAGCTAGCGGCAATAAGAAGAACAAACACACGCATTTTTATAATAATAATAATGAAAAAACTAAATAAAAATAAAAATAATAGGACTTATTACTGAGACGTGAAGCTTCCAACTGTGGCAATGTTTCGGTTTCATAGCCTTATATACGTTGCGCAAGCGCCGCGTGCCCCGCGATCACTTTGTATCACTATCAAACTATTATATACTAGGTATAGGCGTTTTTTATATAAAAAAAGTATATAAGTAATATATCGGCTATCTTATTCCCATAGTAGAAGCTCTGCTTAGTTTGAGATCGGATGACCGTGTGTAAAGAATGTCCCGGGATATTTTTATACCACATGGGCTGACAAACGAGCAGAGGGCCCATCTGATGGTAAGTGGTCACCGCCATCTATATATATTTGCAACACTAGGGGCATCGCCAATGCATTGTCGACCCTGAGACGTGAAGTTGTTAAGTCATAATTATAAGTTCAAACCATGTACATTTTTATAGTTTAAGACTGTTGCTGTCCCAAAATAAAGAAAAAGTCTCATGTGCCTGTAATCGCCGGCTCCCTTACCTTTCTAACCAAAACACAGTAATCCAAGTGCACTACTGCTTTACGAAGGAAATGGGTAAGTGCTTCCCCGGACGAACTCTGCACTAAAAGCTCTACTACTCAGTAATGATAATTAATATTACTATAATATTTTTTATTTAGAAGTAGTAAAATTCTTAGAGCGGAGTTGTGGAAAGAACTACCACCTTACCCATTTCCGCCGAGAAGCAGTAGTGCACTTGCGTTTCGGTTAGAAAGGGGTCGGTGAAATTACAGGCACATGAGACATTAACATATTCATCTCAGGGTCAATAACGCAATGGCGATGCCAATGTAGCAACTCCGCCTGGTGTAGCAAATGTCTATAGGTGGCGGTGACCACCTACCATCAGGTGGAACGTCTGCGTGTTCGTCGACCGACTTGTTAACAGTAAGCAGACAAAGCCTGAAAGGGAACTGGTTGCCAAGTGCAGCTCTCGGAACACACCGGCAGGAGATTTTCAGCTGGAAAATAGTAAACGAAAGTGCCCTTTCATCATGCTATGGACTTGAAAGTTGACTGCATTCGATGTCACTACCAACTGAGCTAACAGCACATTTTTATGAACTTTCTTGAATGGACGATTTTTTATAGACAGAATTGACTTCTCTAATTTACACTCTAGAAAGGGAATACATAGATTTGATATTCGTTCGTCATTTTTGGAAACTAGGAGACTTATAGTAATGTAGATTGGGACGTAGTTAGGTCGCTTGTTTAAATCTATTTATATAAAAATAAATCCTTATTATAATCCCGTGTTTTTTTTATACCTCTTGGGCCGACAAACAAGCAGACGGTCCACCTGATGGTAAGTGGTCACCGCCGCCTATGGACATTTGCCCCCTTGCCTTTCTAACCGAAACACAGTAATACAAGTGCACTACTGCTTCTCTCTGCACTCTGAAATAGTACTTCCCCAGATGAACTCTGCACTAAGAGCTCTACTATTCGAAAAATATAATATAATAATTCCAAACATCATATTATTTGGCATTTTTTGACGGCGATGCCCACAACGGCGATGAAATTTAGTAAACACGTAGTCAATGACACAAAGATGGCCATTTTAATCCAGAAATGCATTAACATCCTAGGGATCGTGGGTAAAACTGTGGGCGGAGGGTGGTATTCGAATCCACGGCCTGTGCCGAGGCAGGGTACCTAACCACCAAGCCATCTGGATGGTGATGATAAAATTGATTAAAATACCCTGGAATTTCTGAAGTATGTATTTGATTAGTCAGTGCTTGCATTTCCTAACACTAATAACTTGTTTGATTACAAAGCAAAGGTTATTGTCGAAGTTAATGGTCAATTGTTTATTGACGCGTCGTACCTGTGTTAATATTTGTTCGCCTCATGGTGTTTGTATTTGCTTTATAAGTACCAGTTAGTGAAGTAATTTTTTTTAGCAATATTTAAAGTTTAGTAATTCAGTGTCCACGATAAATCCTATTAATATTATAAATGCGTAAGTCTGTGACGATGGATATACATATAGATGTAACTCTTTCACGCAAAAAGGTCCAAACTGATTATGATGAAACATGGCACTTAGATAGAGCATGCCCTAGAATAACATGTATACTTTATTACTACAGAATTACGTAAGATCCCTCAGGAACGCGGGTGAAACCACGGGGGACCACTAGTATTCTTATAAATTGTAGTTGTATACGAGTATATAACAAAAGATCTAGTGTTCTAGAGTGGAGACCACGGCTCGGTAAACGTAGTGTAGGGCGCCCTCCAGCTAGATGGAGCGATGATATACGCAAGCTGGCTGGCAGCGGTTGGAAACAAAGAGCTGAAGATCGAGCTCAGTGGCGTGCCATTGGTGAGGCCTATGTGCAGCAGTGGACGGAGAAAGGCTGATGATGAAGATAGTTTTGTGCGATATACCTACACAAGTAATCTTCGAGTTGATGAGCTAGTTGCGTGTGTTTTACTGTGTGTAGATGTGTTTGTTCACAATCTCACCATGGTAATTAATGTTGTGGTCAAAGGTGGTGCCTAGAACTGACTCTTATTTGCAGCTGGCGACACACACAGGTGCTTGGACAAATAGAAGATTGAATAGAAGAGCCGAGAGGGGATGTTTTATAGACCAAATAGATGATAAGCACATCGACTTAATGTAATGAAAAAACAAAGAATTTGATTTGTTTGTTTCATGCACTCAAAATGGTCCACAGAAAGCTGTGAGTACATTCAAAGAGACATATATAAATATAGGACAATGTATCTGGTGGCTAGAAACTAGAATCTGGCTTTCTGCCCTCCAATGGGTGACACACATTAGCATTATCATAGTAGTATCTTATTTTATTATTCAAATATCAGTCAATTAGGCAGACGATCCACCTAATAGTGGTCACAGTCGTCTATAGATATTTGCAACACTAGGGCATCGCTACGTTGTTGACCCTGAGATGAAGTTGTTAAGTCTCATATCCCGTATATATAATTTCACCTTTACCTTTCTAACCGAAACACTGTGCACTACACACGGCAGAAATGGGTAAGATGGTAGTACTTAGACCTCAATAACTTCTGAGATTAAGTTTCTTGAACTGATACAAACTTGAAATAAATATTTTTTCAAATAATAAAAAACATATTATAATGCTCCTCCGAAAATATTTGCCAATTATAAGTGTACATATAATGAAGGCGCTGTTGACGTATTTATTTAAAAAAATAATGTCACTGCCCTGTTTAGATTATTATGTATATTTATTTAGGACTGATTTCGATTTCCTACCTTTTTTACCCGACTACGGAGATCTGGATTTTCAACTTTAAATCATATTGCGTACTATTATTATATTTAATGTATTTTGTTTAAATATTTAACATATTACTTTTATATTTTATTAATTTAACTTGAGATTTAAAATACATCAATTCGGACACGTTTTTGGATCCAGTAAAACCGGATAATATTTTTAACGTTTCGATTGAAGTGCCTCTGTTTTCGGCATAAATTATGAATACTTACCATTTCCCAAAGAATTTTTATCAATCTATTTTATTGTAAATTGAGGTTATTGGTAGTTTTTAATTCGTTTCAGGATTTTTATGGGCATTTCCCTTTAGAGGTCGGTGTTTCAACCAAGCAGAGTAATCAATATAAACGGCAGTACAGATTCTGATGAAAATTGGCAAACAGATAGACTATGTGCTGGACAGGGGACAATTTTATTCCGTGAAAGTTTAAATTATTTAAAAAACTAATCTTTCTCTAAAAAATATCAATTTAAGTCCCTTTATACTACTCAAACGAATTTGATGCGGTTTTCATCATAACCATTTTTTTCGGGAACGATTCTGTGGATACATTTATGTTATTCCAGTTAGGAAAAGCCAGGGTGAGTCAATAGGAAACTATGGATGGAGACGTGAGAAGACTCATCCATTCATCAGGCGCGGATCCAGCCCACAAAAAAGGTTTTAGTAACAGCCATCCAAGTGTGATTCGGAGTATAAACTCGCTCATTATCGATACAGTACATTCCTACAAAAAAGTTTTTAAATTTTTTGTAGGAATTGGATCTTATATCATCAGCCTATCGACTTCAATAGACCGTGGAAGTATGAGTATAAGTATGTCACAAGTCTATACGGGTTGTGGGCATGCCCATCGTGCCCACAACGGTGGATCCGCGCTTGCCATTCATAAGGGAAGTTTTTCCGCCGTTAGGTGATCAGCCACAGCTAGCCACATGCTGAGTTGGAGGACCGATTTGTGGCAATTATGTACCTCGTTTCTTTTTGTAAACATTTTCATGTGTTATTTTTCCCTTTGTCACAAATAAATTTGTTTGTTTCTTTCTTTCTATTATGCCTGGAGACCGCGCTCCAACTGTTGATGTTGGAAGCTACTTATAGTCAAATCCAGAGAAAACTTCTAAAGAGCGATGTAAGATACTCTGCATATTTATTGACAGGCCAGTTGGCTTGGTGGTTAGCGCTCTGACTACCAAACCGAAGGTCGTGGGTTCGATTCACACCCAGGACAAACATTTTTGTGCACGAACATGTCTGTTTGTTCTATGTCTGGTTGTAAATATCTTTTTATGTATGTATTTAGAAAAAAAAATGTAGTATATGTAGTATATCAGTTATCTGGTTTCCATAGTACAAGCTCTGCTTAGTTTGGGATCAGACGGCCGTGTGTAAAGAATGTCCCGGGATATTTATTTATTTATTATTATTATTATTGATTGCTGTCGGTACAAAACAAATAAATGTCTTATAAAAAGAGGTAAGTACCCTCTAGGCCTCGTACGAATTCACAGTTGCTCAATCCGATGCATGTATGTACATAATGCTGTTGACCTTTGTAATCGTATGTGCTGGTTTATGTACTAGGTTATTGCTGGGGTTAATGAACTCGAGGTTATATACATATATTGACTTAATTGTCGCGGTGGTCGAGTGGTATAAAGCTGGAGACCTGGGTTCGATTCCTGGACAAAGTAATTCTTTGTTTAAATGATTGCCTGTAGCCCGGGATTTTGTGACCGAGAGATGGAGACAGTGCTTATCTGTCACTTTGGGTTTTGAAAATATTTTCTTATTTATTTTTTGTTTTGTTTTTTAATGTTACCTATAATGAGTATTTTGTAATTGTTAAATATAAAATTATGTAAAATTGAAATTATAAAATACTGAACAGATTTAAATAAATTGAGACATGAAGAGATAGAAAACATTCTATGTATTAACGTGTCCTACGTTTACTTTCATCCCGGACAGAAGAAAATTCGTAAGACCAACGCGGGTTAAACTATTTATAATGAGAACTTACCTAGTTAATTGTAATGCAACGCATTCGCATTCGTTGTCATTGTCAAGGTCATTGTTCAGACAAATAAAACCAGCAGTAGGTAATAAACCGGTAATATTTGAATTCTGGACCCAGCTGTAGCCCGGGGTTACCTACTTGCGTTCCCGAGGGATGTTACGTTTTCCCGTGATAAAAAGGATCCCTACAAGGTTGGAAACCTCTCCATCCATCTATTCATCCTCACTAATATTCACATTTACAATATCAGTAGCATAGCCTTGGAGTGACTCCCTACAAGATTAAATTCCAAAATTACTTTCATGACCTTGATCCCCGAAGAATTAGGCAGAGATCGGAGATCCGAGACTGACATTCCACTGAGGACTTTTTGAATCCCAGTGTGACTTGTGGTATGCATTGACACTGCCTCTCGGATACAATAGGAGATAATCGACACTAAAACAAAGACGACACAATTTTTAAAATCGTATTAAGACCATTTTAAGTAAATACTATGAATTAAATGAATATTTTAAAGACGCTCGCTCTAGCATGGTTACACTTTTAATGACATCTTTTGAGGGTTTTTTGAAAACCCTGAAAATATGTATTAGAACGTCTGTCTATCTGTCTGTCCGTCTGTCACCAGGCTATGATGCCACCTCATGAACCGTGTTAGTTAGACAGTTGAAATTTTCACAGCTGATGTATTTCTGTTGCCGCTATAACAACAAATACAAAAAAATAATAATAAAATAAATATTTAAGGGTGAACAATAAACGTAATATTTTTGCCGTTTTTATAGATAATGGTATAATATTTTTATTGTGAAATGATTAATTATTTCTATTAATGTTTGTAATATTTAAAAAGATATGTAATGATGATTTACAAGACCCTGTGATAGTCTACTTGAATAAAGAATATTCCTATTTAATTTTATTTGAATCCGTTGATCATCAATTTTTATGAAAACTCTAGTTACCGGTTATATTCAATGTAATGCTATCAGGATATTTTAATAAATTTAAAAAACATTTTCTTAGTATGAAACGTTTTAGTATTTTTTTTTCGTTTTGACAGTGACGTACGAACAAAAGACTTTAACGGGATGCCATTAAACAGAATCCAAAATATTTTGAAGGTTGTTTGTTTATGACTGAATAACGCATAAACGGCTGGACTGATTTCAATGAAACTTAGCATACAGATAGAGTATATTCTGAATAATATAAAAAATAAGTTATATTCCAGGATAACAAGAAATCCGTCACTAATGCGAGTAAAACTGCGGGACGGAATAAAATACAATATTTTAAAGTTGGAATGATTTCATTAATAACGATAGAACGTACTTGCGGCACGTCCTGTCGATAAATTTCTCTTTAAACAGAAGATTACATTACACGCTATGACTGTATATGGGTGGTAATGAGCCAGCAATGTCACTTGAGATGCAAAGAAGCCTCTGACGTGTATTGACGTCACATTTTGTTATATTTTAAGTATTGTTAACAATTTTGGTCGCGCTTTATAAGGATAATAAGGTTCCTTTGACGCACAATCACCTCAAAGCTACTGAACATATCGGGATGGGACTGCTACACTTCGACGCGGTATTTTTCGTAGTTGGTTATATATGATATTGATAAACGCGGGTGAAACCGCGGGAGATAGTTAGTATTTTATATTAGTAGTGCTCTTAGTGCAGAGTTTATTCGTGAAAGAACTACTACCATACCTATTTCTACCATTAAGCAGTAGTCCACATATATTACCATGTTTTGGTTAGAAAGGTAAGAGGACCGGTGAAATTACAGCACATGAGAAATGACAACTTCACGTCTCAGGGTTGACAATGTATTGGGGATGCCCCTAGTGTTGCAAATGTCTATAGACGGTGACCAGTTACCATCAAGTGAATATAACTGCAAAACATTAAATAAGTCGGGCACGCGGCAGGAACCGCAAAGTAGTTATTTATGTAGAATTTAATAAAATAAACCTGTTCATTTTTTGCATCACTTAATTAGTCATTATGTAATAAACGAGGTAATAAAACTAATGATTGTAAGCAATAGGCGTCCATTACGGAGGTCACGTACGCACCGCCGCGGCGCCGAGCGATGTGAGCTCCCACACGACACCTTGGTCCAGTGGCGTAGCTTGCCTTAGGCCCTGTATTCAATTTTGTTGGGGGTCCCAAATGAGATTTAAAGGCCAATTTTTGGCTTAGGTTCGAGACCCCTATAGCCCGGGGGCCCCGCATCATTGATACGGCGGTACCTGCACCCCCCTGCACACCACTGCTAAGAACGTACTATTTTAATAATCTAGCTTATATAAACTGCTAGCTACCAACTTGCAATTTCAGCCGCGTTCCTCGAGTATCTAACGTATATTATAATAATCTATATATATAAAAATGAATCCCTATTTCCCCTGGTCACGGCATCACGCGTGGACGGCTGGACCGATTTTGAAAATTCTTTTTTTGTTGTGTTTTTTATTGTATGGAAATGGTTCTTATGAACGAAAAAAATAAGGAAGTAGCACGGCAAATTAGAAAATTAAAGAAAACATAACGACCATATTCACTTTTCTAATGTATATGGCGTTTGACTTATATGTCAGTCGTTTGACAGTTGCAAGATTGACTGAATGCGCGCTGCAAATATCGTTTAAAATAGAGGCATGGGTCGGAATTATATTGATAAATTAATTAATTTATAATTTCTTATTGCACATTTCACAGTCGACTCAATTGGAAGATTCGAATTCAATATTCATTGTTAAGACAGGAAAACGTCTGTCGGGTCAGCTAGTAATTAATAAATATCCCGGGACATTCTTTACACACGGCCATCTGGTCTCAAACCAAGCAGAGCTTGTACTATGGAAACCAGATAACTGATATACTACATATACTACTTTTTTATTTTCCTAAATACCTACTTAAATAGATTTTACACTCAGACACAGAACAAACAGACTTGTTCATGCACACAGAGTTCGTCCGGGGAAGTACTACCACCTTACCCATTTCCGCCGTGAAGCAGTAGTGCAATTGTATTACCGTGTTTCGGTTAGAAAGGTAAGGGGGCCGGTGAAATTACAGGCACATGAGACTTAACAACTTCACGTCTCAGGATCGACAACGCATTGGCGATGCTCCAAGTGTTGCAAATGTCCATAGGCGGCGGTGGCCACTTACCATCAGGTGGACCGTCTGCTTGTTTGTCGGCCCAAGTGGCATAAAAAAAAAAAAAAACACAAATGTTAAAATGTCCATAAACACAACATTGTGTATATGGTCAGGCGCGGTCGCAGCCAAACTTTTTGGAGGGGGTCTCTAATAATAATCCAACATCCTTTTTTTATTTTGTAAATTTTAGAAGATTTTTCAAATTCAAGGGTGTCATGTCCCCCCGTAGTTTGGGTTAGAAAGACCTCGAAACGTAATACCAGCCTTCCACTGTCCAAAATAATAATATACTAATCATATAATTCATAAACAATAACTATTATATAAAAAAATGCTTAAATAATATAATTAATTGAATTAATAACTATAAACCATTAATTAACTTAGAAATTTTATGCGTTATTTAATTAAAACGTAATCACTTTATGATAAACTAGCTGTCCCCCGCGATTTCACCCGCGTTTACCATATAATGATTTACGACAAATTCCACTCGAATGGTAGCACTGCCATCCCAATATGTTCAGTAGAATTGAGGTGATGGTGCGTCAAAGGAACCTTATTTTCCTTATTTATTTAGAGAAGATTAATTCGTTGATAAAAGAAGTAGTAGAATAAGTAAAATAATTGATGGATAAGATTACCAGGGGTCGGTCACGTACGCCGGCGACTCACCGGTACCCTAGAACTTCGATTCCGTAACGAAAATGACACTATTCCAACGATGGCTCCTCAAGCTATGCTCTGTCTCTTTCGCTAACTACACAAACACGTGAGAGGTAAGTTCTGCGATCCCGCGACATGACGAAGTTTGTATTAGCTGAATAGGGGGCAGCAATGGCATTATAATTATTATTGTTCATGGAATTAACTTTATAGGCGAATCATTTACGTATGACTTACATGCATAGAATTTCCTAGAATGGATAACCGGTACAATTGGAAACGGATGTCGCTGCACAAAAAATATGGCATATTCATTCGCAAATTAGTGGCTGTAGGCAGACAAACAGATGGTAAGTGGTCCCCGCCGCCTATGGACATTTGCAACACTTGGCATCGCCAATGCGTTGTCGACCCCGAGACGTGAAGTTGTTAAGTTTCACGTGCCTGTAATTTCACCGACCTTTTTGCCTTACATTTCATATTGGTGTTAAGTAAATTTAAAAATTGAATAATAATCCCCTGGTATGGGAAAAGTCTATAGGTGGCGGTGGCCACTTACCATCAGGTGGACCGAATGCTTGATTATCGGACTTATGACTAAAATATAAAAAAGTAATAGAATACCTAATACTGACCTGAGTGTCATCTAATTGTTTTCGATTAAGTAATGTACTTATGCAAATTAACTTTATAAATGCGAACATTTGTTTGGTTGTTTTACAATAACATTGTTGTACATGAAAAGGGGTTTTTAAATTGAAGAAATATATGGTATTATACAACCTTTATTACTTTACATTGTAACACGATCTTGCGCCATCTACCTTTATTCAAGTGAAAACATTACTTCAAACAAATCACGGTAGATGGCGCTATTACGCATAATATTGACATATATCCTTCAATATACATAGAGTTGAACATTTACTTGCGGCTGGTGTAGATAGATGACGCTCTCAATTATTTTGATTGTCGACGGACTGAGAAGGCATGCGTTAAGAGTGAGAGGTTGTTTGTTTGTTTGTGTGCATTTGTATGTCTAAAATCTATCTCAAAAACGGTTCGTCCGATTCTGATGCGGTTTTTAATTTCTACACTTAAATATTTTGCGTACATCTTTATATTTAAAAGTCGATGTGTGTATGTTCCCTATAGATTTCAAAACGGCTGGACGAATTTCGATGGAATTTTCAGGAAATCTTTAGATTGGCGACAAGCGGATAATCCTGTGAAGTTTGATAGCTGATCTACAGAACTTTTATTTTGCATCTATATTATAGAACTGTTAAACAGTTCTGTTGTGAAAAATGTTATATCCCTTCGGAAAGCAGGTAAAACAACCGGGAGACAGCTATTTTACACAAACATAGATTAATGTTCTAATCTTGCACGGAAATATTAGTCCTGCGAGGAAATCGAACCCATGTCCTTAGCGTTCAGGCTATCTAACCAACTTTCAGATGTCACAATTTACAAAAAAAAATCCTTGTTATGTGCAAATGTGTGTATGTGTGTTCAAAAATAGTATGGTAGGTGCTTATGAACAAAACATAAGTACTGACATAGTGTTTCTGTGGTCAAGTCTCAGTAAGACATATCATACCCCTAAATTATAAAGCGAATGAATAAACTTAAAAAAGTCTCATTCGAAACCATTCATACAGTTCAGGCCAGGAACACTTATGAAGGTAAAAATTACTAAAAGACTACTGATTTAGAAATCAGCCTTCAACTGAGAAGAAATCTGACTTCTGTATTTCCTACTAATATTATAAAAGCGAAAGTTTGTATGTATGGAACTACCTGACAGATTTGGACGAGACTTTGCACATAGATAAAGTATATCTCGGAATAACATATAGGCTACTTTAATCCCGGGAAAACGTGAAAACCCTCGGGAACGCGGGAAAAACCCTGGGGGACTGCTAGTATATTTTAAGGCGAAAAAACATGCATTTTTTAATGTTTGTATATTAGTTTGTAATGAATAAACTTTTGGATAGATTATTATAATTCTTGCACTATTAGAAACTTACTTTATCTAGAAGTAGCATAGGCTATGTTATAATCCCGAGATACCTTAGAACCTTCGGTAATGCGGGTCGCCACAGGACGGATACTAGTGTTTGAAAATCATTATTTGCATTTGCTTTTTAATAAATGTTTAACAATTACAAACCACTTAATATAAACATAAAAAAGAAACTAAATAATTGAATAATTCCCTTAAATGTAATTCAGGAAATGCAAAAAGGAATAAATATTGTTAAACATAGATATCATCTTTATTGTTTTTGAGATCCCATCCATCTAATGGTTCATTGCATAATGATGCTGATGAACCTTAACGCCATAGAGTTCATTTTCCTATAACACTCTTATCTATCAAAACGGGGCTTGTAACAACTTTATTACAAACTAATAAAAAATATGGTGAATTTTGTAAACAAAAATGTTGTTGGTTCAATCACGTACAAATCGATCAGCAGTTTATTTATATCGTGTATATAATTTAAAAATCATTTAGTTATCAATCTTAAAATATATCGCTGCGGTTGCGTTCGACCGAGCGGGGACTTTCTGTAACATTTACTATTATTAAATTAATTATTAAATTTACTTGAGTAGTAGAGCTCTCAGTGCAGAGTTCGTCCGGGGAAGTACTACCACCTTACCCATTTCTGCCGCGAAGCTGTAGTGCACTTGTATGACTGTGTTTCGGTTAGAAAGGTAAGAGGGCCGGTGACATTAGACTTAACAACTTCACGTCTCAGGGTCGATAACGCTATTCCCTTTTACGATTTTGTAGTCATAATGGTAAGGAACCCCCTTATACTATGGTTTCGCCAAGTCCGTGTTTCTGTTGGTACATAAAACGTGTAATTTGGCATGGTTATTTGATATACTAGCTGTCCCGCACGGTTTTACTCTGCGTAGCTGGGATCTCTGGGTAAAAAGTATCCTATATATTACTCCAGAATATGTTCTATCTATGTGCCAAGTTGCATCTAAATCCGTTTGGTAGTTTTTGCGTGAAAGAGTAACAAACATTTATACATACAAACTTTCGCATTTATAATATTACTAGGATTGATGATGCCGACAAATATATTTTTGGGTACCTCCTGTACCTACTGTCATCTATTATATAATGTGGTGTAACATTAGATAGGTTTTTCAAATTTTGTAGATCCAGGGGCTCGATTCTGTAATGAAAATGACACTAACTCGAGGATATTGCGTTGCGGCCTCCGTGCTCTGTCTCTGTCGCTTACTACGCTAATACTACTAATCACATGAGAGATAAGTTCTCCGAGGCTCGTGAAGTTTGTATTGGCTGAATAAGGGGGCTGGGATCTGTTTGCTTAATAATAAGGTGGTTACTGACCAGTGATACGGGGCGTAATGTAACGTGTTACACTGCGAGCGTTCGTGCAGTCATTACGGGGAAACTAGGCGCTCGCAGCGAGCAACGAGTCGCTCGGTACTCCACTTCGCCACGGTAAACTCCGCTGTCGGTTTATTGGTGAATTACGCCCTTCATTCTGAATCTGGAGCACGGATAAGCAGAGTTCGAAACGACCATGTTACACCGAGGTATTAGCGCACGGCGTACCGTAATATGCTCGCAGCGCACTTAAGCTTTATCTTCTTTGCCTGGCCCTTTCCCAATTTATTAAGGATCGGTCCTCCGTATCATGTGTCTCCAGGCAACTCGGTCCTGGGTCGTCTCTTTGCTGACTTAGCTTTGAGGTTCTTATTTACTACGGAAATCCATGTGATTCGGGTCTTCCTCGTCCTCGGGGTTTAGTGTCCATATTACTAGTACATGGTACTAGCACTTTTATGGTCATGTAGACGGATGGTCGCCTCATAACGTGTCCTTACCACCGCAGCTTTAAGCTAGTGGTCATTTTTGTAAATAACAAGTGTCCCCCGTACAAGCTAAACGGTAAAAAAAACACGGTAGCAGTACCAGATGTCAAAAGGAAAACTATCACAGCTTAGTAAGTTTTACAAAGATAATGAGTGAGAAAAAAGCTGTGAATCAACTATTTATATATACATACCCACCTATTCAAAATAAAAGAATGAATTTTTCCTTTAATATTTCAACTGTAATTATTAATTTATTTTCCTACATCGTTAACTCGCGACTGTATCATATTATTCACAAGAAACCTACGAAATTAACGTCAATGCCCTGACAGTACCTATAGCCCATAGAACAAAGGACAAAGTTGAAATTCTACTCGGAAGCTTTTGTTGAAGGATGCCCTTGCCTTCGTACTTTATCATAAAGGAATACACGCGCAGTGTGAGGCGTCTTGATAATAATTTCTTTCCGAAATAAGGATGGTAAAATACGACGAGGTGGTTGGCGCAGTGGTTAGATACTCTGAATGCAATGAAGAAGGTCGTGTGTTCGACTCCAATTAAAGACAAATTGAAATGAAATATTTATTCAAATAGGCCTTCACAGGCACTTATGAATGGTCAGACTCTACCACTTACAATTACTCTTTTCAAAATAAAATTTTGTATATAAAGATGTGTCCTGCTGGAGCGAGCGCTACACCCAAGCATTGTCGTCATTAAAATAATCATTTGTGTTGTAGAAAGCCTTTTGTACTAAAACAGTCTTAATTTTATCCTTATATTTTTGTAAAGGCAAATTAAAAATTTCAGCACGGATTTTATAATAGATGCGTGCACTAAGTCCTAAAAATGAGCCTTGCAGAAGTGACAAGTTTATCCTTATTTCTAGTATTGATGGAGTGCATATCACTCTTTTTGACATAAAGACAAATATTTTTATGTATAAATATTATGTTTGCATAAGTATACTGCGATGCAACCGTGAGGATACCAATTTGTTTAAACTTTTCCCTGAGGGAAGCTCGAGAACTCAAATTATAAATTACTCGAACTTTACCACTAATGAACTTATTGTAAGTAATGAACATGTCTGTTAGTTCTGTGTCTGGGTGTAAATATCTATGTATGTATGTATTTAAAAAGTAGAATTATGTAGGATATCAGTTATCCGGTTTTTACTGTACAAGCTCTGCATAGTTTGGGATCCAGATAGCCGTGTGTCTGTATACCTTGGATAATTATTCATTACATCCAACTGATATTATAAATGCGAAAATTTGTGAGAATGGATGTATAAATGTTTGTTTCTCTTTCACGCAAATACTTCAAGAAGGAAACGAATAAAAATTAGACAACATAGATAGTTTATAACCAACATATAGGTATAGTATATGTACACAATACATGTGATTCTTTTCGTCTCAGCAAAATTTTACATTCCCCGGAAACTCGTGTGAAACCGCAGGGGACAACTAGTCTAAGTAAATATTATAATGGTTATGTTTAAAGTGCTTATACCAGTTTTCTGGTTCCGTACTACAAGCTCTGCGTAGTTTAGAATTAGATGGCCGTGAGGAATGTCCCAGGATATTAGTGCAAGATATGCAAATTCATTTTTATAAAAAAAACATTTTGTGTATTTTTTCTTCTTTTATAATTTAACAAACTTTTTGCTGTTTAATTTTAATATTTAATTATTTTGATGCTTATTAGGTGCTGTGTAAAGTTAAAATTAGACTACAGGTTTATATATTGTTAATTATCTGTCTGTTTCTGTAGCTATAAAATTAAAATATATAAAGTACACGAACTCTTTAGGGTCCGTTCATACAGACCGGCTCGGAAACCATGGGCGCGAGTTATACTCTTGGAACTGGCGCAGCCAACAGCGCCGAAGAGTACGTCATCGGAGGCAGCCGGTCGACTCCTCTTATCATTTCACACTAAGCGCGTTAGGTTTCTCTCTAGCATTCTCAATAATAAAGGAAGTTAAGGAAAATAAACCTTATTACAATGGTACAAAGCTGAAAAAAAATCTGTTCTCTCCGTGCCGGTCTTTGTGAACCATATGTCTCCTCTTACCACACCCCAGAGATCTATTCTGGTGTATCTTTTATCGTCACTACCACACAACATGTACTATTACAGTAAATCGAGATTTTTATTGTTCAAGCCAATTGAATTAGATACCTTTATAATTAATGATCGCCTGCAGATAATTAAAATCAAACCAATGACCTACTTGCCGGAATATTTCAAAAAAGTAATATGTTCTTAACACTATTCACATTATTACAAATAGATTTGCCTTTGTTACAAACGAACTACACGCCAATTTTCATCAAGGAGGTAGGCAGAGGTCTCAGAGGTAGCACATTTTACCAATGATATTGGAAGTACCAACGTCACATGTAGTAATAACACCTTCTTGAAAAAGTAATCGAAGCAAGGAACTCTGGCCTTTACAGCTTGAACATAGAGGCGATTATTATTTACCCATAAGATCGAAAATAAGTACTTAATCTTAATAAACATAACTAAATAAATAAAAATTCGGGAATCATATTCTTGCTTCAATAAGGTAAAGGAAATAAACATTCAGCATTAAGTATTTATTTATTCTAAAAATCTTGTATAGCAAATATTTATATATTTCCTAAACTTAACAAAGACTTCTGTTTTAATGAGCATAAGAGTCGAATTCGATTAATTCAACCTTCTAGGGTCGATAATGACCCTGTCAGCGAAAAGTTGTATAAAATGCAAGTGCATCGATGCGCCCGCGTCATTCTTACTTTCGGTTTCGTAACAATTAGTGTCTCTATTACGTGTAGTTAAGGTTCAATATGAGGTGGTTAGGTTTGTTTGTTTGTGTGACGTTATACGCGAAAATTGATAGTACGAAGGGTAAGTTATAAAATAAATAAAATTTCTAATTAATTTATTATAATAGATATATAAGAAAGAAAGACAATAAGAAATTCTTCAAATTATGATGGTTTTGAAATCTATCACAGTTTGGAGCACCAATGAGTTTCGCTCGGGGCCCGTTTTAAGAAATGAAATGACCATCGCGGTCCCCACAATATTTTATAGAAAAAAATATTTATCGAACAAATGTAATTACGGAAATACCAATGCAATGATATGATTTGACATAGTTTATAGGTATTTTATTAGATTATATACTCTGCAGTGTAAGTTGCTGTGAAAAAGACAAACAGAAATGGTGATTTTGTATACCATTTCGAGATAGAAAACACATATTGCAAATCCTTAGGCCTTGATTCAAGAAATATATGTAAATAGTAGAACTTAACTATTAAAGGATTTAAATCTTTCTCGTAGAATTCCAACGCTTGAGTTTCAAATTTGAATAAAAAAGAAGGGAATTCTATCAAATTGGAAATAACTTAGATCCTAAACAAAGAAACATAAATTGTGAAAAATTAGGTTATAATTTGATTCCTAATTAGTGTGGCCTTGTCATTTAATTATGACATTATTACGTCACTAAAAAAGTGAACTTTTTACCTGAGAATTCACAATCATTAGAAAGTGTATCTTTTCACTCAACTATTACCCAGAATCGAAAATCGTCAGAAGATTGAATCTCGTTTCATAATGAAATATTGTTACATTAAAAATCTGATTTTATACGTACTATCAGTACCTTTAATGTTTACGAAAAATAATTATAAAGTAGTTCAATTTGTCGATAAAATGGCGACCCAATTACGTGCACAATGCCTACAACTTGCCTATTTATATTCATACTTCAAAAACTTGTTTTTTTAAAGGCCACAGTGCTAATATTAATATCACATGTAAAGGTTTGTTTTAAATGTAAAGGGATACATACAATTCGGTAAAATAACTGAATCACAGTAGATTGTTTTATGTCACGGTGGAGTTTGTACAAAACCAAAATTGTAACTAATTCCGCTGGATCTCCTTCAGGAAATCATTTCCTGTTGAGTTTCTTTGTTTGGGACTTGACAGAGATCAACCGAAATTAGTTACTAGATATTTGTTTTTGTATAGTCTTACATTGGATTTCCGCAAGGCCACGCTTGAATCAATTAGTTATGGTGGAGTTTATATGATATCTGTCCCCCGCGGTTTCACCCGCGTTCCCAAGGGCTTTTATGTTTTACCCGAGACAAAATATATCCTATTTGTTAATCCAGGTTAAACTATAGGTATATGTATCTTGTTTTATCTAAATCCATTTAGAAGTTTTAGACTGAAAGAGCTAGAGATAAACATCGCACGCATCAGAATTTGCAATCAAAAGAGACTCGATCCAAATTTATATAAATACAAATATGCTTTATTGTTCACACCACATACATAGAGAATAAAATAAAAAGTATTTTACAATCATTATAAGTGCAAACAGTTTAGGTGGCTTTATTGCTGAAGAAATTTGTTTCACTTTGTACGTTCATCTAAAAGGCTAATGAGTAAAGGAAATTAGGACATCATCCGTTTTTGTATTATTTTACAAAATTAACCTTCTTCTCAAAGTTCATATTTTTTATTTCCTATTTATAACATTATTGTAAAAAAAAATTAAGATAAAAAAAGCATTTTGTCTGTAAGATACCCTATTATTCGTATCTAGTTTATAATTAAGATTATATATGTCTTATTGTATATTTATCGGGGTACCCGATCTTCTAGAAAGTTTAATAAGGGCCCATGGGGCAAAATGTTTGAGAGACCTTGTTTTAAAAATATTAATAAATTCTCACTGACAACTCACAATCTCAATTCTCAATCCAAACACAATAAAACTGCTGTATCAAACCAAATATGAGATTTGACATCGCAAACGCAGCCTTAGTTACCTTATTCTTTCTCAATAACCATTTTTTTCTAATTAATTGAAACTAACGATTTTATAGAACGTAATGACTTTGGTCAGCTAAGAACATTTAAAACTAATTAAAGTAGTACAGATCTAAAAGGTCTCTTTTAACAGTTTAGAATGTTATATAAAAATCATTTTTATACCCTTAAAATAAAGTTCATTTATTCATCCAATGGCTAATTGTATAATGATGCAGGTGGACCTTGTTATAACATCATAGAGTTCTTTTTTCTATAACACCGTTAGCTGTCGAAATGGGCCTATTAGATTTGCGATGCAGGTACTTATACCGTAGTCATTCATAACACGCGATATCCTCACCTTCGATATTCAATTACTATTTTCCAATACCACAAATTTCACCACAATTTATTAACATTATGACCAATTAGGCACAGAAAATACTGACAAGTTTTTTACTCGCACAAATGACTATCGGCTTTCACTGGCCAGTTAGCCTCAGTTGGTTGGCCAGCTGGAACCCTGGCTGCCTTCCACAAAACGTCCATTTAACACCTTACAGAATGTCACCCCAGACAACCGTATGTGAAGAACGTCCCAGGATATTTATTTGTTATTGTTCTATTGCAGTTCCCTTTATCACGCCATGCCATGCAGCAGATGACGTGTGCCATAGAAACTCTGCGCAGAAGGCGGTACCAGTATTAGCTGGGGGCATCCCCAGCCTGGGGATAGCAGCATTGGACCCCATGAGGGTCGACAGAGTGTCCGCCAGCCAGGCGGGCCTCAACATGAACTTCAGGGATACGATCGTGAGGGGCCTTAGGAATTGCGTGATTTTGAGCTTGAAGTAAGTATGCAGTATGTATTTAAAATATAGTGTAGTGACATCTGTGAACACGCACGCGAGGATCCTGCACTATCGAAGTTTTCAGGATTTGATCATAAATAGAAGCTTCCCACGTCAACAGTGGGACCACAGTCCCCAGGCACGATCACCTACCCTGGCGGAAGATCTTCCCTTTTAAATGGAGGAGTTTCATCCCTCAAACCTCCATAATATCTCTTTTTGCAGAGCTCGGCCAGTGATAGTAGAGTGTACTACAGCCGTGAAGCAACAGTGTACTTGTATCACTGTGTTTCAATTACAGGCACATGAGACTTTTTAACTTCACTGCCTGGGCTACCGAACATTGTTCGAGATTTTTTGTGTAATGAATGCATCTTCAGGAAATATACCATTATGGATATACTTAAACAGCAAAACTTAATATAAAAATAAAATATTCATCCAAGTCGTTAGAGTCTTTTGCAAGATACCAAGTAGTGTAATGTTTATTAATAAAAATGGCTTGTTCAATAGTATAAAATAATATGATTTTACAAAAGACAAATATCTAGTAACTAGTAGCTAATCTCCTTCTCTGTCAAGTCCCAAACAAGGAAACTCAACAGGAAATCGATACAGTATCACTTCTACACGAAGCATCTTTGGGACGTATTACACGCGCTCTCACTGACTCGCCGCACTAGCACCACAGACGTGGTACTTCGCCGACCGCCAGAAAGACTTGTTAAGTCTGTTTCCTTGTTCAGACTTAACAGAGAAGGAGATCCAGCGGAATTAATTACTAAATTGATATTTGTTTTGTTGTGTTATCTGACAATGGATTTCCGCAAGGCCACGCCTTAGTCAATAAGTGGTATTAAGACGTATTAGAGATTGAAGAGTGGACAACGCATTCGCATAGTTCATAGCACTCTGAACACGATACTTCACAAAACCACCAACCCTAATACCGTCACGACGAACCAGGTTTCTCCCATAGACACGGTTTAAACAGGTCCCCAAAATAATAATTTCCACGTCTCTAGCTATACCTCGAGGTCCTAGCCCCACAGGGCACCCTCAGTCGCCTAACTTACCCTCGATTGAGACCTCTCACCACATATTGTCCGCGAAAGAGTATAACATATCCTGTATCCTAAGCCATTCCTTACTCACGGCCATCTGATCCCAAACTAACCAGATCTTGTACTATGGATATCAGATAACTGATATACTATAATACATACACACTATATAATACTCGTTTTTCTAAATACATACCAATAATATTTACAGTCAGGCACAGAACAAACAGACTTGTTCATGCACACAAATATTTGTCCTGGGAATCGAAACCACGACCTGTGGGCGTGGCGGTCAGGTCTCTAATCACCAAGCCAACATTTAGTTAATATTATCTACCGTCGAGCGCTTTAAAAATAAACCTCTCAGTTTCACTAAACCTGTTTTTAACTCAGATCTATTTTAAGCGACATAATTACCTAAAGGAATTTTTCAAACTATTATTTCCATTAGGTTTTTTTAACTTCAACGCTATTCTTTTTCCGTCGTTTAATATTTTCCTTTAATTACTGTTTTAAGAAGAATGACGTTATTAACCATTTGGCTTGTTTATACCTTGAATATAACTTCTGGTCGCGGATTCGACTTCGAACGAGAACATAAATCTAGCATGCACATGTCTGTTTGTTCCTATATTAAGTAAGTTAATTTATCTATGGTATATAAGTAGGGAAAGACAAAATAGGACCATAGTTAAGTACCTACTATTTCTCTTCTGTTAGTAAATCGTTTTTCCTTAATTATTTTTGTTTGTTGTTGTAGCTATTGTAAAGATTTAGTGTCATTAATAAAAAAAGTGGCAACAGAAAGTTTTTTTTTCATGCAAATTCTTTTTTTTTATGTTGTAGTTTATTTAACTCCACAGGCGGCGCGGTCGGCACACGTACGCCGATTTGAAATGCTCCATAATAATGGTCGGAAACTACAACCTCGGGGGAAAGTTGCTCATTCTACCCATCGAGGGCAACGGGAAGTACAAGATCAAGATCCGTAAGTACCTACTCGTATTAAAATTAAGTTAAGGATCGTTTATTATGAATTGGCAGTCCCCCGCGTCTCCGTGGTAATATTTTCCAAGGATACAAAATTTGACGTGTTAATTCAGGTTATAAACGACATATTATGTTCCAAGTGTCATCCGAATCTGTTCAGTATTTTTAGCGTGATAGAGTAAGCAATATCTATCTGACTTTCGCATTTATATTATTAGTACGATTGATTTCAGGATCGGAGATCCTAGTCAGTGGATAAGTTATGCACCTAATGTGGAATAAATAGGTTAAATACCTATATTGGTTTCTTCTAGCAAAAAACATTTGCATTCTTCTTAGTTCATGGCTGACTTCCGAAGCTTTAGTAACTTTGATCTACCAAGGTGCCTTCCGCGTACCTAAATTTAATAAGTGGATTCGAATTTGGTCAGCTACTTCGATCCTAGTAATGCAGGCTATATTTTTATACAATGAAAATATAACATCTTAAGAGATGTGAAGAACACGGCTGAAACCGCAGAACGGAACTGTATCAAAACACATTTATTCACAGGTGATATAGTAGTGAAGATCGCTTTCGAAGTGGGCGAAAAGACGGTCAACGGTGAACGATACTGGCAGGTCCTCAACTGGAAGCACACTGCTGATGTCCAGACGAGGGTTGAGTTCCAATTCCAGAACCTCTTTAACGGAAACAGACAACTTTGTAAGTACAACGACTCCACAATTTCTCCTTGTATTCATGACGTCAAAACTACTGCACGGCATTGGATGCGAATTTTAAAGCTGAAACCGGGAGACGGTCCACCTGATGGTAAGTGGTCAGCACCGCCTATGGACATTATCACCATCAGAAGCATTGCCGATGCGTTGTTGACGTGAAGATGTTAAGTCTCATGTGATCATTTCATCTGATGTGTGTCATTTGATCGAACCTTACCTTTCTCCCCGGCTCCATGAAAAATATTGCTTTTTCAGAGAGCCCGCTAGGTAACTATAATTGTTAGTTTTAGATATTAGATATCGACCATCCTGTAATAATTTTTTACTATATTCCTTAATGGTATCTTAAAGCCGTACACATAGCCCTCAGGAGAGAATAGAGAGTCAGAACAGCTGGAAAACACAGATTAGGTATTTCTGCACTTTAGATTTTTTTTAAATATTGCTGATGACAATTTTTTCAGCTGACAACATCCACGAGTTTGCCAACACCAACTGGCGTGACATCTTCCAAGAGGTGGCGCCGCCAATTGTGAAGGCTGTGGTTTCCCAAGTCGTCGATCAAGTCAGCAAACTATTCGACGAGGTACCCGTCAGAGATCTCGCATTGGACTAATGGACCTTATATTGTTAAAAAAATCTGTATTGTTATTTATATTTTTTTATTAATAAAATGGTTTTGCGCTTTACGAGCATTCTTTAGCCCGGCGTCATCTAGGGTGCCAAATCCCATGCTGTCAATAGACTTATCCAGCCTGATTATATCTCGTGCATGTGATAATCTCATTGCATGTGACAGCCTTCGCTTCTCGCTATATTGTAGGAAAGTAAGGGACCCACCACACGACGCAGCCGCAAACAAAAGTCTTAAAGCGAGCATGATGACACTTAGTAAAATCTTTGAAAAATTGCTGCTTAATCAAATGTCAAGTCACTTTACTAAGCATAAGGTATTGCATGGTCATCAGTTCGGTTTCAGGGAAGATCTACATCCGATGCGGCAGCAACATTGCTGAGGCACATTTATGGCGCATGGGAGGATTCACAGGATGCGATTGGCATTTTTTGTGATCTGTCCAAGGCATTCGATTGCGTTGACCACCGTACGCTACTACTAAAACTTGACTTCTACGGAATTCGTGGAACTGCTCATGATCTTGTTTTATCTTATTTATCAAAACCCCAGGGTTCAATTTTAGGTCCATTTTTGTTTTTAGTATATATAAATGATTTGCCATATGTTGTAAATGACCTCACAGATATTGTCTTGTTTGCTGATGATACATCATTAATTTTTAAAGTTAATAGAAAAGACAAAGATCTAACTAAAGTTAATCATACTATGTCAATTGTCTGTGGGTGGTTTGCTACAAATAATCTATTACTAAATTCAAAGAAAACTAAATGCTTAAGGTTTTCTTTACCAAATGTAGCACAAGTAGATAGCCAAATAATAATAGATGGGAGCCATATTGATCTTGTAAATAAAACGCTATTTTTGGGTCTTACATTAGACAATAAATTGCAATGGGGACCTCAGGTTGATACTCTAGCTGCTAAATTAAGTTCGGCTGCTTTTGCTGTTAGGAAAATTAAACAATTGACGAATGTTGAGACGGCCAAATTAGTTTATTTTGCATATTTTCATAGCCTCTTGTCCTATGGTATTTTGTTTTGGGGAGCAGCAGCAGATATAGAATCAATATTTATTATACAAAAAAGAGCAATTCGTGCAATTTACAGTATGGGTCCCCGTGAATCATTAAGAGATTTATTTAGGGAAATAAATATAATGACATTACCTTCACTATATATTTATGAAAATATAATGTTTATACGCAGAAACATAGGTATGTTTGAGTCAAAATTAGATATTCATAGTATAAATACAAGACAAAGGGAGAAGTTAGTTGTTCCATACTTTAGACTAACTAAAGTTAACAAGTCATTTCTTGGTAATTGTGTTCGATTTTATAATAAGATACCGCTTTCAATAACCAAAATGTCTGATCATAAATTTAAAAATTATATTAGGAAAGTTTTGAAAGAAAAAGCGTATTACAAGGTAGTTCATTATATTGAAGATAAAAATGTATGGAAATAGCTGCTCTCTGCACAGTGCACCTAAATCTCTTGTTTAAGTTGTAAGTACCTAATTATTGTTATTTTCTATTTTGTAGTCTTGTCATATTTTTTTTTTGTTTTGTTTTTATTAATGTTACCTATAATAAGTATTTTGTAATTGTTAAATATAAAATTATGTAAAATTGAAATTATAAAATAGCCAAAAAGTCAGAATAGATAAAAAATTATATAACAAATAAAAAAGAATGTAACCTTGCTGAGTTTCTTGCCGGTTCTTCTTAGTTGAAGGCTGACTTCCGAACCGGTTGTAGCTTCAGTAACTTTAAATTTGACCTTCATAAGTGCCCTCCGAAGGCCTAAACTGAATAAATGGTTTTGAATTTTGAATTTTGAACTATTTTAAGTTTGAACATTAAAAATTATAATATAGAAATAAGAAACACAAAAATGTATGTGTAAATACACTATAATACAATAATCCCAAACAAAATGCAAAAATGCATTAAACCATAGTAGAAGTAACATTATTTTACGACAAAAAGGTACACTCGGCCCATGTACTCCAATAGAACTCGCTGGCAAACCGGCGCGAGACTCAGAGAGCGACCTCTCACTTGATTAAGTAGTTAACGAAAGGGATAGAGCTGATACATCGTCGAGTTAGTGATAACTAGGTTACGAAATCCCACCCCACACTGTAGTGAACACTAGGTATAACATAGTTACGAACCTATAATATTATTCACCTTGGCTACTAGTGTGAAATAATAAACACTTTTTCAGTCGCTAAGTGTTAAAGTACCTAAATATCTTATTGTGAAAAAACACCTAAAATAAGATGCATTTAAAGAATCCGCCATATCTGAATGCAGTGTTAATAAAACTTATTTGATACTATTATAAATGGCCATAACGGCTGAACGGATCTGTATGAAACTTGGCACAGAGATGGATTATAATCTGGAATATGTGCTAACATATGAAAATATAATATCTCTAGGAAACGCGGGTGAAACCGCGGGGGACAGCTGCAGCATGGTATAGGTAAGGTAAACCTACATATAAATGGATAAACGCGATATAATATCAACTGAAACTGTTGGTGGACATGTGTTTTATCACAATCTTAAAGTAGTAGGTGATAGGACCATAACGGTGGACCCTATAAAGAAATTGGCTAGTGAGCCTAGGTACTTAAAAGTATGATGAAAGTTAAATGAGCTGAATCTTTAATAACCTGTAACACTTTATTGTAAATCCATATCTTGAGCAAAAGCTATTCAATTCTATTTTCTACTATCGTACATTGTTTTCGGAGACCGCAATCTCATTATAAATTATTATTAAATCATGTAGACACTAAGGCATTTGACATCAACCTCTAAGCTATTGGAAATAACTCTTGGCAATGTTCTGGACGTAACCAAAGGACGAGGCAGTTGCCGTGGTGATAAGCACACATAGCAGGTCGTGGTATCGATTCCCTTCCAAGACATTTTTTTTAATATGTAGTACTAACGACCAGCCCACTAAAGACAAAAATACTTCAAAATCCATTGAGTAGTTTAGAAGAACTAGGCGCACGAACAGTATATGCACTATAGTGTAGTACATGGGTAACGCAATCAAAATGCGTGAGCTGCGGTTCAGCTCACGGCTCACGTTTGTGAGCCAGAGCTGCGTACCGGTTCACAGATCAGCTCAATTATTGCCGACCGATCACAAAGTCTCTACGCCGCTGCCGCGCCGCAGTTCGACAACGACACAATATGACAGAATAGATCACAGATTGTATACAGACTGTAAAATAATAAGTGAGCTGTTTAGTTTGCTCTTGAGCCGCAGCTCAACAGTTCAAGTCGGTGTGATTTGATCCGTTGAACCGGTTCAGAGCTGAGTTACACATGCCTAAGATAGTGCAAGCTCTGTTAAGTTTGGGATTAGATAATCGTGTCTGAAGAATGCCCCTGAAGAAAAGAATAACCTGAGAGGATAGTATCTTGAACTTATTTAACCTTTACAAATTGCAGTTGTTCAAGAGCGAGAGCTCATTAGCAAGAACATAAATCGTAAACACAATATGGACGCTAATGGCTAAGACAAAAGAGGTCACAGTTAAATAACTCAATATAATATATAGTGTCACAGAATAGCTTACTTGCTTGTTATTCCGGGAATAAAAGAGCCTCGGAAATAAGTCGTTATTTATATCAGCTTTTTCTTAGTTCAATTCAAAAGGCGTAATATCAAATTTTTATGCAATATCAGTTGACAAATAAGCAGACGATATACAGGAATATTTTTTATTCAGTGCGCAAACTTTGACAAATTAAACTTAATATAAATGATTTTTATTAAACACCAAATTTTATTTTGATAAGTTTTAGTACAAAAAATAAAGTTGTCTGTAACGAAAGATATAGACTTTAAAATTGATATTTTGGCTACTGTACGACTGTCTGTCGGTCGCCCACCCCGGCCGAGGCCTTGGCAACAGCTGGCTCTGCCGCCCCGTGCGGCGCACGGGTCGCGCGCCCTTTGATATTATTATGAATAGATAGTGTCCATTGTTTGTTGATTTTAAAGTCGAAAAAAAAATATTAAGCAACTAATGGAAATGTGTTCCGTTACTGATACTGAACCACCGAAATTCTTTTGCGCATTGCTTAAAAAATATTCCTGTATAATGATGGTAAGTGCTCACCGCCGTTGTTAATTCTCATGTGCCTGCATTTCTTTAAATTCCTAATAGTTTTTTCTCATTATTGGGATCGCCTCGATGGTCGAAGGGTATAAAGCTTGGCTTGAGACCATGAAGTCCTAGGGTCGATATATGAATCGAGCAAGCTCTCTCAAACATCTCTTTCACTTCACCTACTCTTTAAAATAAAATTTTGAGAATCAGATCACAAATGGGGGAGAAATCGGGGAACATACTTAAAAAAAAGAATACGTACAGTCGAACATCCTCCTCCCTTTTTTTAAGGCGGTTAACAAAAGAAAAAGCTATATGGTTTCCATAGTACAAGCTCTCCTTAATTAGGGATCAGATGTCTCTTGTAATGGATTAACATATCCGTTAATTCACTTTCGAAAACGCGTGGTAGGTACTATATTTTCTTTGGAACGCTTTTTTTCTTTTTAGCGAGTCTTTTTTATAGTCTTTTTTATTGAGTAGTAGAGCTCTTAGTGCAGAGTTCGTCCGGGGAAGTACTACCACCTTACCCATTCCCGCCGTGAAGCAGTAGTGCAATTGTATTACTGTGTTTCGGTTAGAAAGGTAAGGGGGCCGGTGAAATTACAGGCACATGAGACTTAACAACTCCACGTTTCAGGGTCGACAACGCATTGGCGATGCTCCTAGTGTTGCAAATGTCCATAGGCGGCGGTGACCACTTACCATCAGGTGGACCGTCAGCTTGTTTGTCGGCCAAAGTGGCAAAAAAAAAAAAAAAAAACAAAGCTGGCCCGTCGGCTTGGTAGTTAGCGACACTGACTGCCACGCCAGGTCGTGGGTACAGAATATTCCTGGATATTTATTATTTATTTATTAGTAACAAACACCCATATATCCATCTTTAGATATACATTCCCATTTATATTATTAGTAGTTTTATGTGTAAACCACGTGTTACAAGATATGTATGTCATTACAATCAATATCCTGCGACATTCTTTACACAATAAATGCACTTCGAACAGTAGGCACTTAAAGGTAGACAATGGAATAATAGTTTTCACAATATTTTATGGCACAGCTTGAGAAAGTGCACTAACGCCAAGTTCAAGATTGAGGTAAATTACTAAATCATCATCATCATTTAGGTCTGGGGATGTCCATTGCTGATGATAAGGCTCTTTTAAAGACAAACACAAGTTACAGTAATTGGCAAATAATTTGGTATTATTCCATTAAAGTTCGGATAAGACAGCGACGCCACCAAATAATAATTAAAAACATGGCGAATCAAAAAAAAAAATTATAAATATTCAAGTGCAAGGAGCGTAGACCTCTAGACTCAGGCTTAAGGCGAAGTGGTATCGTGGTAGCACGACTGATGAGAGTCGGGAGCGTTGGTATGGTCAGCCTGCGCTGTATTAACTAGCTAGTTGTCTCCTGCGGTAATTATTTAATTACTTAGACTTATTTTTATATTTTAATAATAATTATTTTAAACTTTTCACATACACAAACACACATGAAGGCACGCATACACTCTAACCTTTAATAATCATACTTTGTCCTATTGTAAACTGTAAAATATACATATAATAATAACTGAAATCTTTGTAATCCAATTAGGTAGTTGCGAGTCATTCCCAACACAAGTATATCTGATTACGTACTGGGAAGTCTCGGTGTAAATTTTGTTAAATTATTTCTGAAATAAAGCTATTTATTTATTTGTAACTTAATTATTTAATTTTCGTCATCAGTGAAACTGCTTTTCCCCTAAAATAAATTTTGATTTATCGAGCCAACTTTAATCAATCGTGTTGCAGACTCCATTGTTCACTAACTCCTATATTTAATTTTTATCTAGTAATATAAATGTATATCCTTTATATAATCATTAACTATGCAACGGATTTTAATGCACTTTTGAGCAATAGATAGAGTAATTCAAGAGGAAGGTTTATAACCAGAATTGAAAGCGAGCAAAGCCGCAGGGCGCAGCTAGTAATAAAAAAAATCCACAACGTGTAACGTAAAACAAATAATTGTAGTCGGAACACGTTAATACTTCGGGTTCCATTTCGCCTTAAAACGAGTTGTTTTGTTATGAACTCCATGTTATTTGACGCGTTTACCTTCACTTTCCGTGCAAATAAAGTATTATTTACACATTTAATTGACGATGTAATTCCACTTTATTATTGAAAGATATTGGGGAAGTACCATTTAGAGTTGAAGGCAAGATGGATTGAGGTATTACCCAGGTCTATATTTTGATGTGACACTTCTTATGGGAGACCTTTGAAATTGAGATGCGCACCCTTTTTGTGTGACGTAAATAAATGTATGATAAACACAATCTATGTTATTCAAAACAGTTTGATGAATAATTCAAATGGTTCCTTGTAATTAAAAAGTCTCACTTTAATCGTCTTTATTTTATACTAGCTGTCCCCTGCGGTTTTACTCGCGTTCCCATGGGATGTCACATGTATTATACATAAAAACCTTCCTCTTCCCTCTAGCTATTAAAAAAAGCCGCATCAAAATCCATTGCGTAGTTTTAAAGATTTAAGCATACATAGGGATATAGAGACAAAGAAAGCGACTTTGTTTTATACTATATTACCCGCGTGCCGCCGCCGGCATGTATTTTTATTTTAATTTCATGATATATTTTGAATGGAATGTCCGATTTCAAAGTAATTATCAGGTATTGAGACAGTCTTGAATGTTAAATTATTTATTTGGATAAAAATTTATAAATGGTATGGATAACACGGTCTGGTTTTGATCGGCATTTCTATCAATTTGTTAAATGTAAAAAAGTAGTTATAGTGACGTAACTATAATAGTTACACATATGGTCTTGCGAAGTTTTTTTATAAATATTGATGTATTCTATAATATTGTCAAACATTTTTTTGTCCTATCATTAATACTCTTCGCAGCGTATGCGATGAAAGACATTTTATGGCAATTTTTTTTACACCTTCGGTTGGTTTTAATAGGAATTTCTAAAGTTTTCTATAGTAATCTAGTACTAAATATAGCCTATGTTACTCAGTGATAATGTAGCTTTCTAATGAAAAAAGAATTATTAAAATCGGTCCAGTACTTTTTGAGTTTATTCGTTACATACAAAAATACAAATCTTTCCTCTTTATAATATTATTATTATTAGTGTAGATGTAGTCTAGCTTTCCTCCGCGGTTCTACATGCATTACCGAGGGATATCACATTTTCCTGGGATATAAAAGTAGCCTATAAGTCATCCATATCGGTTCAGTAGTTTTTGCGTACAAGAGTAACAAACATACTCACATACAAATCTTTCCTCTTTATAATATTAGTATAGACAACTTAAGTCGACCAACAGGTTGATTGTCCATCTTTCTTCACGTAAGTGGTCACCGTAATCATCATCATCATCAGCCTATCTCCGCCCACTGCTGGATATAGGCCTCACCTATGGCACGCCACTGAGCTCGATCTTCAGCTCTTTGTTTCCAACCGCTGCCAGCCAGCTTGCGTATATCATCGCTCCATCTAGCTGGAGGGCACCCTACACTACATTTACCGAGCCCTGGTCTCCACTCTAGAACACGTCTATCACAAAGGTTATCGGTTCTGCGACAGATGTGACCAGCCCACTGCCACTTCAGCTTGCTAATCCTTTGAGCTATGTCGATAACTTCTCTGACGGATGACTTCATTTCGAATTCGATCCTTCAGAGAGACTCCGAGCATAGCTCTCTCCATAGCTCGCTGAGCGACTTTGAGTTGGTGAACCAGTCACACCGTCAGTGTCCAGGTCTCGGCTCTGTAAGTCACCGTAAACTATGGACATTTGCAACACCAGGGGCATCACCAATGCGTTGTCGATCCTGAGTCGTGAAGTTGTCAATTCTATTTTTTTTATTCTTCATTTATTTTCATACTACTTGAGTCAACAAATAAGTTGTAGGTCCACCTGATAGTAAGTGGTCACCGCCTATGGACTTTTGCAATACCATGGGCATCGTAAAGTTGTTAATTCTTATGTGCCTGCATTTCTTTAGCTCTTAATATCTTCTCATTATGGGGATCGCCTCCAATCACCAGCATCGCTCCCGGGAGTCTGCAGCAACCTGAAAAAGGTTGCTAGCTTTCTGGGACAACCTGGGATGGCTGGAGTAAGTGGCTGATGCACAATGGCCCATTCAAGAGGCTATGTGGGGAGGAAGCTATGTATGACTAACTAACTATGGGGATCGCCTCGATGGTCGAGGGGTATAAAGCTTGGCTTGAGACCATGAAATCCTAGGTTCGATATCTGAGTCGTCAGCTAATATTAATGTTCTATGTTAAGAAATGATTACCTCCAGCCAAGGTTGTGTAATGTGCCTGACAACGCCAACAGCTCACAACATGTCTTGTTATGATTTAAAATATCTTTACTGGAATGAGAATCTAATACTGAGACCTAATTTCTTAGAGAGAAATAAATAAATATCCCAGGACATTCTTGATACTTGGTTACCTGATCCCAAATTAAGCAGAGTACTATGGCTACCAGGTAACTGATATACTACATATATATACAACTTTTGAAGTTATACTTGTTTAGGCGAGTTATGAAAAAAATTATGAGAGTGAAATTTTAAGAGTAACGCGTATCAATGTAAAACCAAAGTAACAGGTTGAAGTTAACTGATAATGATCTCTCCGGAACATCGCACAAATCGCAACTGTCAGTGTCAATGAGTGAGTAATGATGTTATTGTCAAAATAACCTAACAACATCAAAAAAAATTGTTCTTTGCTACAGACAGGTGCAAAGAGTTTGGACACTACAATTTCACGACTGAATAGTAAAGACAGTGCAGTTTTTCTCCAGCGTACATAAGTAAACACACGCACACGTTGCTTTTTTAAATACATACCAATATAAATATTTACACCCAGACACAGAACAAACAGACCTGTCCATGCACACAAAAACTCATGAACCCCAGAAATGAATAAACATCGTTAGTTACGTTAAAATTAAGTGACTTTATGGAATTAGGTCAATTACCAGCATTTAATGTTGCCATTTCTGAGCGCGGACAACGCATCTATAGTTTACATATTATCGAAAGTATTTCATAATCTTAACCTTCTATTTTCCGCCGAAACTTGCCTAATGCACTTTAATAGTCTAAACATAGATTCGTCGATTACTTTTCAGATTAGAACATCGACAATGACATCAAACGATTCTTGTACAGATAGCAACATAAGTAGCTTTACAGAAACAAATTTTCAAAACAACTGTCAAATAAAAATAAAATTAAAATTTGTGTAAAAGACCCGTAATTTTCTATTAAATTAATTTGTTTAAATGTAAAAGTGTTGAGTACATGGGGATTAACTTTTGTTGCTGACCGTACGTTGGTTTGATTTGGTGACTTGTTAATGGTATGAAGTTTGAAGTCCAAGTTGGTAGAAAAGATCTTAGCATATAGTTAATTGTTCCGCTATTGTAGTAGTGTAGTTACTCTTTTTATTATTCACCTACGTTGCATTAAGGTGAGGTTATGCAGTTTAAAAATACTTATATTATAAATGGGAAAGTTAGTAAGGATGTTTGTTATGATTTCACGGGACAGTTGGCTTGCTGGTTAAGCCTTAACTCCCAAGCCACAGGTCGTGGGTCGATTACAACCCAGGATAAACAAATGTGTGCATGAACATGTATGTTTGATCTGTGTGAGGGTGTAAATATATATATAAGTGCAATTTACAAAGTAGTATATGTAGTATATCACTAACCTGGTAGCCATAGTACAAGCAGTACACTCTGCTTAATTTGGGATCAGGTAACCATGTGTGAAGAATGTCCTGGGATATTTGTTACACTTTGTATCTGCTTCACCTCCATGCCATGGGAATCTAATTAAAGGGTGTTCCAAGCAGCATACGTGACGTCAGATTAATTTGTTTTTAACTAAATATATTACATACATACTTTTTTGTAAAGACACACACCTAGAAGTAAAATAAATAGACATGTTCATGAACTCAAATGTTTGTCCTACGTGAGAATTGAACTCATGACCTGTGGCGTGAGAGTCAGGATATCTAACCCAGACCTTAACCGATCCTAAAATACAAATAATGTAACATAGCTAAATACTTCAGGCTGAAGCATAGAAAGGCTTTTACTGTCTGACAGTCGATTATTGAGATCGGTGCAGTCCATTTTGTCATCTAAAGTATCAAAATCATCATCCTATAATGGCTTCTATTTGGCTTCGTTTTTGCCAGGCCACAAACCGTGGGATCGATTCCCGTTCTAGAACAGACATTTGTACAGGTATGATTCTAGAAAATAAAAGAAAGTAGGCATAATTATGCAGTTTATAAGTTATCTAGTTTCCATAGAGCAAGCTCAGCTAAGTTTGCGATCAGATGGCCGTGTGTAAAGAAATTCCCAAGATATATCGGTCAACGATTTAATATTAAAAACTTATTAAAACATATTAAATTATAAACCGATTTAATACTGAAACACTATTTATTACAAATCAAATCTGACGGGACAGATCTGAATAAAATAATGTTCTTACTCTTTTCATCCTCATTAAATTAGAAAGAGATAACATAGTTTTAATTAAGTTTAGATAATCACAACCGATCGGGATGGATGACTGTGACTCAGACTCGCATTATCGGCTGATCGAATTATTCCAGGGTCATCGATGTATACATAAGTTCTGTATTCACACATAGGATTGAATCCTAAGAAAACATGAGAACAGACAAAAAACCAAGGGAATTAAATAAATAAATAGCTTTATCTCTGGGTGGACTAAGAAAGGATTGTTGGGAAATCGTAGCGAACATAAACATATTTTTCCTGCTGGGAAAGGTCAAATTTGTGACTCAATTATAAAAGAGAAAGCTTAAATGATGTTCTAGAAAACCTTAAAATTATTGCAGATTTGTTAGGCTTTATTAGGTACTTATCGTGTATTGCCGGTTTTAACAGCATTCTAAGAAACCACGCAAATTCGAATTGCTATGATGCTCTTGTCCTTTTAGAACAAATAGAGCTCCTAGTGCAAAGTACGTCCAGGGAAATACTACCACCATACCCGTTACAGCCGTGAAGCAGTAGTGCACTTGTATGACTGTGCTTCTGTTGGGGCCGGTGAAATTACAGGCACGTGAGACTTAACAACTTCACCGGCTTATATTAGAATTGCGAGAGTTTGTGAGGAAAATTGGTATTCTGCGAAAACGCGCGTTAAACCACGGGGGACGGCTTGGTTTAACTATAAGTAGGATAGTTTGTTAGATATAATAAAATACAGATAAACTAATAACTGAGGGTCTTCCCCTTAAAAGTTCACAGAACACCAATCGTTGATACACAAGATCGTGTTGACAATGTATAGCTTGTAGTGACGTCAGACGCGTTTGCGCATCATATAAGTGTCGCGGCGACCTCAGCCTGTTCATAAACACTGAAAGTTTCGACCACACCAGTGTTAGAACTAGTTCAAAATGTTGAGGATCATCTGCTTCTTGTCTGTGGTTTTGAGTGTGAGATGTGCTTTGGGTAAGTCATTTAGAAATAATGCCCTATAAACTAGCTATAAGCAGCCTCTTTCTATGCGTATGTCAAGAGTGACCCTTTACTATGAAGGTTCTAACTAAAATTAATTCACGCCCATAATCCCTAAAGAAGTGGCAGAGATTTGAGCATTGAGACCTGCATTTGATCGAAGATATTTTAACTCCCAACGTGACATGTGGTTAGCATTGTCGATGTCTCTCAGGCAAGTTACTTATCTCGGGCTACAGGAAATCATCAAAGAAAAAACTAGTGAAATTTTCCCGACCTGGGAATCAAACCCGGGATCTTCAGTTTCAAACTATCATAACACCGCTCGACCGGAGGCGAATGCTAAATAAATTAACAAACGAAAATATAATTACCCAAGTGAAACAGAGTGGAAATATTTTTTGCAAAAAGCATTTCACTCACATTCGCAAACCCTTAAATAGTCTATAATTCCCAATAGAAAAGTTGTTTTTGGTGAGAAGTGGTGTAAATAAACTTAGCAATGATCCTTTTCATAAACAAAATGATTACGCATAAATATACTGAGTTTAATACATCAACAGTAGGATTCCTTAATGGTGTGGTATCTCTCGCTATATCCTCGATCAGTCACAACCTTCCTTCACCACCCGAGATCTAGCCTACTTCTTTAAAGATAAAGAGTTGATGGTCATTTTCACAAGATCTAATTCCTGACACCTTCCACAGCACCATTTATTAAGCCGTGTAAGTCAGGAGACAACGCGTGCATCCTGGCTTCAGCTCAGGCGGCGGTACCATACATCGCTCCGGGCATCCCAGCACTGGGCATCAAGTCCCTGGACCCTATGCACTTGGACGTGATCAAGGGCGACCAGGGGGGCTTGGAGCTGACTTTCACTGACACTACTCTCACAGGAATGAAAGGATGCACCATTGAGAGCATCAAGTAAGTGTCTTATGATCTTTGTTTTAAGAGCTAAAATTATACAACTCCCCAGTTGAATGGCCGTGACAGACAGATGGACATGACAAACTTATAAGGGTTTCTTACTCGTATTTGAACATTAAAGGGAGAAAAAATAACCAACATGCCAAGTATCGCCTCTGTGCTATTAGCTTTACGTTGGATTACACCAATTCGAACAAACTACCTAATGAATGAAGGTATCTGAAATTCAACTCAATCAGGTGAGAGGTAAGCCCTGTGATCCCGCAACCTAACGAAATTTGTATTAGCTGAATAGGAGGCAGCAATGGCATTATAATTATTATTATTCTTGGAATTAACATTATAGGTAGATCGGATAGATAGATACAATTGGAAACGGATGTCGCAGCACACAAAAATATGGCATTATCTTCATTTGCAAATTATTGACTGTAGGCCGACAAACAGGCAGACGGTCCATCTGATGGTCAGTGGTCACCGCCGCCTATAGACATTTGAAACACCAGGGTCATCACCTAAACATTGTCGTTTAGACTCTTGAAGTAGCAAGCCTCATGTGCCTGTAATAACACCGGTTCTCTTACCTTTTCAACCTGCTTCATGGCAGAAATGGTACACTACCAAGACTAACTTAGCACTAAGTACTTTGACCATATATTTTTTTTCTTACTATACAATTAGATAATCCTTTCGCACTATGAGTTTTATACACTTAGCACCTCGTTACTAAACGAATGATAATAATTTAATTATGTGAATTATTTTTAAACACATCCATAAAATAGGACATAATGCGTCACTCGACAAAGAATAAAATAGGGAAAATCTGATGGAAAACTAAAATTCAGCAGATCGTTGATTTGTTTTGTAAACATTACGTAAGATGGCTGCGGTCACCTGTTATTTTCCGTTGACACCTATTCCAAGTCAGTTCCGTGTATTCTGTTTTCAAATAAACAGTTGTAAGTTTTCCTCTTTCTTTAATATATTTACATGTAAGGATGTCATAGAAAAATGAACTATATTGCAATAAGAATAAGGATCATCTAATCTAACGGTTAATTGCATGATGATGCCGATAGACTTTATCACAAAGCCATAGGGTTACTTTTTCTATGATTCTTAGCATCGAGTTATGATAAAATACCTAATCGTTTAGTAAGGCTAAAGGTTATGCAAAAGTAATGGTTTATTTAGAAGTTGTCTTGTTAAGAATTACAAGGTTAAGGTTGGCGGCATTGTCAGCAAATATTGAACCTGGGTACCTACGCTTTTATTTGTTTGGTTTAATATTATAATTTTATGAACTGCTTAACGATTTCTTCCATTTTAATTTTTAATACGGACTTCATGTCATTCATTTATGCATAGAGATATTGATACTTGTTTACAAGTTTAGTAAGTGTTTAGAGTACCTACCCACAGAGTGCCTACTGGGACATAGGCCCTGCTGTCCATCCGTCCGTCCGCCATTGGGATCGTATCTTTAGAACCGTAATATGTATACTTGGGCGCTTTTTAATGTCTAAGACCTTCGTTGAAAAATAACCTTTATTGTTTTCTAAATAAGATTCTTCAATTGACCTAATGGTTAATTGTATGATGAAGATATATATGATTATATGACGAAGAATGACCTGTATTTTAAACCAATAAAGTGAATTTTTCTTTAACATTCAAAAACATCAAAGTTTGCATAAATTGACCAGTCAATAGTAGGTTTATTTATAAACAAATTAACGTGAAATTGAGCGAACCAGCTTGTAAGACATCATATCGACTTAATAAAACCTTTTTCACAGACAAGTACTTAGTTAGTGCCTAAGTTTCTACTTACTATCTACTATCTAGTAGAAGTATAGGTAACCATTGTACCTAAAAAATAAAACATAGTAGCTGCTTTGCATTATTTCCTGTATGGTCAACAACATAATAGATGTTTTGTTAATTATTATCTGTTCATGCACTTTAAAAGCTTTTTCGAGTAGTAGAGCTCTAAGTGCAGAGTTCGTCCGGGGAAGTACTACCACCTTACTCATTTCTGCCGTGAAGCAGTAATGCACTTGTATTACTGTGTTTCGGCTAGAAAGGTAAGGGGACCGGTGAAATTACAGGCACATGAGACTTTACAACTTCACGTCTCAGGGTCGACAACGCGTTGGCGATGCCCCTTGTGTTGCAAATGTCTATAGGCGGCGGTGACCACTTACCATCAGGTGGACCGTCCGCTTGTTTGTCGGCTCATGTGGAATAAAAAAAAAACTATACGTATAACTTCTTTCAGACATGACCTGAGCAAAAACAAGCAAACGGTAACAATCAGATGCACTGTCGAGCTCACGGGCAACTACAAGCTAAACGGACAACTACTTGTGCTGCCAATACAGGGCAATGGAAAATACACCATTCATATTCGTAAGTACCTACATAAAAATATGTTTGCGTCCTTTATTGGTATATTATATATCGGAGAACTTAGAATAAATTTTAAATTTCAATAGAGGAGGTCGCAGTCTGAGTCGCAAGAAATGTTGCCAGTATCGAAAAACAGAGTTCTACATAACCTATATTGTGACTTCCTTCTTTTTATTTTACCGAAACAATAAAACTGTCTTGTAAATTAATGCCGTTTTAAAATGTATTTTTTTTAATGTCGAAACATAAGAGTATACAAATACTCTCAATTGCTCATAGCTACTGATTACATAGTAAAAATACTTACCAATTTCAGAGGACATAATCATCAAAACGTTCTCTGAACTGGTGACGGTTCCCGGAGCTGATGGTAAGGCGCACTGGCACATCGGCAGCTGGCGACACTCATATCAGGTTAAAACTGGCGCCGAATTCAACTTCGATAACCTGTTCAATGGAAACAAAATCTTAGGTCAGTATGAATAACTATGCCTATTAATTTCAAAAACAATAATCCATGAAATGATTGGTCTGCACCATTATAAAAATTTATCATTGGATTAAAATTAATGTTTATACCCAAAAGAATACAAAAAATGTCATAAAGAGGTTTTCTAAATGTAACTCATTTACTTGTTTTGCCGCTACATAGCTGATACTATCTTTAGGCTTAATTATTAAGTAATGCCTTTAGCATTATATAATGGCGCTTATTTATAACAGCTATGAATTGGTTTTACGGCAAATGTAGGCGCTTATTTGTAAAGGAATGCCTATGAGAATGACAACCAACTTGTAAATACGTACATACCTAATAGTTCGTTTTTTTGCAGGTGAACCAGTACAGCAATTCATTAACACGAACTGGCGCGACGTGATGCAGGAAATTGCACCACCGATTGTTCGAGCCATCGTTTCGGGTGTTGTGGATGGTGTTGAAGCACTTTACAAGGCTGTTCCTGCTTCTGAACTATATATTGAATAACTTATATGATTGTTTATTTCATACTTACCCACACGCTTGCGATTAGAAATTAAAATTATTGGAGGGTAGACCAAAAGTTAGTTACCTATCGTTTCATTTCACGATTTCTCTGGTAAAATAAAAATCTAGAAATATGAATTTATTGTGCCATACCTACTAAGTGAGTCGAAAATATCTAATTCAAATGTAACAAAAAGATAAAAATAAATAAACAAATAGTATTACAGATAGAGTAAAAAACTTATGTTAGATAAACGGAACGCTAACGTCATTTTCGTCAAGTTGCGAGTTTGAGGTTATGTTTGTATTAAATAAATTTGTTTTCATTCGAAGTTAACTTATTTAATTTACACATTTTGTTTTGTACAGTAGATAAAAATAAAAGATACAAAGAGCCCAAAATGTTGTGTCCAGAAATATCGAATTTCCCTGCGCCTAAAGTTAAAGTAACACTAAAAGAAAAACAAAGTTTGGAATCAGTGTTCAAAACTATTAATATGAACTATTTCTACAAAAGTATTGTTGTAACGTGCCCCGACGAGATGCAGACACCCAGTTTCATCGAAGATATATTGACCGAAGACAGTGATTACTATAAATTAATGAACTGCCCTCTTACAGAGTTCATAGAACCAACATTTATTGATAACTTCGTTAAAAGGGGTGATTTGTACTGTCTATCGACTGATAGGAACTGTATAGTACAAAATTGCGCGGCTATAACCCCAGACGGAGTGCTCACACTGCATATTTTAGAATATATTTACCAAACTTTAGGATTTGAAGGCACAAAAAGACTGCACAACTTTTATGAAGTCAAGTTTGACTTGAAAGACATAAAGCATATTGATAAAATAAAGAAATGTCTCAGTAAATTGGAATTGTTTGACTTTATTATATCTTGGATACCAAATCAGGAAGATATTTGTCCATCGTCAATTGCAAAGTATTTTAATGATAAAAATATTGGTGTAGCATTGTGTAGTCCTCAAATAAATAGGCTCTCACCTGAAGTGAAGGAAATACCGTCTGTAAAAGATACCGATATTGAGGATGTTGTGGAATGGATTGGGATGTTGGCACATGAAGCTGACCTATCCCCTACAGATGACTACATCAGTACATATTGTCAACCAGACAGTGAATTATCAATAAAATCAAATAGAATATCTCTACTCATCATACATGGTTTAATATCCCCTGTTACTATAAATAATGTCTGTAATAATGTATCAAAATATGTTGCAACTAGAGAATTAGATAATTATTGGGCAGCTGTTAGTGTACAAAGTTATGTAAACAGTATTTGGCAATGGAGCCCTAGCAGTCCAAGGATGTTTCAAGCTCATGACTCGTCATGTACCATAATTTTGTCACCTGATGACCATACTGTGTATTCTATTGGTCAAATAAAGTATTCATAATATATTTTACAGTTGTTTTATATTTTACCTGCCCCCTTGCAGCTTGACCCTCATTCCTAAGGGATCTGTTCTCAGTATAAAAACTATCCTGTGTCAATCTGGAACATAATCTATCTTTGTGTTATTATAATCTAAAAATATTGAGGATTTTATATGTGTTTGGACCTACCACCTAAAATTCACATTAAAATTTTAAGTAATATTTACAAATGTTTTTTATAATATGGGTAATATATAATACTAGCTGTCCCCTGCGGTTTTACCCGCGTTTATCGATATCATATATAGCCTATTACCATCTACGAAAAATTCCACGTCAAATGGTAGCAGCCCCATACAGACGCGTGCAGTAATTCTGAAGTGATGGCGTGTCAAAGGAACCCTATTTTGCTTATCCCTACTAATATTATAAATGTGAATGTAAGTTTGTTTAATACGCTTTCACGCGAAAACTACTTAACCAATCATCATGAAACTTAGTACACATATTATTGGAGGTATTAGAAGTAACATAGGATACTTTTTATCTCAGAAAAATGTTACATCCCTAGGGAACGCGGGTGAAACCGCGGGGGACAGCTAGTATAATATATAGATTACATTCAATGGCAGCATCCATTTTAACTTCACATCCAAACTAATAAAGTCCTTTCTTTTATTACCTTTAGGGTAAAATAAAATGTCAAGAAACATGATTCTAATGGCTATCAAAAACCAATTTATACAGACCTTGTACAACAGCGAACCAGATAACTAATATAGTACATACTTGTATAGATAATTACATCCACCAGACATGACAAACAAACAAGGTACCTTTTACAACAGGCAGTAATCCTTTTTTAGAACAGCTTAGTCCTATGCAACAGGTACGTATGAAAATACCACAAATAAATTTCGAAAACGTTTATTGAAACAAAACAAGCTGCAGTATGCATTTGAGATACATGAATGTCCCCTGCACCAAAGATAAAAAAAAAACAATAAAATAAATTTGTTCACCGATTTTCGCCAGGAATGATATAATAAATACATCAGATAGAATCTTACTCTAACTACGGGTTACACTAGCAATTATTATCAATGATATTGCTCCAAATATTGCCACAAACATTTGAGGCAATTACTAGGTGATATGAGGGCGTTTAAACCTTGGCCAAGCCAATAACACCACAAGCGATACGTGCTCCAGCATTGCCGGTAGTTTTGCTGAGCTCATGTCCGCCAATGCCGAGGTCATCGGGATCGGCGTGTACGACCAGTGTGCGGCCGATAATATTGTTCGGTCCAACCAGCGAGATTTGTGAGTCCTGAATGCATACCTGAAATATAATGCCAAATGAAATTATCAATCTGCCTGTACCTGCCAATATACGACTGTTGAACAATTTGAATCTAACATTCATCAGATTGTTTTGTTGTTTAGAGTTTCCCCTAAAATCGAAAGCTATTTATGTATTCAGTTTAGATCCTAGGTCAGAGCTACGGCAGGAAATTACTAACACCTCGGAAGCAAATGTGAAGAACTCGGCAAGAACATAGTCTTGTTTAGGCTTATATTTTTATGAATTCTAATTTCAAAATAATGAATATAGCGACTTCGGAGGTAACAAAGAAATAGGGATGTATACTATACGATATTCGGACGAACCAATGGTAGCTCCGCGGCGCGGGTAGGGCCTGCTCGCAATTATTTTAATATGGTACCGCCACTTACCGACTTGATTAGATTAGAACTGAATGTATTAATATTTTGTTAACGTTAAAATTTTATACACAATTTATTTCGACAAAAAATGCTGCAATAATTTAACTTCCAGGCTACCTCAAGACACTACTAAGAAGCAGACGTAACAAGCTACTTTTACGAATATACAGAGTTTTGTATGTAAAAGCAAATTGTACAGCATCAAATGATTTACATACCGAGGTTAGATAAGTAGTTAAAAATGAAATGTTATCATTTTTGATGTACCTATACATATAGTTTGGATGTTCAATACACTGGTATGTATGAACATTTATCTTGAAAACAGGGTAGTGCCATATAATACCTTAGTTTTTCCGCCGCTGCTAGCGGTCTCGATGTTCCCGAGATCTCCCACGTGCCTGGTGGTCGCGTCAGGCGCACCGTGGTCCTGCTTGCCAGGGTTGAAGTGCGGGCCCGCCGACGTACACCCGTTTGTGTTGTCGCCAAACTCGTGCACATGGAAACCATGTTTACCCTGCAGATTTAACAAAATAAATATTCTGAGACATTCTTAACACCCGGCTATCTGATACCAAACTAAACAGAAATTGTAGAATGGAAAACAGAAAAATGCATTACTACTGAAATAAAAAGATTTATTTTTTTCCAAAAACAGTCAACTAAAAATGATATATAAATAGGAAAATAATGTTTATGTATCTAGATGTCATGGAAAAAAAAGAAGGCCTAATTTTGAAGTTATTATACCTACAACACTGATATTCTGTCATGACCTCTACCCGAATATTTCCCTTTTTTCCTAATACATACTTATAGAGATATTTACACCCAGAGACTACTAATAGACAGTCATGCTAAAGCAGTTTTTCATGGATGGAAATCAAACCACCAATTCAACCTGGCCCATCTCCATATTGTAGAGTTAAATTACTCTGAAGTAGTATAAATAGCAAATAATATGCTTTACCGAGCATTAAGTAATAATACACTGCTTATCAATGATATAATATAATGACTAGGTCACAATGATGTAGCAAATCGAAAAAATATATTTATCAATATAATAACATTACACAATCTATCAGCAGCGTGAGTGTGTTTTTTTTCTAAAGTGAAGGCATAAGATAAAGAAAATATAGAAAACTAGCTGTCCCCTTGTAGTTTCATCTAGATTCAGGAGGGATGTAACATTTTCCTGGCACAAAAAGTATCCCATGTATTATTGCAAGGCATTTTGTATATGTGTGCCAAGTTTCATCAAAATCTGTCAGGTAGATTTTGCGTGAAAGAGTCACAAACATCCATACATACAAACATTTGCATTTATAATATTAGTAGGATAGTAGAATTAAGACGGTAAACCAATACAATAAATATACCTGGCTCAATCCCTCCACCTCTCCAGTAACAATGACTGGTGCATCTCCATCCTGAAACACAAATAATATTTTTTTATGGATTATTATCATTATTACTATTATCTCAAAGCTAGGTATATAAATACTAAGATTGTTACACAATTGTTTTATAACTATACACAAACAGGCACTTTACATGTATTTTTCACAGTTTAGTACATAGTACATAGTGTGTACATGTACATAGTTGTGGAATGCATGAGGTATCGTGAGATGCTAGTGACAGGTTTAGTTTTTGTAAATTTTTCATTTCAACACTTTTTTAGGTAAATATGTCATTAGTGTTACTGGTGGAAACAATTCTAATTGTAAAAGAATAAATAAATGAAATGTCTAAAAAACAGACTGAGGAAGATGTTGATAAAGTTGTTTTTACTAGTAACAACATATGTAAGTATAATCTTATATGGAAAAAGTTATATAGATAAGATACATATTCTTGATATGTATCTTTTCCATGATTTCCCTGCCTTCCCAAGATATTATAACACTTTTCCTATATCCATGAAAGAGTCACAAACATGTTTGTAGGATAGCAAATGCATTTAAATGTGTCTAGGACATTGAGGAAGGTAATCTATATTTATTGATATATGTATAATTCAATATGCACACCCTTTGACTTTATGAATAAATCATAAACAAGACTTCATAAATAATTATCAAACAGTCTGATGTCAACTGTTGACCTTGAATTGCAATACCTCAGATAATTGATGAAACATACATTTTAATTTGTTGATATTATACCTGTTACATGACTCAGCAGTATGTGTCTGTAAGTAACTGTTTTTAAATGATATTATATATTTAAATATTGATGGGATTAGTGATTTAATGGGGACTGTAAATTTAAGCTTTAATCTCAATGAGTAGGTCACATAATCCATCAAAGTCAGTCCAGTTTAGTCTGTGCCTGATGTTGATGATGTCACATTGAAACTTAGTTGCAGTATAAGGTTATGATTGTGGAATGGCAAATATGGGAAAGTGGGTAGTGATGCAGGATGAGCCCTGCAATCCAATGAGTAGGTTGCAAGTCTTTGTAAGCAATAATTGATGCTCTTTTGAACTTTGCATGTAGGTGAAGGTATATCCACAAACCCTAAGGAACTAGCACTCAAGTTTGGCGACACAGCTTTCCAATGCAACAATCAAGGATCTTTATCATGACATTCTACATTTAAACAATTAAATAGCCTTTATAAAAAATATTTATCCTTGAAACAGACTAAATATCTCAGTAAGTACTTATTGTTTTATTTTATAACAACTGTTCAGTTAATGAGACTTACACTTGACAGTAAAGTATAACCAATTGTGTTATTACTATTTACTACTTCACATTTCTAGAAGCAACCTTAGCCGGTGATAAGACAAGGACTTACCTACCAACCGACATACCATGAATTCGTTAAGTACCTACATATAATGGCTCTCTTCAATAATAAAATAAAATAATTAAAAACTATTCAAGGTTGTGATAAAAGAAATATCTTGATTATAGTACGAGTGACGAAAATTACCTTCTGATCAAAGAAGACCGTGCCGCTGACATCGCCCTTGAGAACGCATACCGCTTTTACTGGCATTGCTTGATATAGTATTGTTTGCAAAAGTTTAAAACCAAAGAAATACTTTGTAGTATTAATGTATTTTCACTGTAATTTATTGCAAATCGCACCTTTTTCTTGTCATGAATTCAAGACGAAAATCGAAATGTGAATGAATGAAATAATTTATTCGACTTTGATTGACAGTGACAATTAGATAGTGATGCCAAAATATTTCATATCAAAAACTATTTTTTATCGATTATTGAAATAGCTGTTTATTTATTTGCATGTGAAGAAAACATTTTTGTTTACTTGGTAGGTCTGATTTATTTATTGGCTTGTATTTCTTATGTATCACACAACTTGATAATATAAATAATATAATACATCTCTGTAAACGAAATCATAAATGTAAATAAATGTTTGAGTTACATTACACCCAAAACTTAAACTCAATGCTGTTGTCGCTACGTTTGTATAGAAAATTCCGCTGGCAACAACTAATAACTTGCCATACTTAAAATAAATATGTTGGATAAATAAACTCTGTCTGTCAAATCAATAACCAAACGGACAAACCATGTTCATTCCTCATTATCAAAAAGTGTCAATTAAACTGCAAACAGTAGAGTTGAATTAAAACATTTCATTTTAAATCTATAAAAAAAAAAACAAAATATACATTTTCTTCATGATATAAATCATATTTTCTGATACTATTTATAAATAAAGTCGAAAACCAGTTACACACTTACCAACCATACACAAAATCTTATATCTCAATAAATATGGAGGAATACAATTTATTTGATTTTCCACTTCTCTCTTTAGTAAGTACCTAAACAATATTTGTTTTATAAGAATCCGAACAACTAATGGTACACCTTTAGAGTATCTACCACGTTTACCGGTGCATGTTTAATTTATGAGTTTAATTAATTGAGAACTGATATTATATTGAATATCTTACACCACAGTAAAACTCCAATACTCCAGACTTTAATGTCACCCATGAAATATAATTGGCGAAAAAAATATTGTCAGGAAGTTAACCTATACACTAGTTTGTTGAAGTGTGAAATGCGTATATCTCTTTCCCCTCGATCTACCATCCCTTTTTTAAATATGTAATTTTTTTTCAGGACACCCAATCGGAATTTCTCTCCAATAATGATTTATTTACGGCAACAGACACAGCTACAAACATTAATTTCATTGAGGAAGGACCCAGGGAATCAGAAATGATTGCTAACAGTAATTTAGTTGAAGAGACACCCACATCAACAGAAATTAATGCAAATAGTCACATTGATGAAGGAACAAGGTCAAATGAAATGGTTGCAAGCACTACTATTATTGAGGAAGGACCTAGAGTAAGTCTATCAATATATTTTTACCATACACTTTTAAACTGTAAGATCTAGACTTGCAATACTGGCTTCTGTCCCGCTGTTTGTCACATTAGGGATTTAATGTATTTAAGGATTACTTGGAACTACCATTTACTTCAGATTTGGCGATTAAGTATTGAGTGGTATTTCAGTTTTATAGTGTTACCTATATCAAGTATTTTGTAATTGTCAAATATAAAAATATATAAAATTGATATTATAAAATAGCCAATAAGTCAGAAAAGATAAAATTTATATCAAAAATTATTTAATAAAAATAAAAAAAGATAATGAATAGAATGGATAAGGAATAAGAAAGTTTCTTGCCGGTTCTTCTCAGTTAAAGGCTGACTTCTGAACCAGTAGTAGCTTCAGTAACTTTAAATTTGACCTTCATAAGTGCCTTCCAAGGGCCTAAACTGAATAAATGGTTTTGAATTTTTGAATTAATATATTGTATAGATTAATAACTACAGCAGAAGTACAATATTATGAATATAATATGAATGTTATATGGTTGACACATTTTTCCAGATTTGTCCATTATGTGGTGCTGTGGTGAAACTTTTCTATATGAATTTTAATGAGCAACTACTGATGTGTGAAAATCATGAATGCGATTTTCCTTTTGGCCACGAAGACCTTGTTATTATAAGAGATGATGCTGTAGTAGATTTCATTGAAGATTTGTCCACCATAACCTCAAACAGTGATAGAAGTAAAAAGAACCACAGCTCTACATGCTCCATAATATCGTCAAGTGCTTGGTCAGAAATAAATAAATTAAACCGTGAATCTGATAGTAGTCACTCAGATAAATCTGTTGTCACCACTGCGAGTGAGAGAGAAGAAAAAATAAGGAAACAATTGGAAGCAAAGGAAAAACGAGATCAAATCATACAACACTTACATGATATAAAACAAATCAATGCAGCACTCAAAGAAACCAAAGATTGTCCAAAAACAAATATAAAGAACCAAAAATGGTTGAGCAACATGAAGTCCCTGGAGGCAATGTCTCGTGTTAAGTTGTTGACAAAGAAAGAGAAAGATAAACTGAAGGAGAAAGAGCCACAGAAAGCACCTGACTATCGAATTGCAATTGGTCCTTCAAATGATAATTCAACATCATTGAAGATTGAGATAACAAATACAATGACAACATAATTTTCTTCACGGTTTTCACTGTTCCAAAGCTTTTTTCGTACACTAAGGGCACTGGGCTAGGCCTAAGCTAGATTTGCTAGTCACTAAGTGTATTTAGTTATAATTGTGGTCAACAGTTTGATTGCATAATTTCATGTGTATTTTAATCCTGATGTGATTGAGTCTCATTTTAATTGAATAGATATAATATTTCTCTAATAATACTACTAAAAATACAGTTAATTTCGAATAAAATTTAGTTGCCTCCAAACAGATGATAAATTTATGTGCGTATCCAATATTTCAATGGATAGTCACTTGATTATTCATTTTTTAATGTTATTATACTATTGAAAATTGGTATATATCTTGCTATTTTTGAGAGCATGAGACTAATAGTGTTTTTAAGATTATAAAATGATTATTTTATAGACTTGTGGAGTTGTTTAGATCTTTAAGCCTTTTTGACTGCTATGTCATAGAAAACCCTACTTTAATCCCATGGGTAAGTCTATTAATTACAAACTTCTCATTGAAAGCAACCTTCCAAACCAGTGCTAGTCTAACCATTCATAGCGCATGCAAAGGCCTATTTGAATAAATGTATTTTATTTCATTAACTATATTTTATTGGGTTAATATTACTTTTAATATGCGAAAATGAGTTTGTTTATTTCACTTTCACGATTAAGCTACTGTACCAATCTTGCTGAAATTTGGTTTTCTATAACACTAACCTGTCAAAAAGGGCCTTTGAAATCTCAATGACTACTTAAAGATTTTTTAAACAAAACACTATTTAATTGCTCAGGTAAATAAAATCACCTTATAAAAAAGATATGAAGGTGTTCAATAAGTTTGTGACCATTTAAATATAATTAACATTAAACAGAGATAAGTGATGAGGTATGTACATAGGCTATCGAATTCAGGTCATGATTTAATTATTATATTTATTTGGAATCGCTATATATTTTTGTGGCATTAATTTATAATATAATGTGAAGTATTACAAATAAGGTAACATTGCCATGTTTGGTATTTGGATATGAACCTACGTTTCATTTTTTGTGATATTAGAAATTAAAAATGAATATAATAAAATACAATTTATACTTTTCAATTATCTTTTATTTCGGCATCTCAGATAAATTTAAAGATGTTGAAACGATGTTTTAATTTCTTTTTCTATGGCAAATTGATCGACAAACAGTAAAACGTCATATCTGCCGTAGAACCGATAACCGTTGGGGTAGACGTGTTCTAGAGTGGAGACCACGGCTCGGTAAACGTAGTGTAGGGCGCCCTCCAGCTAGATGGAGCGATGATATACGCAAGCTGGCTGGCAGCGGTTGGAAAGAAAGAGCTGAAGATCGAGCTCAGTGGCGTGAGGCCTATGTCCAGCAGTGGACGGAAATAGGCTGATGATGATGATGATGAATATGGATATTTTAAAACACCAGCGGAATAGGCAAATGGGTTGTCAACCATGCCTATAATTCCATCAGCCCCTTTACCTTTCTAACCGAAACAGTTATACAAGTGGACTATTGCTTCGCGGCAGAAATGGGTATGGTGTTAGTACTTCCCTGGACGAACTCTGCACTAAAAGCTGTACTACATCTAAAATAGCGATGATAGATCCGTGGTATAGTGAAAACTCAAATGAGCTTATACGTTCGGTGAAGGATAACATCAAGAAATTATATCATGGCGGTAAAGGTACTGTAGTTTCTCGTCTGACTGAGACAGCCCATGTTGAAAGTTTGTCGCCAAAAATATATTCCAGGCGTTACACTTGAGAACCGGTTCTTTTACGCTGAGTTGCTGAGTTCATTGGCGGCTCTTCTCAGTAAAGAAAAACCTTCCGAAGCGGTATTAGAGTCAGACTATTCATAAGTGCCTGTAAAGCCTATTCAAATATTTTTTTTTGCATTTTATTTTCCCATTCATTCATTTAAAATCAATATAAATAGGTATAGATATTGGTATTGTCTATGAGCAGTGCAATAACCACCAAGTAGACCGTCTACCAGCTTTACAGGCTTCTGACTAAAACAAAAACCGCCGATTAATGTTATCGCCTATCAAAAAATGTTGTGTTGGTTTGTGTACGCTTTAAAAACTCAAACCTAAACGGCTGGACTGATTTGAATATTTGTTTTTGGGCCAGGACCATGGTTGATGGTTTAGATTTACCTACAATAGGACCCGGTGGTGCTGCGATTTTAAATCCATACTTAGATAATTCGATGAGCGCTGAGGACTCTCAACCAAGCGGTTCAGGGTGTCGTTGGGGACGTGGGACTCTCTTCCAGGATTCGTTTGTGCGACATGCCTGATTGGGACAACATCGCGATGGTATCGTTACATTTCTGCCACCCAAAATACCTCTTCAATTATATTGAGACTTTATTCCATTTTAATATACATATTTTGATGTAACTTTTGTATGTCATTACGATAAATAAGTTTATGGTAATTTATACCAATGAATATCTCACATTGTGTGATGAAACAGTTATTTTTATTTAACAGTTTTATAAATAAAAAAATAAACGGTTTGATGGAAGTTGTCATCGGAAAGAGGCGGGGCAGGACGTTTCTCCAGGAGTTTGAACTTGACTTTCCCTCAGCGGACGCTGGCCGCCGCACGCGCAGCTGTATGCGTCGAATAACTTTGTACATCTATTTAATCTCGAATCGGATTATTTCCTGGCTTGACCTGCCGGAGTATGATGCGAATAGCTGTAAAAAAAGAGATGAAATTGTTTTAAGAATAAGAATTACAGTGAAAAAAAAACTGTATACTAGCTGACCCGACAGACGTCTTAACTATGAATATTGAATTCGAATCTTCCGATAGAATCAACCATGAAATGTGCACTAAGAAATTATAAATTAATATTTTTATCAATATTAATCCGACCCATGCCACTGTTTTAAACGATATTGTCAAACGACTGACATTTATGTCAAACACCATTAGGTTACACATTAAAAGAGTTTATATTGTCAAAATCGGTAAGGTTACATTACGTTAAACGCTAATATGGTCGTTATGTTTTCTTAAATTTTCTAATTTTACACGCAACTTTCTTAATTTTTTATTTTTTCCTTCTCCTTACAATAACAAATACAACAAAAAAAGAATTAGCGAAATCGGTCCAGCTGTTCATGCGTGATCAAGGGAAATAGAGATTCATTTTTACATATACGAGTATATATAGATCGTGTGATACCTCAATTATTGATATAGAGTTTGTAAATCCTACTTAGATGAATTCAATTTTAATTTTAAAAGTTTATATTAGATCAGTTTGATCACATTTTAACGAACGTGATGATTTGGGGCGAAAATCGTAAGCACACAGAGCATACTAGAACGACAATGGAGCTGAACGGAGATATGTGGGTTAATGAAATCAGCTCGCCAGTTAAAAGAAGAAACACGATTGTAGACTACCGATATGCTACTGGAAAGTCCAGTCCAAAACCACCAACTGAATTGATCCAGTATCTAATACAATCAATTACAGAAAAACTTTCTTTTTTAAGTATTTAAAAATACAGTGAATTAAGTAGTTTTTAATGATATTCGTTATGAATAAATTCGTCGTAGTGAGACCGTAAGTGCAATGCAGCCAACTCGGTGTCCCCTGCGCGTGCGCACGAGAGCTTAAATACGGTGTCGCAGATAGCTCTCATCTTACTTTCATTGCGGCTTTATAGTATAACGTGCTCATTGATAACTTACCAGTGAAATGGTGTAACCTGATACGCATAACAATTATACAAGGTATTGTAACTTTTGAATCTTTTAAGTTGTGTTATTAAATTTAATTCTTCTTGAAGCTTATTAACTTACGGACATTAAAGATAAGTAATAAAAGTAAAAAAAAAAGATGTGTTTTTATTTTTTGCACAAGGTATCTGATGATTTTAATGATTAGGACAAGTTTTTCTTAACCATGTTACTTGAATAATGTTGGGGCCCAATCTTATAAATGACTTTTAATTCATTTCTTCCTAATTGATTGAGCTGAAATTTTGTGCAATTTTGGTGATTATTTACCAACGATCAGCTATGATATTCTGCAATCAAACTCGACGATGAATTCACGCAGTGACTATTCCCTGTCTCTGTCTCGCAACTCCGCAATTAGACGAGAGGTCTGCTCTATCCGCGTGTTCACTCGGCGAGTTTGGTTTGTGAATAGCATGGCTGGTAGGTAAGTGATGTGATTCTAAATCTAATATAGGTATATGCGGATGTGACAAGATTGTAATTTATTTCCTTAACCACTTCCATGTCATGGGTATAATTTGAAAGAGTTTACCCAGCAGAATACGTGACGTAACAATACTTACGTTTTAGTTCACAACTTAAAATATTTTATTATTTAATAGTGATTTCTTATTTTTTTTTTAAGATGCTGTTGCTGACTGTCTTCACCTTGTTGTCAGCAGTCTACGGTGGCGGTGGAGTTACCAAAACATCTGGTAAGAAATAGTTCAACTCCAGATTTTGATGAGTAAATGTAAAGAGGTAATAAGTGTTTCCTTTTTTTAAATGGCGTAGGTACCAAGATTGTAAAAAAATAACTTTTACTATTATAGGCAGGTTATTTATAGTCGGTTATTTTTTAATCTGTATTCAAAATTCAAAACCATTTATTCAGTTAAGTGGATTGTACCTACTTATGAAACTCAAAGTTACTGAAGCTTCCACCGGTTAGGCGAACAGCCTTAATCTGTGTAACTAACGACTAATGGTATCGTCTAGAAATTTGACGTGCGCGCTTCTCGCATTTATAGGAAGGAAAAACGAATCCTAAATTAATTGAAATGCAAAAGTAACTTTGTTTATTTGTCCTTTCTTCACGTCTCAACAAAGCAACGAATTCAATTGCTTTTTTTGCACAACACATATAGCATAGGGTTCTTTTTATTTTGGAAATGGGAATGAAAAAAGTGGAAAAAAGATTTTATACTTTACTATCTCCCGGCTCTCGGTTTATAAAGATATTTTTGGAGACAAAAGCCTGTCCTGACTCAAGATTCTGTAATTTCATCAAGATACCCTCAGAATGTTGCTCATGATATTTATCCACGAAATCGTATCAAACCAACAAACAGACAGACAGATATACCATCATAATAGATATTATTATTTACGATATAAATGTTAAATTGAAGATAATATTCCACTGAACAGTTTTTAGTTTGCTGTGAGTGCGAAATTTGCTGATTTAATGATGCTGTAGAGTAACGGTGACTGTTTTAAGTAGATGCTAATTAACACTTCGAATCGTATAATGAACTCAAATTCAATCTTAATGAACTACAATACGGTATTATTTACCTTGTGTAGTCCATTGATAGTGTCACCAATAGCTCAGTCAGGGGTCTTGGAATCCTAAAATGAGCTTGTGCATTCAGCGAAGGGTGGGTACTACCCTACCCCTAAGTTGCATCGCACCAAGCACCCCCCCCCTCTAAGCAACTTCCTTTCTAGGTTTTTGTGTGGTTACCTTCTATCACATCATCACTTACCCTGGTGAGATAGTGGTTAAACACAAGACACTAAGTTGGTACTATTTTTTGTTGGTAAAATTCTTAATATCTTAAAGCCGTTTTGACAGTTAAGAATGTCATTGAAAAATCATCTTTGTTCCTTCTACGATAAGGTTCATCTATTGATCTAATGGTCAATTGTATAATGATACTGTTGAACCTTATCATGACGGAATAGAGTTCATTTTTCTATAACACTCTTAGCTGTCAAAACGACTATTAGATGTCGACAATGTTAGCTCTTAAGGCAGAGTTTCTCCGGGGAAGTACTAACTACGGCCATACCTGCCATGAAGTAGTACCTACTGTACTTACTTGTACTACTGCGCTTTGTTTAGAAATATAAGAGCCAGTGAAATTATAGCCTCACACTATATCTTAGGGTCGACAATGCATTGACAATGCCCCTGGTATTGCAAATGTCAACACTTACCTACAGTTGGACTTCCGCCACTTTTTCGGTTTATGTAACATAATATTATAAAGGGGTACAGTTGATAAGGTTTAATGTAAGAGGTAATCTGCAAAATTACTACATCGATTGCAAAAAATCTTTTAATAATAGAAATCTACATTATTCTCAAGTGATATAGCTTATGTTATAACACCGGGAAACATTTAATACCTCGGGAACGGATGATAAGAATGATGAGTAAAAGTATGTAACTGGTTGATGAAAATATGGAAAAGAAGAAACCAAGGTAATAAGAGTGATGAAAGAATGGTACATGAAATACAGAATGGAAAAATCCGGAAGAACGACGTAAGACAGAAATGTAGAATAGAAATGGGAGTGCAAAGATGAAAATAAGGTTGAAGCAATATGGAACAAATAAAAAAGAATATAACAGTAGGAAAAGCATTAAAAAATTACACAGCAAAACAGTAAAATATAGTAAATGTCGGGGTTTTTCGGGGGAATCTTCAAATAGTGTAAATTACAGTTAAAAATAAAATAAAATAGATAAATAGGGCTTTGACCATGTCAGAGGGAAACGATGCGGTCGCTCCTAGAGGAAGAGGCCATAAAAAAACCTCTGGAACGCAGGTAAAACCCCGGGTCGGTAGGTAGTTTAACATTAAGTAAGATACTAGACAAACGTTAAATTACAAGTCACTTGTGAGACGCATGTATGGGATGACGAGGGACTTATTCATCTAGCAAGTCATTAAGTAAAAGTATCAATAATATAATACCTACCCAAATTTCGTTAACATATGATGAAAAAGAAAGTAACACGAGATGGGTGAAATAATTTTATGTAATTTTGTGTTTGCACTTTCACGACCGGTATTTGGTTCATTGGACATTATGCCTTGTGAACCACTTGATACACAGGACATTTTGCTTTGAAGCCTCTCTGAACTTATTTTATTTATTTATTATTATTTTATTTTTGAGTTCCTTTTGACGTTTAATTGTGTCATAGAAAATTGTATCCTATTGCTTCTTGATAAGGTTTATTTGGATTATAGAATTAATATTTGAATTTACAACTTTGGTTCAATGCTCATTAAGTTTTTTGAAGTTATACTTCTTTTGGCGCGATGGAGAAAAACAATGAGAGTGATTTTTTTTTTTATAAACAACTTTAACGTAAAATGGACTTTTAAAATTAAACATACTAGAAATAACGTTTTGAGTAATTTCATGCCGTTGTCAAGAGTGAATCTTCTTATTTTTTTTGGAACGAAGTTCCTTATCCCGGGTTGTGAAAGGGGGCTAGACGGAAAAAAATCATACGAAAAGTTGTAACGACACTTTTTTTCGAAATTCAAATGATATGGTTTATTATTGGGTTTGTTTTTTTCATAATTTATTTAAAAGCTACTTACAAGATGTTTAAAATCTGTTCCATTTATAAATTAGTATAATTAGTTATTATTAGCACAGTATTGATCTTTTATTGAAGACCTAATACTAAAGACGAGAGATTGCAAGTTTTTCTCAACGCTGGACCTAAACTCAGCGTTTTGGTCAATTCCAATGCGTATCTTCGTTCCATCCGGGTGTCCCTTGACACCTCTCAAGTTTTTTTAATTTATTTATGGATCTCTAACAAAAGATACACGCTAACATTCCATTATTATAACGCGTGAATGTGAGGTGGCGTGCTCCTTCAATTAGAGGAGACAACAGCATCCAAAAATATAAATAGTCGAAAAGTTACAAAAATAAAACCACAATCTCAAATCAAATCTTGTAAAATTTATCCGTTTGTCGTTCTGTCGATTAATACCACTTGAGAGCCAGTTTCCTTCTAAGCATTGAGTGATTACTACATTCACCAATATAATCACTTACCACACAGAGATTGTGATCAAGAAAACGTCGTCCAAAGTATAAAAAATTATTAATAATATAAAAATGAAATGAATATCCATTACGTATTATTCAAATTATCTTTAAATCTAAAATAAAGCCTAATACATCGATTTAGATGCAAATTAAAGGATTATACAATAGTAATTTCTCCTGTTATTAGTTGTCATCGTGACTTTTGTACGTCCCACCAATGACATGTTAACAATATATGCGTTATCCGCGCTCAGAAATGGCAACATCATATGAGGGTAATTGACCTAACTCCATTTCGTCGCGCACCAACCACTGTCGCGCGGCGCATGCAACACTCAATCTTAATGTAGCTAAGGACGTATATTCATCTCTCTCTAGCAACAAGTACACCGTAAGATGGCATTTATTTTCATTTCCTTTCTTCTCACCTCTAAGTGGCTATCATTTTACTTGTTTTTGAAAGCCGTGATGTTGGTGAATGACGTGTCAATATTATTATACTTCATTTTTCCTGCCCTATTATGTTGTTTGTGAAGAAAAATCGATTCGCTAAGCTGTCAATTAGAAACAATAGCTGGAATTCTTCAACAAAAACTATTGACACCACGTTCAATTAACAGTGCGGAAACTGTTAGCTATATCAGTTTTTATTATGGGAATACTGAGCTATGCTTTAAAGTGAGAGCTGAAGACAAAAAATGTAGTTTAGGTATCTTCCTTATTATATAATATTTTCTCAGTTGCAAGCTGATTTCCGAACCGGTGGTAGCTTTAGTAACTTTGGCCTGCTAGTACGGTCCCCAACTATACTGTTAAAAACAGTATTATACTTTTCGTTCGTTAATACTGTTCGGTAGTAGCTTCAGTAACTTTAAATTTGACCTTCATAAGTGCCTTCTGAGGGCCTAAACTGAATAAATGGTTTTGAATTTTGAATTTTTGAATTTTGAACTGTTCTATGAACATAAGTACCTATACAAAATACTGTTTTTATGTCCGCTAAGCGGAGAGGCTTATGATTTTTTTAAAAATGATAATAATTCGTTACCTTGTGCAAGAAGCTCCGAATGTTTTTTTTTAAACTTAAAGAGAATAAAGTACTGTTTTCTTCGGGTGGTACACTTATCCCTACCAAGCTATCCCTACTGGTAGGGATAAGTGCACTTTTTATTGATTTATATCAACCGGTAGGGATATATGCACTGCCCATTACCGAGTGGTACACATATCCCTACCGAGTTATCCCTAATGGTACGGATAAGTGCACAGGCACATAAGACCAATATACATTTTATATACTTCCAATTCATTTATAAGTAACAAAAAAGAAAAGATTTTATAGATAAAAATATTATTATTATTTTATTATGTCTTTACTCTTTTTATTTAGTATCTAAGGGCATGCCAAGTGAGGAAATGAAAAGAAATTTTGGATATCAGATCAGCAAGATACTTCATTAAAAATAAATATATACTTGACTGACTGTTATCTGATCTCAAATTATATAAACTGTTCGCTAAGTGATTTTTTGTCAAAACTGTGTGTGTTTGCTAAAGTTAATATATTATCACTTTCATCTATAAATTGAAAAACATTTGAAATATTTGTTTTTTGTAATTTTTTTTATCATGATACATTTAACCTTTCTGCTGAGTTTCTTGGCGGTTCTTTTCTGTTCAACTACTACAGTTTATTCAGTAGCTTTGACTTTCTTATGAGCCCTTTTAGGTCCTGAAGTGAATAAATGACTTTTCAAGGCTTACAAGCCATCATTAAATTAGATACGTAATCGACTGCATATCAAACCAGAAATTTTTTATTGAATGCCAAAACATTGACTTTGTAAGGAGTTTTGTGTGAAATACTATGCCAAAAAATGCTAAATGCCAGTATTTCATTCGTTTCTATTTTTGTGACGTCATGTCTTCTCTTTCGATGGGCATTGAAAAAACTGAGTAAATTCATCCGTGTTGATGACCCCATGGAACAAAAAGATCTTAATCTCTTTATTCTGTGGGTGACACCACTTATTTGCTGTACTACCAGGCCGCTATCTGTTACACCCTGTATCCTATACCCTCACTATATTTCAGCACTCCTGGAACCCAATCCAAATTGTAATCTGTTACTAGTTAGCTAGTGGATAGGAGAAGAATTTTGTGCGAACTGTTATATTATCCCGTTGTATAATTAATTGTTGATACCCTGCTTACATTCTTGTCTAAATTGCATAGTAAGCATAAATTTAATTGAAAAACTTTATTAATCATCCATTTAGAAACATAATTAATTCATTTTCACAAACATCTTTTTTTTAAAACGTCTCCGACAACTTCATTATAACAGTAAGTTTTGGACAAATATTATTACTACAGGTACAAGGACCACACTAAATTATTTTATATTTTACTATCTGCCCCCTTATTCAGCTAATACAAACATACATCGGCGAGCCGCTTCACGGAGGCCTCGGAGAGCTTATCTCTGACGTGATTAGTAGTATTAGGGTAGCAAGCGACAGAGATAGAGCACGGAGGCCGCGACGAAACATCCTCGAGTTAGTGTAATTTTCCTTACAGAATCGAGCCCCTGATCCTAGCATGCGTTGCATTTATTTTTGTGGTTAAAAAAATTTCGCAGACGTACGGCTCACTAACTTTATCGTTATTAAATAAATAGGAAGGCATAATATGAAATATTCATTTTTATACAATAGAAGATGAAATTGTGTACCTACTATAATATTATCTGTGTTCCATAACAAATAAATGAGTCAAAAATAGATGAATTATTGAAGATATTTTTATGTTAATGTTATTGGTATCTTTAATTTGACCGCAACTGTGAAATTGTACGGAACTGGTTTACCTTGCTAATATGAATTGATTTAAATTAAAAAAAGACTTGTAGGTACAAAATTTTGAATGAATTTGGGATTTTTAAGTACTTTCAATTTCTAAAGTCGAGATTTAAAAGGCCCGCTTTGAGAACTAAGAATGTCATTGAAATAAAATCTCTATTCTGTACAAGACTAGGTGTGTCTATTGATTCAATAGTAAATTGATAGTGCTAAAAAAACCTTATCAGAACGCAGCAGGGTTCATTTTTTTGTAACACGCTTAGCTGTCAAACGGGCCGTTTAGATCTGGACTACTTTAGTTAGACAAATAAGTAGATTATAGATTTAAAGATAACAATGTATATTGAATTAAATTTTAACTTCTCTTACAGGCATTGCACAATTTTGGAACGACGACTTCAAAGTTTTCGAACAAATCTACGGTAAGACTTCGGATAAAGAAATTTATGGAGAAACACTCCCAAAAGCCGTTACTTACGGAGCTGACAGTAAAATTGAAGCCACAGATAAAAAAGAGAGATATTTACCCAAAGACCGGGATCCAGTAAGGTACGGGAATTTGATAAAGCAATCCTTGGCATTTGAGAAACTGAAGAAGCCTACTACGTCATCGTACAATTTCATCAGTCATTCAGACTTCAAGCCGATCAGCCAAACCAGTGATCCGGAGACGTATAATTATCTAAAAAACTTGGACAACCATGATGCTGTGAGAGATGAGGATATTCCTAAAGGCGTTGTTGGTTTCAAGCCCTACGATACAGATGGTTATAAAAACATACAAGATATATTAGATGCTCACGAAGCGAATAAGGGTAAGAAACCGCAATCAATTAAGAATAAACCTTTAGGTTATTCGGGAAAGGGTAAAAAGAAGCCTCAGAGATATAACAGTGTGGTTAAGCCTAGATGTGTGTCTGGAAGGTGCAGAAAGAGGGGTGCTGAATCCTACAGGGTCAGAACAAGGCCTTATACCAGACGGCTGAAACATAGAGTGATTAAACATTGAAAGAGATTGCATTCTCATCCTCTCCACCGTGCATGTTAAATTAAGGAGATAAAAGAATTAGAATTGTTTCTTCTCCAAATATTGTTAGATTTTATTTAATTTGTTATTATGTAGGTTTAATTTATTATATTATTGTTAAGTTATTTATTAGTTTTAATGTTGATGGAAATTTGAACATCATTGTTAACACGTTAACGCACAAAATATGAAATATGTGAATACTTAAACTGCTCCAGTAATTTTAAATCAATATCCTTCAAGGATTAGCACGTGACATCTTAAATATAAATTAGATATAAGTGTCTGTAATCTCCAATTAATAAAACCAATAAATAAATATATCTGTGAAATTTATCGTAAATCTGAAAACGAAATAAAAAAATCATATATTTCATTAAATTAATTTTATTCATCAACACAAAATGATTTTAAATTAAAATAATAAACCTTTTCATTATAATTTTCAATTCAGAAAATTAGTAGAAGAGATTTTTTTACTGCATTTTCACTTATAATTTATAATAACGTACTTAGCTTAGGTATTCATTGTAGTGTTATAAATTAATTATTTCCTATCGAGGTACTCCAAAATAAAATGAAAAGAGAGGAAGCCCGAAGAAAAATCCCAGCATTTTGGTTTTAGCTCCAGAAAGTTTTTACACCCTTACTTTCAACCGAGGGTAAGTTAAGCTACAATTTTTCACCCTTACTTTCAAACGAAGGTAAGCCTAGCAAATTTTTTTTTCTCACCATGTTAGGTGATAATGTGGCCGAAGATGGTAACCAAATAAAGCCTAGAAGGGATCTGACTCAAGTGCAGCTATCGTATCACACCGACATGTGACACTTGGTGACAGATTTTCAACTGGGTGGTAGTCAAGGGGTTAATACGAAGTACCCTTCCACCGTGCAAGAAAGCTCAAGTCGATTGTAAGATTCGATATCGCTACCAATTGAGCTATCATAGCCATAAATAACTATGCTGAAACCTGTGGGGCTCAAACCTCGACTCAAAGAGTCAGGTCTCACGAGAAACTTAGGTATAATTGTCCAGTCAGTAAAAACAATCAATTTGCGTCCTCAATTGTGATTACGAAGTGGACAATTCTACTGGTATTATGGAGGAATGGTACCTGGCACACCGACAGTTTATAACCAGGATTTAGTCCGGGAAAATGTTACATCCCTCGGGAACACGGGGGACAGCTGGTGCTACTAAGATGGGAGACTTAATGAGAAAGCAAATAAGATTGTTTGGAGTGACCTACGATAAGTAACATAATTATTTAAAAATCATTTCTCTCTTTTTAAAATAAGAGAAAGAAGTCCATTATAGGTACTTCTTTTTAGGGCATGCATAATCAAACGTTAGGTTAGAATTTTGTGCATTCGCTTGCGCCAAATATATGAGCCCCGTATGGTAATCAGAACAATCCCTGAACGATACAATTGTACAAAAGCTTGGTTTAAGTTAGTACCAATAGGGATATGTACTGATATTTTATGTCAAATCAGCAACTTTTTATCAAACGATCCAATGTACTTACATGATGATACAATGTGTATGAAACAGGAAGTTGTGACGACAGTTGTACGGTACTCAAAAATCATACTAATTAATTATACAATTTTGATCATATTTTGAGTATCCGTGTATTTTTGGATGTACAATACTCTAGTTAGCGTTTGATCTTTTGTTTTGGATACACGATAGTTCCCTATTAGAGTAGGACAAAATCGAACTTCCCACTACTAGGACTGAATGCTTTCTCTGATCATGTTTAATAAATAAAGTTAGGGTTTGTATCGCTCTGGCGTCCGTTGGCAACAGGGTTGGCGAGCGTCCTGCTCCTCCGTTTGTTTTCCTCGATGCTCTGCAGCAGGAAGGGTGGGGCGGTGGTGTGCCGGTGTCTGTTGTCCAGCTCTTTGGCCAGCTCCTCTACGAACTGCCCGCCCGTCTGCCTGGAGGAATACACGGGTTAATGACGTTACAGTGCACGGGGCTGGTGTTTCGTCTGACAATGAAGAATATACACACTCTAGCGAACGATTGACTGAAAGTGACGAAAAGTGACTGATATACCACAGGTCGTGGTTTCGCCGACCACGATAAACATTTCAGTTTTGGGTGTAAAAATATGGACAACGTAGTTTATCTGGTTTATTTAGTCTAAGCTCTGCTTAGCCTGGGATCAGATGTGTGTAAAGAATATCCCAGGATAATTATTTAACATTTAGGCGCTACTAGTACTACAGTTGCTATTTTTGAGTCCACCTTGGAATCTTTAAATTTATACTCATTGAAAACTGATCGAAAATGTCCAGAGAACTATTATCTAAACTGCGCATTGCTTTGGAAAAATTATCCCCTAAATTAGCTTTTGTGTTTGCAACTTTAGAGTGAGAAGTGAGTTATTCTTACTGTCATTTCAAAATAAAAGAGAAAATTTTGCTGAAGACTTCTGTTATACGATCCCTAATCATAAACTATCTGTTTTAGAATTTTGGCCTTTAGGATTTTTAAATTTGGTACATCGATATAATATTCTCTGGATTAAAACCTTATACTTATATTATGTCAATTTAATTATTTGTTAATTAGCTAGAAATTATGAATACTTATTGACATATCTTGCATTATATTCGATAGCATCTAAGTATTAATGTTGATATTGTCTTCAAAACAAACTTCATGTACATTGTTGTACTTTAGTATGATGATATCACGGCTTCTTATCACGGAATTTTATCACCACCTGTCGTATAGTGTCACTTGGATAACAAACTGAGTCAAGTGATGCATCTAGGTTGTATCAGTCATCTTTAATTACTAATTTATGATGATGTTTGTTGGTTTATTTTGATGACAAGGGCAAACAGGCAGACGCACCTGTACCTCTACCATGAGTTGCTATCGAAACTTACTTTAGTCACTAGCGAGTAAACTACTATCGATATAGTATTTCTCGATAGCAACTGTCAAATTTGTGACTCATGGTATCGAATTTCTATAGCAAAGGCTAAAAAACGTTACTCGCTAGTGTTTACATTTCGGTAGGTTTTTTACCTATCGACTCGTACTATCGATTTTAGTTCTCTAGGTCACCGCTAGTGGCGCTGTACACATTTGCCATAGAAATGTTTAACGCCGTCGCTAGCGAGTACGTACCTTGAAAACTCATGGTAAAGGCACTGATGCTAAGTGGTCATCGCCCCGTTATGGTTAACTAACTCCATATTTACTGATTTTATATAATTTCTAAGTTGCAGCTGATATCATATCCGAACCAGTGATAGCTTCAGTAAGTTTGATCTTCATAAGCTCCTAAGTTTGACTTTGTTCCTAGATTCCAATTCCCATTTATTAAAAATAATAATAGTGAGTTTATAAAAGAGAGTTTATATAAATCTTAACTATATTATTATGTATATGGAAAAGGCGAAATTAATTTAAAACGTTTTTTAACTGATAGTAAGCTACAGTATTCCCGAGTGCCATAGCCTATGTTATAAACCCGGGATACATTGACGGATTATACCGCAGGACGGTAGCTACTCCAATATAAATGCACAAATCGTTTGTTTTTGCTTCGTGAAGTGTACAGGCGTCTACAGAGAAATTTTCTTCATATTTTAATTACGACTTATGTTCTTCGGTTAACGCATTTACAGCTGTAGCAGTTTTTAACAGAGACACATTATTCTATCTGTGTGCCAAATTCCTTCCAAATCCGTAAAGATTTAGACTCCTGAATGGTTCTAGACATTCGAATATTTTATAATGTTTGTAGGATAGATATGAAGCTGCAAACGTACCGCTCGACTCCTCGGCCACTTTCGACGTCGGTGTCCTGGCCCATGTACATGGAGTAGCCACGTCGCGACAGTTCCTCCTCAGGGACCAGCCCAGGATTGTGGAAGGCGTGATTCTTGTCAGAATTCATCTTCAGTTTTCTGGAATTTGAAAGGTAATGTTGATTAATTACATACTACGTATTTATTACTGATATCAACGATTCAGGTAGTAAAGTAAGTAGAAGTATTTCGGTTTCCTCAGTAGTCAATCCCTGCAAGCATAGACTATAGTCTATAACTTTCCAACATCGTTATTGTTATAATAAGGTATATTTAATGTATTTCAAATTATTTACCAGCTGTTCACAGCTTACGCTTCAATGCGTCTTTGAATCGAGAGTTATGGTTTTGAGTTCATACAAAAATCCCATAGAAAACACAAATTCAATTTAATACAGATAAAATTAGATATATTTTTATTAATGCCAATTTTTCTATTCCTAAAAACCAGTTTTTGTTATTAGGTGGTCCAGCCATTTCTATGTATGCGCTTAGCAATAAAATAACAGCATTCATTGTTTTTCTATAAAGGTACATAACATGTCTCGGTTAAACCGAATTTCATCACGATCGGTTCAACCTTTTAACCTTAGAGGTATGAAACAGACAGTGTGGTAGAAATATCGCTTGCGTATCAAAGCTATAAATAGTTTCGTGTAAACACTGACTCATTATTGTTGTGTAAAGATAATTCAGTGACTAATTAGACATTAATGCCAACTTCAGTGGCTAAATAGTACCATAATACAGCGTAACGAAGTAGGTATAGACGTAGCACAAGTAAAAATTAATAAGAAACTACGGCCCGCCTCTAGATTGTCTTCCAGCTTCCAGATTGTAGCTTCAGTTACTTTAAATTTGGCCTTCGCAAGTGCCTTCCGAGGGCCTAAACTGAATAAAAGGGTTTTAATTTTGAAATTTTTGAATGGTTCCGACTAAAGAGGGGAGGATTTTTAATATTTCTATATGTATATGTGGCGTTCATAGTTTAAATTATTAAAGATTTGAAGATATATTGCTTTATGCCAACATCAACAATTGGATCCCTAGCATGATCACCTAGTCTGGCGGAAGATCTTCCTCTGTCTCATACTTCGCCCTTCCATACCTTACATAAGTTATGATAAATTATTTTGTTTTTTAATTATACTACCAACCGGCCTAGGCTTTGTCTGAGTGAGATAATATAAATGTAATTTACACATAAACCTTTCGGAAGGAACCATACCACGGTAGAAAGGTATTTTATAATCTGGCTAGTTACCCTCAAGTTGAAAGTAAGGCGCCAAGTACCTGTCTGAGTTCCGGCAGCTGATATTGAGAGCTAGTTCTCTTTTAGGCTGTGTGCTGTGTTAGGTAGTAAACCTACGAAAACTCCAAAGAATTATCTACCGTGTATGGAGAGACGTGAAATGAATTAAATTAGTATACTCACTGAACCCTGAGACGGCCAGTTGCGTGCATCTCATTGACTTTGCTCCTGAGGTTGGCTACTTGCATAAACAACACCCCCACGAGGAGCAGCAGCAGAGCGCACGCGCCGCTGAATACACTCACGATAATTATCGTCTCTAGCTCCTGGAATCATAATACTTCATTTAAGACATTACCCATTTCCGCATTAGTCCACTCTTACTGTTTCGGTAAGAGGGCCGGTGGAATTACATGCACATGAGACTGAACAACTTCACGTCTCAGGGTCGACAACGCATTGGCGATGCTCCTAGTGTTGCAAATGTCCATAGGCGGCGGTGACCACTTATCATCAGGTGGACCGTCTGCTTGTTTGTCGGCCCAAGTGGCATAAAAAAAAAAAAAAAAAAAAAAAGGTACGGGAAGACATTGGCGATGCCCCCGGTGTTGCAAATCTCCATTTACCATTAGGACCTCCGCCTGTTTATCGGCTCATGTGATATTAAACACAGCGTCCCGTGAGTCGGAGGAGTGAATGAGCCCATCGGTTTCACTGGCATTCCAAAAGGATTTGCATCCCGTGTTTATAACATAGTTTATGTTCATCCGGAATAATATACCTTTCAAATAGTGAAAGATTATTTATAAATAGTAGTGGTTCCAGAGATTACTCTTCAAACATAAATAAACTTACAAAATCTGTTCTCTCTCTCTTTATAGTAAACACTAGCTGTCCCCTGCGGTTTTACCCGCGTTCCCGTGGGATGTCACATGTATTATACATATAAACCTTCCTCTTCAATCACTCTATCTATTAAAAAAACCACATCAATATCCGTTGCGTAGTTTTAAAGATTTAAGCATACATATATATACGGACAGAGAAAGCGACTTTGTTTTATACTATGTAGTGATGATGATGAAGTGTAGATAGTATAGTATATAGTATGTGATGATAAAATCTGTGGTTTTTAGACCCTTTTTTTATATAAATACGTGGTACTTAAATAATACAAGAACTTAACTAATTCTTTCTTTTTGACTTTTATTTAGGTATTGCTTATCATTTTTCAAAAACGAAATCCTAAAAACATTATTTAAATAATTTATGCTGGTTATAGTTGGTTATGATTCTCAATCGTTCTTTATCATGTTTTATGAAGCGTTCATGGAAATCTATGTTCCGATACTACAATCACATTTTATTGGTGTATTCCAAGAACTATAACGTGTACCTACGTATTATGCTTTGATTTGATAACAATCTTTTGATATTAAAATAATTTAAATACGTAGGAATGCGTGTTGTTTATCTACATTCGTAGTCTGCTATGACAACTATAGTCTGCTATGGCTGTACGCCGCGGTTTTGCCCGCATTTCCCAGGGATGCTACATTTTCCTGTGGTGAAAAGTATCTTATGAGCTAACTCAGGTTATATACTGTGTATGTGTCAAGTTTAATCCAAATCCATCGAGTCGTTTTTGGGTGAATGAATTACAAACATTCATACATCTCCCTTCATCCAACCTCAGAAACTTTCGCAATATTAGTGGGATAGGATATCTATACTAATACTCATAATATTATGAAGAGGAAAGATTTGTATGAAAGTATGTATGTTACTCTTTCACGCAAAAACTACTAAACGGATATGGATGAAACTTGGCATATAGATAGCGCATATCCTGGAATAACATATAGGCTACTTTTTATCCCGGGAAAATGTGATATCCCTCGGGAACGCGGGTAAAACCGCGGGGGACAGCTAGTATATAATGAAAGATTGTGTTTATTTGTCCCTTTAATGTTTTCAAAGATGAAACTTTTTTTAGAAATAAAATCTACCTCAAGAGGAGTTTAATTGACAGTGTAGTCATTGATGGTAAAGATCACATAAACTTACCATTTTCAATAAATCACAAAAACCATCATTTTTAATTTGTTATATTCATTGACTTGAATTGTTTCGACGTGGGTAGATAAGAAAACAATTTGGCATTTAGCGAAAAAATAAACGATTGTATCTTATGACGACCTCAAAAGTCGGTGCGTTTTTGTTGTTGATAAACATAGCAAACTAATATTATAAATGCGAAAGTTTGTGACAATGCATTTATGGATGTTTGTTGGTCACCTAAAAACTACTGAAAGGATTTGGATGAAACGTGGCATGTAGATAGTTTATGCCCTCGATTAACACATAGAATACTTTTTGATCTCAGGAAAATGTTACATCATACGAGAACGTGGGTGAAACCGCGAGGACAGCTAGTTTCCAACAATTTTGTTATTTATATTTTTTATTAGACTCGATTTGATTCGTTCTATTTCTTTATTCAAAAATCGAAATCCTGGGCAATTATTTCATGCCAGTAAGTTATGTTGGTATTCTATTCTAAATGTTCACATAACCTGTATAGATGTTAATTTAAAATGTACCACAGATATTTTTATTGTCCAAGAATATTGCCTACAGATACAATATTTTACAGTACTATAGATTTTATGATACCTTAATTTATTATAATATTTTTCATCCATTTTATCATTCATTTTATTAGAAAAAAAACTATAAAACCTCTTTAGTTGATAAAACACCTGAAGATATTGTGGGACGATAATATTGTTCGTCACTGGTATTATCTTGGGAATTTTTTGAGACGACAACATTTGTGTTGTGAGATTGTCAGATATCAAACTATTGCATAGAATAATGTTAGGAATCAATAGAGATAATAAATATAAGAATTTAGTAATACTAAGACGTTCGTTGTAAAGTTTGTGGAAAAATCAGGGATTTTTTTTATTTACATTTGTAATATGTTCTGTTGTTTTATTAATGCAGTCTCAACTGTAAATGCTGGTTTGACATTTAGGAATGCCAAAGAAAAAAACACTTTATTGCCTTATAAATAAGGTGCATTTATTGCTTCAATAGGGGTTAATTCATCCTAGTAAGTAGGATTATAAATGCAAAGGTTTATATGTATGAATTTGTGTTACTCTTTCACGCAAGAACTACCGGACGGATATGGATGAAACCCAGCACATATATAGAAAATATCCTGAATAACTCATAGGATACTTTTTGTCCCGGGAAAATATTATATCCCTCGGGAACGTGGGTTAACCGCGGAACACAGCTAGTCCATCATATGGTTATGATGGTTAAAGGTGTTGACATCTAGGTAATTTGACAGCTTAGAGTGTTAAAAATTAACCATGTAACCTTATGATTAGGTTCATCAGCATTATCATACAATTAACCATTGGATCAATAGATGTACTTTATTTTAAAAGCAATAAAGATGATTTTTCAACGACATTCTTAACTTTCAAAGCCTTTGGATCTCGACAACTTAATATTATAATTACAGTTTGGATGTTGGAAATCTTCAAAACCAATCATTTGATTTCCTAAATAATTTTACGGAAAGAAAGCTTATTCCCGAGTGGTAAAGGCAAAGCTTGAATCCTGGGAAACATGGACTTTCTGCGGGAACATGGGTGAAACTGCGAGATGCAAGTTATTATAGATAGCTGTCCCCCGCGGTTTTACCCAGGTTCCCGAGGGATATCACATTTTCCCGGGATAATAAGTAGCCTATATGTTATTCCAGGATATGCTCTATCTATGTGCCAAGTTTCATCCATATCCGTTAAGTAGTTTTTGCGTGAAAGAGTAACAAATATACTTACATACAGACTTCGAATGTCATATTTATTTATATCGAATCAACAGCTTTTAAAAAAATAGTTTCAAGCTTCTAGCTCTAAAAATGACGATAGTTCCATACAACTTTATCCCCTTTTTAACCACTTACAACCCTTTTTTAGCATTAGTAGCCTATGTCCTGCCTCAGGCTCTAGACTATCTGTATACCAAATTAAATTTAAATCGGTTTAGTAGTTTTGGCGTGAAAGCGAGACAGACAGACAGAGTTGCTTTCGCATTTATAATATTAGTTAGGGTAATTACTAAATTCAAGTTAATACTACACACTAAGATATAACACTTAAAATTATAATAAATTTGCGGGAACATTCATGAATCATCTGGAAACCAGATAACTGATAGGTATAGGTACCACGCATTTACAACATTTTCTTGTATACATACACATATTTTTGAAAAGCTAATAGAAGATGACCGAAATAAATGACTGTTGATCATGAAAAAAGACCTGATATTGTTATAAATAATAAATATATATTGTAATGAAATAATGCTCTACTTTCAAGTGGTTATAGGCTCATTCCATATTTCCTAATGACAATATTTATTTTTAGTTAACCATGCTTCATTAGTATATCTACTATCTACACATACTTCAGAGATAATAAAGTGGTATTTCACATCTTCAAGGGGTTTAAATGAACACGTGTGCACGTGACAAATGAGTCCAGAATCCTACAAATATTATAAATGTGATAGTTTGTGAGGATCTTTGCTACTGTTTCACGCAAAAACTACTAAACGGATATGGATGAAACTTGGCACATAGATAGAGCATATCCTGGAATAACATATAAGCTACTTTTTATCCCGCGAAAATGTGATGTCCCACGGAAAAGCGGGTAAAACCGCGTGGGACAGCTATAATATATATAAGCAAAATAGGGTTCCTTTGCTCAAGGGATACAAGGCATACAAGGTTTGTCAGGTCGCGGGATCGCAGAGCTTACCCCTCACGTGCTTGCGTAGTTAGCGAAAGAGACAGAGCATAGCTTGAGGAGCCATCGTTGGAATAGTGTCATTTTCGTTACGGAATCGAAGTTCTGGGGTACCGGTGAGTCGCCGGCGTAAGTGACCGACCCCTGGTAATCTTATCCATCAATTATTTTACTTATTCTACTACTTCTTTTATCAACGAATTAATCGTCTCTAAATAAATAAGGAACATAAGGTTCCTTTGACGCACCATCACCTCAAAACTACAGAACATATCGGAATGGGATTGCTACCATTCGAGGCAGAATTTTTCTTAGATGGTTATAGGCTATACATGGTATCGATAACGTGTGAAACCGCAGGGGACAGCTAGCTAATAATAATAGTCATCCTTCACTACACTGAAGAATAGATTAGCCATAGTTTCACTGTGTCACATCAATAACACAACAAGCACCATCTATGCATCACCTGCCAGCTAGTCATATAGGGCAATTTTCTTTTGTATGCAACTTCATAAATTTTCACAAATTTTCAATATATGGTTACGGTCGACTTTCGGCCAGTGAACACTTGCTATATGTAATCGTATGTATAGATAGGTATCAAAACACTTTGAAAATGACAGATACTATTGGCTAAAGTGCGATAAATCTTTAACACAAGATACGGCGGTTTCTTAACTGGAGACTGTGACTTTTCAAAATAATGATAATACGAATAATGACTCAATTATTACGCATAGACGGCTGAAAAAGGTTGCCTGAAATTTCCACACAGAATTCAGAATATACTTTTATCCAGGGAAATCATTAAATCCCTCGGGAACGTGACCTACAGTTCATTGACCATTGGTCTTTCGATGAGGAAAACATCCTAAGCTAATCTTCATGGTAGACTACAAAAGAATCTTGTATGAATCCAAGGTAATTTGAGAATTAGATCATTCTATAGACACATCAAAGTTGATTAACAAGCATCCAGTGTTGTATTAACGATCCTTTGAACAGACTGACAGGCGATCCATTGCTGTCTATAGATAAATTAGTAAAGTTATACGGTAGTTAAAGAAAACAATGGTAATTCAAATAAATATGGTAATTAACTAACCATTATCAGGTGTGCGGTGAACACATGTTCGTGGCGGTGCGGGCGACGGCTGAGCAGGTACTGACCGCGTTATCAGCTGAGATATTGTACCGATAACGAATGAGCCATCTCGTAAGGGGACTATTCTGGATAGCTTATCGGTTTCTTTGTTAATATGTGGTTTGAAAATTTAGTTTTTGAAATGGTAGATATTTTTTATACATGTTGGAAAGTTTTGAAAGTGAAAAGGTTTGCTTTGGTATATTTGGTTGTAATGAATAAACTTAAAACTACTAGATCGATTTAATAATCCATTTACTATTAGCAAGCTACTCAATTCCGGGGATTCCTACATTAGTTTCTTCGGGAACGCAAGTGGAATCTTGAGACGGAAGCTAGTAAGTGTAATGTGATCACCGTTTTCCTGTTGGATCCTTCTTTTCCCGAAAAATATCTTCCTGATTTCTTTCCCCTGTGCCATGTTTCACTGAAATTTATTCAGACATTACGGCGTAATTGAGTAGCAAATGCTATAGGTAACATGCTGTTTAATATAAAAAAAATAGACAGAGAGACATTATACGTTGTGGACTTATAGTATTAGTTCTAGGTTTTACCTAAAATCACGCCATTCTTTAGAATGGTTAGAACTTAAAACTACGATTTTTTTTGTTCATATATTTTTAATTATGTTTACTATTTTGTGCTTTCACTTCTGGTCAAGCTCAAAACATCAACTTTTAAATTGTTAAATCATTGATTTTTTCAGGCATTCAGTACACAGTACAAAGTACAAAGTACTTACACAGTCAGTAGCTTCAGTAACTTTAAATTTGACTTTCATAAGTGCCCTCCCTGAGCAGGAGCTCGATTCTGTAAGCAAAACGACACTAACTCGAGGATATTTCGTCGCGGCCTCAATGCTCTGTCTCTGTCGCTTACTACGATAATACTACTAATCACGTGAGAGGTAAGCTCTCCGAGGCCTCCGTGATGCGACTGATCGAAATTTGGATTAGCTGAATAAGGGGGCTGAATACATGGGTTGTTACCGTCGCCTACAGGTAGACATTAGCAATACTAAAGGCAATACCAATGAGTTGCAGACACATACAAAGGCGTGCAGGTTGAAATAAATAATGGACAGATGATTTCATGATTCAAACGAAATTTGTTCTGAGCTCTATGTATTTCTAACACCTTGTATACCCAAATTGATACATAATATTTTATATATTTTTAAGACAATTTGTGATCAGGCGTAATTGCCTGCACAAATAGGTAGGCGCATTACGAAAGAATGAAGCACAATGAAATTATGGAGTGTAGAAATGAAAATATTGACTGACATGTCAAATCAGCAACATTTTTTATAATGTAATTTTGTGTAGTAGGTCAGTAAGGTAGGTAATGACGTCAGTAAGGCTGTCAAATGTACAGCATGGATTGTTGATTCTTTGTTGATTAGATTGGTATTTAACAATCATAATAATGATGAAAGATCAAATTGGATTTATCCTTTTTTTTTGATGAGCGTACCGACATCCTTAAATAAGGCATACAAAATGCAATTATACATCATCAGCCCAGGGATGTCCACTCCAGAACAAAGGAAGCTTTTGGTTTCCACCACGAACGATCCTGAGCCGCCTGCATCCATTACTCAGATTGAGGCCAATCGCAATCACATCATTAAAAAAAAAAAAAAACTGTTATGATGAGCGGATCATGTGTAACTTCGTACACTATTCATAAGTGTCGGTAAAAGCCTATTTGAATAAAAATTATATAAATTTAAATCCATAGAAATTTATTAAAATCGTTCATATAATAGGGCGCTACGTTTGTTAAACAGAGTACCTACATACGTGTGTTGATACATATTTGCGATAATGATAGTACCTACTCAGTTGATAAGCAGCGTCCATAGCAGAACTATACCTACTTAGGTATAACGATACTATGGCATACGACCCACGGTTTTGCCCGCGTTTGGAAGGTCAGAATTTTCAGAGTAGTAGAGCTCTTAGTGCAGAGTTCGTCCGGGAAGTACTACCACCTTACCCATTTCCGCCGTGAAGCAGTAGTGCAATTGTATTACTGTGTTTCGGTTAGAAAGGTAAGGGGGCCGGTGAAATTACAGGGACATGAGACTTAACAACTTCATGTCTCAGGGTCGGCAACGCATTGGCGATGCCCCTAGTGTTGCAAATGCCCATAGGCGGCGGTGACCACTTACCATTAGGTGGACCGTCTGCTTGTTTATCGGCCCAAGTGGCATAAAAAAAAATTTTTTTTTTGATCAAAAACAAAAACTATTTATATCGCAGTATGTACCTACTCTATGTGTATATTGAGATATTTCTTTTTTTTTTTGGACGTTCTTTACACTCGTCCATCTGATCCTAAACTGAGCAGAGCTTGTACTATGGAAATCAGATAACTGATAAACTATATATACTTGTAGGTATTTATTGGTGTTTACACCCAGACACAGAACTAACAAACATGTTTATGCTCACAAATGTATGTCCTGAGTGGTAATCGAATCCATGACCCGTGGCGTGATAGTCAGGGTCTCTAACGACCAAGCTAACTGACCGGTCATTTAAATGAATGTCTCAATGTATGCCTCAGTTGCAGATATTATAACATACACAATTTATATCAGAGAGGTTTATTACATAACGTATGGTATTAATATTTAGGATTAATTTTGTTTTAGTTTCAATAAGATTATACAAAAACAAATATCTAGTAACTAATTCCGCTGGATCTCCTTCTCTGTCAAGTTCCAATCAAGGAAACTCAACAGGAAATCGACACGTGTTTCGCTTCTACATCTACGGAGCATCTTCAAGACGTATTAGTTCCGCCACATACGTTACCTCGCCGACCGCCGGACAGAAACTTTCTGGTCCTTCGGAATTAGTTACTAGATATTTGTTTTTGTATAATCTTATAATGAATTTCCGCAAGGTCATGCCAGAGTCAATTAGTAATTTTAGTTTCGATAATTTATTTTGCAATGTTTTTTTAGGAAACAAAAACTGAAGTGATATATCTTGTAGATATTTATAACTTAATCACATAATTGCTTAAGGGGTCTGAGCTAGAATTTAAATATAAGATTTATTTACCTAATATTTATATAACTAATATATTTAGTAAGTTCACCCTGAAAGGCGGGGCGATTAACTAGGTTGAAATATATTCCATTATTTGCTTTTAAGCAAGTATTTTACGAGATTCCGATAAAAAAGTCCTGACACGAATATCTTTGGTTTAATAATTATTAATCTGCGTATTACACTTATCTATCATAATAATATTACAAGCGTATATTAATCATGTTTACCTATTATATTAAAGTGCGTTCTATGTGGAGGGAATAAGGTATATTATTCGTTTTGAAACGAGAAATTGAATGCCATATAATGACCGGATGTGGATGTTGATTGTGATTAAATAGGAATGTTTTTTTTTATTTTATTGTTTTTCAAATAGCATAGGTAACTTTGAAATAATCTATAAATATATAAGGAAAATAGGTTTCCTTTGACGCACCATCACCTCAAAACTACTGATGGAATTGCTTCTATTCGACGTGGATTTTTTACTACATTATTACATGGTTATATGATATCCATAAGCGAGGAGAATACCACTGGGGACAGCAAATTCAGTTCAAATTCACTCTTTTTAAAAACGATCTTAGATTTATTACAAAATATTTATTATTTATTTTACATTTATTTTATTTATTTCACAGCTAGTGTATATACATATATGTATAGCATATAGTATTTAAGTTTAAGATAACAAAGCCTTATCGCAGAATTAAACATATAATGAACTCATTTACAATCTATATCCTACTATTATTATAAATGCGAGTGTTTATGAGGGTGGATAGATGTATATAAAATAAATAATAATTATAAATATCCTGGGACATTCTTTACATACGGCCATCTGATTTCAAATTAAGCAGAGCTTGTGCTATGGAAACCAGACAACTGATTTACTACTTTAAAAATATATACTTATATAGACATATTTACATCCAGACACAGAACAAACAGACATGTTCGTTCATGTGTGGGGTATCGAACCCACAAACTGCGACGTGGCAGTCAGTCTCTAATTTATATCTGTCCCCTGCGGTTTTACCCGCGTTCCCGAGGGATATAACATTTTCCCGGGATAAAAAAATAGCCTATATGTTATTACAGGATATGCTCTATCTATGTGCCAAGTTTCATCCATATCCGTTTAGTAGTTTTTGTGTGAAAGAGTAACAAACATACTTACATACAAATCTTTCCTCTTTATAATATTAGTATAAATAATTTATTTTAAAATAATGAATATTGAAGTGATTAATGTTTCTAATATAGGTATGTCCCATCGACATTTTTACAGTACACTATACTTATGTACAAAATACATTTTAATCCACGATAATATCTATATTGCATGTCAATTGTTCGTTGCAGGGATGTTATCAATGTTTAATATTGCAAAGACATGATAATAAAATTGATTAATTAAATTGTTAATGAGCCAGAAATTAAGTACCTACTTTTGTTGAGAAAATGCAATTATTGTTTATTTAATTGTTCAAGCGTATTGTCTTCCATACTTTATTTTGTGGAAATAAATATTTAGTTTTCCATGAATATATCGATTTACTAGTTGTCTCCGAAGATGGTGTTCTACAGTAAAGGTAAAGATTTACAATTTTCTTTCCCTAAGAACATTATTAAGGTTGATATACGAACCGGCGCGCGGTAACTTCATTTGAATTAAATAAATAAATATCCCGGGACGTTCTTTACACATGGGCATCTGATCCCAAACTAAGCAGAGTATTGTATTATGTTGTATTATGGAAACCAGATAACTGATATACTACATAAATTACTATTATTTTTCGATATGCATACTTATATACATATTTACACCCAGACACAGAACAAACAGACATGTTCACGCACACAAATGTTTGTCCTGGGTGGGAATCGAACCCGCGACCTTCGGCTTGACAGTGAGAGTCGCTAACCACCAAGCCAACTGGCCTGTCAAAGATTTACGGACTGATATAAATTTTAGATTATATGTAAAATGCCTGGGGTACTATATTAGAATAGAAATTCTCAAGTGGACGTGGATGGCCAAATCCAAAATTATGAGGAATAGAAAAAATACGCAAAATAATCTCGATATTTTACTTTTTCTTTTATTAATTCTGCCAAAAAAAAATACACGGTATTATTATAACATACGATAGCGTCACTATTAAGTATATAATTCTGGGAAGTAATCGTATACGACTAACTTAAGGAAAACTTTTTAATAAATTGATTCAAATTACATAATTAACAAAAGTGATTCTAAAATTATCATCATCAAAATCATTTCAAACATAGTCCCGAATCTTTTAATAAAATAATTTTGATTAAACTGCAAAGAGATAATTAAATAGTATAAAACTACATTGAAGACCTTACGAATTAAAATTACATTTAATAATATAATAATGACACCTCTTTAAACAAACAAAAGATTTAAACTAGAAAAGGCAGAGGTCTTGAACTTTTGGCTTATCAAATGTCTATTGTCAAAATGACAAGGGCGTTTCAATATTACAATGAACAGTAGATAGTAATGTTCATTATTAATTTAGGTCATTATATGCACGTTTTAATAAGTGTGTGACACTGATAGTGTGTGACTCCTGGCTTAGCTCAGCTCATGTCTTTGGTCTTTTGATATGGTATTTGTACAAAGTTCTTACGTAATTTTGTAACTAAGTCTGAACACCTCGTTTAAAAAAACTGAACTAATGATTTCGTTGTCTCCTTTTAATGTGTATGTAATAAACCATTTTACATAATTTTAACACATTTTAATTAACAAAAATGTGTAATTATCATATAATACTCAATTGACACGTCTTTCTCTGGTTGGTAAAACAGCTTTTATAACATACAAGAGTTCGTTAATTTCAAAGACAAATAGAAATTTTTTTTTTAGATTATGACATTTTATATTGTTTCCTTTATTATTATTGTACTATGAAATTGAAATACTTTTATGAGTGCACATAAAACGTTTTTTTAAAGAGTTTATTCTTATTGTGACATTGTTTTATATTTTATTTAAATTGTTTATTTGAATTTTGTATGCCAGTATTTGGCGAAACATGTTGAACCAAACTATTATTGTACACCTATTTTATACCATGTTTCAGACAAATAATTTATTATAATTATTATTCTCCTTTTCATAAACAAATAAAACAATTTTAATCAAATCTTTTTGGCTGCCACAAATGTACCTACTAAATATATGTTCATACACACAAACGATTGTCCTGGGTAATATTCGAACTCACGACCTGTAGAGTGGTACTCAGGATATCAAACCTCAAAGCTAACTGGCCCGTCCGATTGCTAATATGTTGTCAAGTAACACACTAAAAAAAATTGCCACATACTAAGAGAAGCAGAAATTAATTGGAACACTTCATTAATTTGTTTTAGAAATGGACTTCAAAATTTCAAAATTTCAAAATTTAAAACCATTTATTCGGTTTAGGCCCTCGGAAGGCCCTTATGAAGGTCAAACTTAAAATTACTGAAGCTACAACACTATGCTTCATTTTTATAGTTTTAAAATTAAACGTGTAAAAAGATTTGTGGTATATTCAAGGTTCAATTCCATACTTGGCAACAATGTTAAAGGTAACTAGAGTATCTAAAAGGTCAGTAGATCAGTAAAAATTTGTTCACACGTTTCTCAATACTTTGACACAGCTATGAGGATGTCTAACGTGCTCTAGATTGCCTTACACAATGTCTGTCTGTCTAGCTGGGGGAGGATTGTTATTATTTCGATATATGTGGCGTTTAAAGCTAAAAATTATAAAAATTTAATTGAAAAATGTTGCTTTGCTTTAGATTCATTATTATACTAAGTTAAGGACCGGCCCCAGAAGCGGCTACACCTGAGGGAGTAATATAAGAGTATTATATACATAATTACATTAGCTACTGTAAGGAATGTTTTAATTAATGGTGAAAATGACATAAATTTGCGCAGAATTGTGATTTTATTTAATACTATTAAGATATATTTTCTATCCCCCAGTTTCCAGTACAAGAAGAAGCCCACGTGATTTTCCTCCATATCAGCTATCCTCATGCTGTAAAAGTCAAAATGGGTAAGTTTCTATTAGTGAAAGAATTATAAAATGAAATTGGTCGTTTTTTTTTTTCGTCAAGCGGACGGTCCACCTGATGGTAAGTGGTCACCGCCGCCTATGGACATTTGCAACACTAGGGGCATCGCCAATGCGTTGTCGACCCTGAGACGTGAAGTTGTTAAGTCTCATGTGCCTGTAATTTCACCGGCCCCCTTACCATTCTAACCGACACACAGTAATACAATTGCACTACTGCTTCACGGCGGAAATGGGTAAGGTGGTAGTACTTCCCCGGACGAACTCTGCACTAAGAGCTCTACTACTCTTATTTCGGAGATTACCTCCTATACCTACGTTTAGATGTAACAAGCATAAAAACTACACTAGCTTTCTATTCGTATTTCATCTTTCCCTGGGAAAAGAGTGCGACCGGCCAAACCTACACATAAACACACACTTGAAACTTTCGCATTAATAATATTATTGTAAAAATTGCAGTATACTTACATTGGTAATTTAATAAAGCTGCATTAAAAGATAACTTATAATCAACTATTTAATATGTTTCACTTCATCAAGTGAGCTTCAGCATTGAATAAATCACACATCTACATTGACCTCAAATATAATGCATTATTCATTTAACTAACGGGCTATAAGTAGTTCAATCCTAATGAAGTCATTGATGATTGCCACGAGCTGTCACTTGATATCATTAGAATTATTTAGAAAATCCCCCGTCATTCCAGTGACCTGTGACCTGAGACGTGAGTCTTGTGGACCTTGGAATGACAACTTGAGATGAACAAGGAGTGGCGGTTCTTTTACTTATTTAAACGATGTTAATAATGTATAGTATCAACCTCGCGGATTCAGTCGCATTCCTAAAGGTTTCTTATGATTTTTCAGGCCTTTCTGTTAAATAATCTGGTTCCCTGACATTGACAGCTTAATAGGGTTGTTGGCTTTGATAAATTGATCATATTTAATATTTTGTAACACGTTGTATATTATAAAGTAAGTAAACAAAAGATTTGATGAACGAATTTAAGTTCTGTGTGGCGACATCTATGAACACGCCTACAATCCTTCACCGCCCGCACTACAGTGATGTGGCGACATCTATGAACGAGTAAAAACACGCGAGAATCCTACATCGCGCTATCAAGATTCTCTCAGGTTTTGCATACATGCAAGCATCCAACATCAACAGTTAGACCGCGGTCCCCAGGCATGATCACCTAGCCTGGCGGAAGATCTTCCCTTTAAATGGAGGAGTCTCATACCTCGCTCCTCCATATCTTGCTTTCTAATATTATAAATGCGAATGTGAGTTTATTTATTTGTATTTGTTACGCTTTAAAGGCTTAACGACTGAACCGATCTTTATGAAATTTAAGACACACATAGCCTATGGCATAGAGAGGGACATAGAAAACATTTTTATCACGGACACGCACGTGGACAGCGGGGACAGCCAGTCAAACATATATCGGTCAAAAATACCTACACGTTTGCAAAAATATTTGAATTCTTGGAATATATTATAATAAATCAAAACTATAAATCCACAATAAGTCTAAGCTTGTGTCTTTTTAACCTTATTGTTTTTTATTTCAAACTAGTCACTATCCCGTGGTTTCACCTGCGTTCTTGAGGGTTCTAATGCATCCTTGGATTACAAAATAACCTATGTTACTCGAGAATAGTGTAGCTTTTCATCAGTGAAAATTTTTTTCAATAAAAGCAGTGGTTTTTTTTAATACTACTAAGACGATGATGATGGTAAACGGTCACCGCAGTCTATTGAAGCTACAAACACTAGAGGCATCACTTGTGCGATGTCAACCCTCCAAAAAACACTTAATTTTCTGCATGAAGCGTCTAATCTCTATGCTGTACTAACTTGGGGAAAACCCACAAGATTACTCTTAACATATGAACAAACTTACAGAAACTCTCTTTATAATATTAGTATCTATAGATAGGTAGGTACCACTGGTCAACGGAAATGTCAAAAAATAATATGCTCCATATCAAAGTGGATCTATAAATTAACTACTTCTGGAAATAAACCTGTGATGAATATTAACTAGCCTTTAGCCGCAGTGTCACTCGCATGTTGGAAGATAAATCAACCTGCGCCCTTTACAATTATAAGGGAAGGGGGAATACGTATACCTACTGTTCTTCACTTCGTAGTATCAATAATTTAAATGGAGATCTGTGTGACAAATTTAAGATTTGAATGATTAACGTTCATCTAAAAAACTCATCTCTTTCTTACGGTTATATAACATAGACTATATCACTTGGGAATAGTGCAGCTTTCTATAAATAAATGTTTTTTTTTGGTAGGTGCAGTGGTTCCAGCAACCACAACCTACATATTCATAAAACCTACACTATCTAAACGAGTATAATGGTTAAGATCAAAACTCATTTTATAGTTTTTATAGTTTGTGCTAGGATACTCTTTACAGTGGGAATTGCGAGTAAAGCCGCAGGACAGAGGCTATACAGAAAATATTGTTAAATTGGTGTTTATTTGAGTTTGAAATAGTTTCGCTGGCGCCTACGCATTACGTGATTTCAAATTTAAATTCCTTAAGTGTAAGATTTAAAGCGACCTTTACCTGCCAGTTACCGGATCCAGATCATTCCAACACAAATATAATATTTCATTAAAATAAAACCAAAATGCTACGAATTTAAAGTGTATTTGTCAATAATTTATAGTTTCCAACATATTATATGATGTTATGATGAATAATTGACGTTAGGAAAATAAAAAGGTACCTACACATTTTATTCATTATCACAGTATGACAGGCCAGTCGGCTTATAACTATGTATTTAGAAAGAAAGTAGTATATCAGTTATCTGGTTTCCACAGTACAAGCTCTGCTTAGTTTGGGATCAGATGGCCGTGTGTAAAGAATGTCCCGGGATATTTATTATTATTATTATATTTCATCCGGACAGTATTTTTGTATAAAACAATTATACATATTATCTTACTCAGGCGAAGCCGGGGCAGGTCACTAGTGTATAATGAAACAATTGTAAGTTACTTATTCTAATCATAATACATAAATAGGCGCGTTTGTTGTATGTTTAACTATTGGTCAACTAACCCATCAAATAATAAACCATAAGCCATCTGAAGTGTTGTGTCAATTTCGCAGATGTCAAGAGCTTTCAAGATATTGATGAAGAATGCTTCGATTACCCCCAGGCATTGCTTTAATAGTCTGTTAACAATTGTGTTGCAAAAGCTGTTTGTTATAAATATGACAGCTCGATGATTTTGTGATGGTCTCGTGAACTATGTTAATGAGGATGCGGTCAATCATCATTGTCATCAGCCCTCCTATTCAGCTAATACAAACTTCGTCGGCGAGCCGGAGCAACGAGGCCTCGCACAGCTTACCTCTCACGTGTATGCTTAGTTCTCGAAAGAGACAGAGCATAGAGGCCGCGACGAAACATTGTTGAGCTAGTGAAATTTTATTTATAAAATCGAAGTCCTGAGTCCAGGGCCGTCTTTAATCTATTGGAGGCCTTGGGCATTATAAGATAGTTTCACAGAGTTAGGGCAGCGGTGATTTTAGGTGGTAATTAATAAGTATAATATTTTTTCTTAAAATATTGTACTTGTAACGGAACCTGCTACCCCAAATCATTTCATTGGTATCGTATACGGCGACTAAAGAAGATTTTTTGCCGGTTGAACTAGTGAAATGGAGTGACAAACTGATAATACCTCTGCCTACCTAACAAAGAACAATTAAAAGAATAAAAGTGACAGGCCTTAGCAAAATCATCATCAATCGTCGTGACCACTTTTTCACAGTTCAAAATATTGTATTAATTTAATGTGTCAAAATTAGGACAGAAATATAAAGAAACGGCTTTTATATTTGAGGGTCTTTTAAAATTATGAAATGTTGTAAATTGCTATCATATTATTTAACCATGACATTCGATTCTTAATTTTTAGGTTCATTTATTTACTCATAAAGACCGATCGATATAATGGTCTTAAAATCTAGGTCATGCATCCGTAATTGTACAAATATAGTGAAACTGAGATGCCCCGTACTTACAAATGGTTCATAAAGTGGAGATCCGACTATTAAGTCCAAGGTTCGAGGTTATCGGTGCAAGGTTATTCCCGAATTAAAAATAGAATAATCACAGTAAGCACGCAGCTACGTTCTGTATGAACATAATCTCATTTTAATGATATACTTCAAGGTAGTGATGTCTAAAAATAACAGTTCCGTTTGATAATTTACTTAATTATACGTTACAAAAAGAACACCAAAAAGATTTGGAGGCGCCGGGTATCGATCCCGGTACCTCTCGCATGCTAAGCGAGCGCTCTACCATCTGAGCTACGCCCCCGATGTATCGTAGTGACGAAATTTTTGATCACTCCTTGCACTTAGTTTTCACGGCTTTTTGGAGCATTTTTTTTAGTTCTCCTACATTCTTTATTTTCTTACTACATATGAAATACCGTCTCAAGAATTATTTTTACATTCAAAGTGATAAGATAAAATTAAAATATTGCTCTGACTTATCTGGCAGGCGTTTGCAGTCTGTACATTTTCCTTCTACCCGTACCGTGCTGTTTTATTTATTTCTGTTTATATATATAAAAAACAAATGTGAGGGAGTTTGTGTGTCTTTGTTCACGTCTTAACGGAGCTACTAGTCAATAATGTACTACTTATTAATTGACTCTCAATTTGATTCAATGCATGAAGATATTCAATAAAGGAAATTGACTATATTACGCACGCGATCGTGGATCGTTTGGGGTTTTATTGTGACCTTTGGTATGTTTTGGTTTTTATATGATCACTTAAACAAAAAAATATTTTGACCTCAATCGAAGGAAACCGCAGAAGCCACCGTCAGTAGAAGTATAGCGTAAGGAAATGGCAATGAGTTTCATTAATATAGATCTAGAATACTTTTGTATCTCATGTTGATATAATTTCTAATACCTATTATTTTACTGTATATCTTTTTTAAACTTTCTAGCATTCAGACACGATGTAAAATAGAATTTTATTAATTAGTAATCTAAGTACATATATCTAAGCAAAAATTTTGTATTCCTTTGTACGTGAATTACATGGAAATTTGGCCCAGTTAAAATTTAAATGGAGAAGGAGTGCAGAAAGCTAATATGTTATATAATAATGCCTACATTAGATATACAATAATAAGTACTAGATGTGCCAAGGTATAGCTTAACAAACTAGCTTGAAACTCAATTTTCTTGATGGTCCTTTCTGTGGTAGTCAGAGAGCCATGCCATCAATTACACGACAACAACATAGATTTTGAATTAAATAAACATATAGATCTATCATTTGATCGGCTCGGTTAGAATCGGGGCTATTGCGCAATGCTCTCGGAATCGAAATGGATGCTTAATTTTAAATACAATGGCGGACGCCACGCCTGCTGTCTCTCAGTACGCGCATAAACCTTCAATCCATTAAGAAATCGACGTCAAAATTGAATCCGAGCGGCTAAATATAATACAGGTGCCGCTTACTCTTTATCCCGGAAATATTTAACATCCCTTGGGAACGCTAAAAATCTATAGGTTTTTGATTAACACTTTGGAAACTTTCTGTTCCTGGAATAGGTATTTTAGATTCCGCCGGAAGCTATTATAGTTTATGAGTAAATAACAGAATACCGATTAGAAATAAATAAACAAATTGAAATACTTATAAAACAACACAACCAATCAATTGGTTATATAACGATGATGCTGCAATGTAACTTTAATTAAAATGTGTAAGTAATTATTGTAGATTCGTGCAATAAAGTAAACAACCCGTCCTAGTGAGTAATACTACATAATATGTTAATTGCAACTACTTCTTCCGCATAACTATGCGCACTTCATAATAATATGACTATGGTAACCACACATAGTAATATTTATGTGGGACATTTCTTTAAACACAGCTACGACTGTCGAAATTTCGAACAAAGGAGAACTATGTCACCAAACACTGCTTCTTAAATATACTTTATATCTGATATTATAGATTCGAAACTTTGCGAGAATGGATGGATGTATTCTTTCACTCAAAAATTCCACTCTCTAATAGAGTTAAATGACATTTGGTAAATTTTATTCTCAAAATGTAACATCCCTATATCTCGGGGATGCGGGTGAAGCCGCGGGGGACTATACTAGTATTATAAATGCCAAAGTTTGGATGGATGAATGTTTGTTACTCTATCACACCAGAATGGCTATTCGTATCTGGATGAAATTTGGCACAGTGATAGATTATAGTCTGGATTATCACATGGGATACTTTTATCCAGGGATAATGTTACATTTCTCACAAACGCGGGTGAAACAGCACTGTCTTCTATATAAAGATGTATTTTATAAAAACAACAATAGTCCACAGAGTATATCACTCTGGTTACTATAGTACAAGCTCTTAGTTTGGGACGATGGCCCTGTGTAATAATATTATTGTAAGTATGTTTATGTAGGTTTATTTATCTGGTTTGTCTTCCAAACTATAAACCTCTCCCATTATTTCTTAGTGCATCTACCTTTAATAATCTCTGCATCATCCAAAGGTTGTCTGGTATAGAATGCCTTTGGAATTAAGACCGCCTTTGTACACTACTGTATATAAAGTATTGAATAAATAATGTCCCGGGATTTTTATTTATATTTTAAAACAATGGTCACACTATTCGCTGCCTAATCACACATGCGTGTAAAATATAACCTCTCCGATGCAAGGTCTGTTAAATCCCATCAATTCGTTAAACAGAGAAACAAAAACGATAATTAACTGACAATGTATGTACATGTTCCTCGTATCAATGCTAGCTTTTAAATACGCATAGGCATATACTTTTTGTCGGTACCTATACATTGAAAATAATTGATGTTTTTTTTGCTATAAATCAAACTTCAGATCGATCTGAGACAGCCTCTCATGTCTTCTTCAATAAAGGGTTGCTTGCTGGCTGCAACCGTTTGCCCCCGTTATCGAGGGAGAATTTTGCTCTTGATAATAAAAAAACACGCTTTTATAGAAAATCCGACTAAAGAATTGAAAATAATTTGAATTAAGAATAGTGTAAATAAAAAAAAAATGTGTTTTATTGTAAAAAAGGCGTTTGAAATTTTTTAAGTCGGATTTTCTATAATAGCGTGTTTTTTAGTTTTCTTAAACTACATATTACTTATTTTTAATATTTTAGTTAAACCGCTAATACTGATTAACCTAGTAAGGATAACGGGTCATACTATTTAAAATATTGAATTGTCAACGGTCCATAATTAGCATGCCAAATTTCGAGTTAATCCGACGTCTTGAAGGTCAAAATAATTTTCAAAGATTCCGTTTCATACTAACATACATACATACGTATGAAGCTAATAAAAGGGTTATAAAAAGTATCCTATGTGTCACACAAGGTTATCTATATGCTTAGTTTAACTCAAATCCGTTCACTCATTTTTCATTTATAATATTAGTAGGATTGTAAATTAGCTACCTACCAGTAGTTGTAATATATCGTCGAATTGTCACGTAATATAAGAAGGAACAATTTTTCGAATATGTGCCGTGGTTGAAAAAGAATGTAACCTTGCTGAGTTTCTTGCCGGTTCTTCTCAGTTGAAGGCTGACTTCCGAACCGGTTGTAGCTTCAGTAACTTTAAATTTGACCTTCATAAGTGCCCTCCGAAGGCCTAAACTGAATAAATGGTTTTGAATTTTGAATTTTGTTCTGGAGATTACCCTACGTACCTACACTTACAAACTCACAAAAAAACGCACTCCGTCTTTATAATATTAGTGTAGATATAACTTGAATATTTGATTAAATTATTTAAGAAGGTATATACAAAGTGTTACAAAATACCCAACAACCCTAGTAAGCTGTCATGTAAGGGAACCAGATAAATTAACAGAAAGGCCTTCGTACCTATTTTACCTAATAATTGTCTACTTTAATAGTTTACCTATTTTTGATTTATAAAACATATTTTTTTTGGGTATGTTATACAGCGTTACTACAGTTCTTAAATATTGTGAATGGACTCGTTATAAGGCCCAATTTAACCTCCTTTCGGCTTTACGGGTAGTTTTGTAACACAATCACGCATCTGTTGCTGAACAAATTTGGATGAATTCTGGTACCTATAGATAAGCCTTAGTGGGTAATTACAAGGTCTGTTATAAGATGAATCTTCTCCGACCTCAGATGTTATAGGAAATTAATGGATTCTCAGATGTTTGTAATTATAACTAATTATACAACGTTTGTAATGTCGATTACCGCATGTGTTATTATTATGTGTCTAATGACAGTAGGTACATCAATTAATTACGCATCTGTATATTCATAAGGCCAATGTTTGTAGTAGCATTCTACTGTTAAATATTCTATACTAGCGACGCGCTCTGGTTTCCCATTAGTTTGATAAAATTTTAGCTTTATTTTATTTTCAACATACATTTTATATTATAACATTTTCACAGAAAAAAAAATCCAAAACGATAACGATTAACAACAATTAAATATGCAACAATATAACAAAAGGTATTCATAATGTGTCAATACTCGATACATCGCTGTGCTGCTTCCGTAAACTTCGACAAGTACAGTGGAATATATCAATTTCTTTCGAATCCAAACCTGTTTTATAGCATTTGCGTGAAAGAGTAACAAACATCCATACATCCATTCTCACAAACTTTCGCATTATAATATTAGTAGGATATAATATTAGAAGCATGTAAGAATATTTAATGAATAAAGGGTTGGGGAAAAAGTTCCTTCGCATTTTTTAAGAAAATTCAAAACATTTTTAATATAGTTTATTTACATTTAACTAAAGTATGTAGGTACCATTTTGTTCGATAACTTTTTGCCATCTTGTTGGTAGGGACATGATCCCATTGCTATAGAAATTTTGGGACTTATGATCAAAATACTGCGACAAGTGGTTTTGACAGTCCTCTCGTGATGTTAACCTGACACTGCCTAAAGAATTCTGAAGAGACCGAAACAGGTAGAAATCTAAAGGTCAGGACTAAACGGCGGATGCATTAATACCTCCCAGCCAAACTCTCTTAATTTTTGCTGAGTGGCTAAAGATGTGTTAGGTCTAGCGTTATTATGATGAAAAACCACACCCCTTCTGTTGATTAATTCCGGCCGCTTTCTCTCAACTTCTTGCTTTAATCTCATCAGTTGTTCGCAGTAGAGTTCAGAATCGATGGTCCTGCCTGGTGGTAACAGCTCATAATGAATAATGCCTTTCCAATCCCACCACACACACAGCATCACCTTGTTACGAGTTAACCCGGGTTTCGCCACAGTCTGTGAAGCCTGACCGGCCCTTGACCAGGACCTTTTTCGCACGTTCTTGTCGTACGTGATCCACTTTTCATCACCAGTTATCAGCTTCTTCAAAAATGGTTCGGTTTCATGACGTCGTAATAAAGAATCACAAATGAGTACACGGTTCATTAGGTTTCTTTCAGTGAGCTCGTGAGGTACCCAAATATCTAGCTTTTTTGTGTACCCAGTTTTTTTCAAATGCGCCAAAACTGTTTTGTGGTCAATTCTCAGTTCTTCAGCTACGTCGTAACTACTGATATGCCGATCTTGCTCCACATTTTCAAAAATGGCATCCATTTTATCCGTAATGGCGCGACCAGAGCGACGTGCATCTTTGACATCAAAATTTCCGGATTGAAAACGCTTAAACGAAATTTGTGCTACTCTCACAGACACTGCACTAGGTCCATAAACATAGCAAATTTTTTTCGCGGCTTGCGTTGCATTTTTACCTTTTTTGTAGTAAAATTTTAAAATGAATCGAATTTCTTCATTAGATTCACTCATCCTGGCGGTACGAAAAACAAATGCAAAACACAATTTTTCCTAAATTGAATTTGAAATTATGTTCTTATTTTATATTCTTAAATTTAAACTTTCAATGATACCAAAACCAGCCAGATACAAATAGTATAGCCAAAGAGATTTTATTACAAGTTCATACATACTATAATGCGAAAAGACTTTTTCCCCAACCTAATATAATGATAATTTTTTTATTGTAAATAGAAGTCGTAGAGCTCTAGCGTAGAATTCGTACAGGGAAGTACTATCGCCTTACCCTTTTCCGCCGTGAAGTAGTAATACACTTGCATTACTGTGTTTCGCTTAGAAAGGTAAAGGGGCCGGTGAAATTAAAGGCACATGAGACTTAATAACTTCACCTCTCATGGACGACAACGCTTTGGTATAGCAAATGTAATTTATTTTTATACCTCATTGGCCGACAAACAAGCGGACGGTCCAACTGATGGTAAGTGGTCACCACCGCCTATGGACATTTGCAACACTAGGGGAATCGCCAATGCATTGTCGACCCTGAGACGTGAATTTGTTAAGTCTCATGTGCCAGTTATTTCTCCGGCCCCCTTACCTTTCTAACCGAAACAGTAATACAAGTGCACTACTGCTTAACGGCAGAAACGGGTAAGGTAGTACTTCCCCGGACGAACTCTACACTAAGAGCTCTACTACTCAAATAGGTGGTGGTGACCACTTACCATCAGATTGAACGACTGGCTGTTCAGCCTACTCGGCATAAAAAAAAATGTTACAAGAAGTATCGTCAGACCGTGAATATTCCAATAAATGGTACAAAACTATGTACTTATTTCACGGTCGATCGAGTTGGCAAAGTAAATATTGTCTTTGTGCGAACCGATTCACTATTTGTGCGGGTCATTGCCAAATTCCGTAGTAACTTGGTACGCATTATTGTGCATTCAGATATTTTGACATTCAGGGATTCGTAGTCAGATATTGGAACGATTATTATTTTGTCCTGTTTTCAAGTCCGTGGTCTGTGTGAAATTTTAGATTTTCATCAATATCATCTGATCCCAAACTAAGCAGAGCTTGTCTATACAAAATAGGGTTCCTTTGACGCACCATCACCTCAAAACTACTGAACATATCGCGATGGGACTGCAACCATTCGACGCCGAATTTTTCGTAATTGGTTATAGGCTATAATTATGATATCGATAAACGCGGATAAAACCACAGGGCACAGCTAGTACTATGGAAACAACAGACAACTAATTTATAACTATTTTGCGTAAATCCATATCCATTTTTTACAGTCAGACACAGAACAAACACATATGTTTATGCACACAAATGTTTGTCCTGGACGGGAACCGAATCTACGACCTGGGGTATGTTATTAAATAAATACAGTAGTGTATAACTTTATACTTGTACTGTATTATACTGCACAACTGTAGTAGCTTCAGTAACTTTAAATTTGGCATTCATAAGTGCGCCCTCCGCGGGCCTTAACTGAATAAATGGTTTTTTATTTTGAATTTTATACTCACATACCTAAATATTTGATGATATATGCATATTATTATAATCTCTTAACGAAAACGTAATATGAATACGACCCCAACTTACTCTACGATACCGATGACCGTGTGCACCTTAACCTTTGTACTGAGAAGGTATAGCATTCTCTAAGAGGGTAACCTATAGTGAATTTTGAAAAACATACATTACGCCGACCCCAAATGATTGAGAACAGACCTGATGATATTAGCCAATATTATTTACCATTCGAAGACCATTAAAACAACTTTAAATGAGAATTTACTCTGTAAGTACGTTTTAGGATCCCCATACATTGTTTTAGGTATTGCGTGTATGCGCATGGTTCACCGTATCTAAACATCCTATATCTCATTAGATTTCAAATAAAAATCAGTCTAATCGTTGAAGAAATATGGTTTAAATTGTGATGTAGCATGTAATCGCTGGTGATTTTAATGTTCCATTATATAAAATGGGATTAGTGTGTGACGGTTCCCGCGAGTAAATAATGGAGGCGCGTCTGTAGTAGTTGCAACATTGAAGTCATAGACTAAACACATTATAGACGTGACTTAGGTATTTATTATTTACCCACTTTAACTTAACCAATACGATTATGTTCAAACTATGCAATACTTAGCTTTAACCGTATTTATTTGTGGTATCGGAAACCAAACAAAAATTTTCTTCTATTAGATACAGGTATGTTTATGTGACAATTATTTTATAGTAACTAAGCGGCGACCATGAGGATGACACCATCATGATAAAAAATAATCAAGCTATGTTATTAGGTATTATAAGTTAAATTCAAAGCCATTTATTTCGTTAAGACATCAAGAGGGTCTTCCCAGCCATCTGAGGCTGGCATAGTCCGTCTCAAAAAAGACTTCTCTGCCATTTTATATTCTTTGCCACTTTTACGCATGTTTTTCTCAGATCACGATCAGTGATTAATAACTAACTATACTTAATACCCCTAAAACCATAGTAATAGCGCTAACACCAGATTACCCATCAGTTAAGCAACCACTATATAACCGCTCGAATTATGGTAATTTCTTCACCTTGTCCGTGGGTAGCACGCAAATTGATAATTTGTACATAATAACGAATAGACTCGTAAATAATGTATCAATTAATGTAATTGCAATGCCACAAGCGAAGTAACTTACAAGTGGGCAATGTTTTAAGTATAATTATAATGTTATTAGCTACCTAAATTGTGCATTTGCTTCCTGATATAGTTATGAAATGGTTATTATGAACTGTATTAAAGAACATAAAATGAGCTGGAGATTTTTAATTTTGTTTCAGGAGAGTCTTTCTGTTAGTAAATGTAAAATATATAAAATTGGAATAATTAAATAGCGAACAAGAGCTTTCTACCGCTCATGCTTAGGTTGTGGAATGCTTCGTGGTTTTACCAAGTGAATACAGCATGGGGTTCATCAAGAAGGGTGTGAAGAGATTTTTGCAGGGTTGGCAAGTGTCGCGAGTGATGCCCACAGTGTTGCAAGCGTCCATAGGCTGCGGTAACCGTTTACCATCAGACGGGCCGTCAACTTGTTTGCTACCTTTGTAGTATAAAAAAAAGACAAATGTAACTTTGCTAAGTTTCTTGCCGGTACTTCTCAATTGAAGGCTTCCGAAGCGGTGGTAGCTTCAATAACATTGACTGAATAGATACCTAAATTCAGGAGGCAGAGGTCTTAGTAATGAACAGCAGTTTCCACCCAAGCTATTATAGTTTAAGTCGCATCTCCGTTGGAATCGAAACTAGGACTTCGGGTCTCTGGCGATATACCGCTTGACCACCGAGGCACAATAATGAATCATCCTGCCCCAGTTATTTGGGGTAAGCGCAATATAAATAATAAAAAAATCATGACCTCAAATAAGTTTATGTCAAGAAATAAGGACAGAGACAAGGAAAATAAAGTTCTGCGAAAATTAAACAAACAGACATGACTGCACGCTATCAGTTCCCACACTCGATGATAACACGGTTCACACATTTTATAACTTGGCTGATAGATCATCTAAATTAAGATAAGGTATTACGACAATTGCCTTTATAAAAAAAAAAAGTGTGACGAGAAATAAAGATTAGTGATAAAGTAACGAAGTAGGCACTATTTATACTTCCCTTTATGTTTATTTGATCATACCTCTACCTGTAGTACTTATTATGAATTACCTATTTCCGCCGCGTAGTGCACTTGTATTACTCTCTTTTGGTTAGAAAGGTAAGGGGGCCGGTGAAATTATAGCCATATGAGACTTAACAACTTCACATCTCAGGGTCGCAATGTACATAGCCGGCGGTAACCACTAACCATCAGGTGGACCGTCTGCATGTATGTCGGCATCCTTGAAATAAAAAAAATATCTTGTTTTTCAAGGGGTTAGATGACGACCCACAGATGGTTGGACGTATTATTGTTACGCGTACAAATTGGTCAGTGCTCAGAGCTCAATCACCAACTTACACTCATCGCACGGGTGTATGGTTATAGGTATAACCTATCCCTACTTACCATCCCGAGATACATAAGACCAATCGGGAACACGGCACAGAAGGCTAGTGACTTATACCTATGTATAAAATTTACGTCCAGCTAGACAAACTTTAAAAAGTTGATAATGGAGACTCTTTCTCATCCACTACATCTCTCGACTGTGCCTCAATGGAGGTAAGGTTTTTGTGAAGTCATGATGATTTTTGTATGAAAAATAATTAAGCGGTACTGAAAATCTTCGGCATAAACTGATTTAAAATAATTCAAACATAATATTATTAATTATTTATCAAATACTATAGAGAAACGGACATTTCACTCGAGAGAACCATATTGTTATTATTTATAATAGAAAAATACCAAGATCAAAATGCGATCACGTAGCCGTTAAAGTTGCAAAAAGCCTTCCCTTAAATACCTTTATTTAAGTAGTAAATCTGAAAGTAGTTAAGCAACCTTTAATCACTGAGCACCATGATGAGCGCTAACAGGTCGTGTAAACGTTACAAAAGCTTTTGTAATTCGTGAGAAGTTATTACAATGACACGGTTTTGCACAAACCATGTAAGTACCTACTTACCATATTATATGTGACGCGAGAAGAAAAGTCCGAATAGAATATAAGAAAATGGTAACACCAAATATCTTTGATATTCGACAGGTTATATGGCGTCGTGGTGGGATACTCTGACTGTGTGTTCGATTCCTACCCAAGACATATGTTTTTGTGCATGAACTGCTCCCTTTGTTCTGTTTGCGGTCCAGATATACTTAAAACTCCTCCACAAACTAAATCTGCACTAAGTTCTCTATGACTTCGTTTTATATTTGTCGATTCATTTAATTATTTTCAGTCTTACCGTACCCATTTCCGCCGTGATACAGTAGTGCACCTGTATCACTGTGTATCGGTTAGAAAGCTAAGGGTGCGGATGCAATTACAGGTACATGAGAGCTAACGACCTCACGTTTCAGGGTTGACAACGTCTTGGCGATGCTCCTAGTGTTGCAAATATCCAGAGGCGGCGATGACCACTTATCATCAGGCGGGCCATCTGCTTGTTTGTCTGACCATGTCGTATAAAAAAAACCACTAGTTGCACTCCGGGAGTGCCGGCAGAAGTGAAAACTTGAACATTAACGTTGTGCATTTTTACCGTCTTACGTATTTTCGATCAGGTCACGTGTCCTGACGCGAGTTTAACATTTTATACCCATCCCAAGAAAAGTGCTCAACGCCGCTAAAGAAGTTTTCACTTCAATAGTTATTTGTGCAACAAGAGAGCAAAGTCATTTTTTACTGCGAGTGCTGATTTTAAATCCTGAGCAAACGAAGGATTCAATGATTGAATCACGAGCGTAGCGAGTGATTCTTATGTTGAATCCTGAGTGTGGCGAGGGATTCAATGGCACGAGATGCAAAAAACTTTGCTCTCGTGTAACACACATGACTTTTCACTTCAGCAGCGAGAACACTTTAGGAGATAAAATAATAAACAGGAACTTGTTGTTTTAACTCTTCCGGTGTTAAAATACTGTCCTCGTCGCTAGTTTCACTCATATTTAACGAATATTTTAATATTTTTCAACTTATTATTATTATTTTAACTCTATACGCCAGTCACGAAATTTTATTCCCGCTCTTTTATGGGGACCCGGTGGTCTAGCGGCCTAAAATTTAGCCTATTTTTAAATTTTTTTTTTGATATGACAGAAATGACTAAGGGTTTTAAATTTTTTTAGGCTTATTTTATTACTTATTAACAATACAAAAATGATGGTAAACACAATTTTTTTTTTTTTTTTAATTCCTAAAGTGGCGCTGAAGTTCCCCACTAAAAAAAAAAGGACCTGGCTGCTGAAGGAGGTTTTATCTCTCCCTTTGATCTGAAATTAAAAAATAAGACGGATTTTTAATCAGTATAAGTATAGTTATGGCGGGGACTAGAATAAAAAAAAAAAATTGACAAAATGGCGCGTAATTCAAAGTACGAGTCTGAAAACGACTCTTTTTTTGCAATGTTTTTTTAATAAAAAAAATAGAAATACTCAACAGAAAATGTTTTTTCTTGTCCCGGCGAGAGCCAGTACTATTTAGAATGACCTGTTAAAATTTCAGACGAATCGGTCGAACCGTTTTTTTTTTTTAGCTTCAGTAGACCAAAAGAAGTAGTTTCGAGATAAACGCGTTTAAAGTTTTAAGTAACTATATTCTCAAGAAATTGTATTGAAATATGCACTTACGATTAATCGGCGATCCCAGCACCATAAAGGATTCCCTCTGTTCTCTCATAGTCTTCATTTTCTTGACTCTTGGATTTTTTACGAGCAGTTCTTGCCTCTTTGGAGTCACTTGTGCTTTGACGATCAGCCTTATAGATTCTTCGCTCATCACGATCTCGGGCTAGTTGATCGGCGTATGGGCCGATTTTAATACCCATTACGTCCATCATCTTTAAAATAGCTTTAAAACCTTCGTTAAATGTACAAGCAGCACAACATGCAGCGATGTCCACAATTTTTTTTCCAGAAAATTGATGCTTCGGTGCAAGTTGCCAGACGCGTTATTATAAAATTATTTCTGTAATATTATTACACTCGATGTTGCTGTCGCTGAGGAACACGTTAAACTAACTGAACAACTCTTAAAACTAAAATATTTCCCGTTAAATTCATACAATAGTCTAAGTCAGGTATACGGACCCGAGCAGCTGCAATTAGCGAACAATGGAGCCCAACTCACCGATCGTCTACCTGACATTGTAATGGGTTTTAAATATAGAAATACTCGGAATTTTGTCACCAAATTTTAACAGTATATTTTTGAAATACTATACTTTCGAAATATGTAAAAAAAAAAACGATTTTTCGAAAATTCTAGACCACCGGGGCCCCTTATATTAAGGCGTGTTCGGTAATAGCACCCATGATATTTTATTATTCAAAAAATTACGTAACATTATTGAAACTAGAAATAAATAATAACTGGTTAAATATCCGTTTTTGTAATTAAATACTTATTTTCGTTTAATTACAACAATAAGGTAAAAATTCAATTAATTATATAAAAAGACATAATTTTCTTTTTGCTAAATGTCTTTAGTTAGTACGAATATCCGAACGTGTTTGTCTTTGAAGTCGAATTCAAAATCGGAATTTCGAAAGGGCTGGTCTTTGTCTCTCTCTCTTTCTAATGGCGGGAAAGAGATAGAGTATGCATGTTCCGAATTGTATGATTAACCCAAGGCTAAAGAAACAAAAATTAAAAAGTTACTTTGTCTCACTCAGTGAGCAAAATCGCATTTTGCTCACTGATTTCAGGCCGCAAAACCTACTTGTTTGAGCTACTGAAGTGAAAAATATATTTTCACAACAAAGGATGTTCTCATGCGTGTGATGTAACTACCTATATTAAAATAGCCCACAAGTACATTCAATTGCAAGATCTCAGTAATATCTCAATTACACTAATGATAATCATAGCCCGGCGATCATTTGCTGGTAATAAGCGACCAAATCCTATTTTTTTAAATCAATTCTTATTCATAGAATATTATCGGCACGATCAGATTATTAACATGTCTAATTACAATCAAATAAATAAAAAAACAATAGTGTAGTGTAGAGTAGAGTAAATTTTAGACATACTACATGGTCGAACGAATTCATATAAATTAATAATAATATCTTACGTGGTAAATAATTCATACTCGGCGTCGATTCTGTGAGGAAAATTACACTAACTTGAGGATGTTTCGCCGCGGCCTCTATGTTCTGTCTCTTTCACTAAATACGCAATCTTCTGAGAGTTAGGCTCTCCGAGACCTCGTTCCACCGCTAGCCGATGAAGTTTGTAGGTAAAGCTGAATAAAAGATGATCCAAACTAAGCATAGGTTAAACTATAGTTACAAGGTAAATAATATACTACACTTCTTATTAAATGATCTACTAATAAATAATATATATATGTATTTAGGTAGATATCAAAAATGGCGTGACACTCATCGTCCACAACACTTACTAGCTCATGAAAGAAGGACTATTCAGGGCCATTTTCGCTCGGCATTAAATTATTGTCTCTGAGAAACAGGAGATGAAAATCTTGGATTTCTTTAAATGTCTTCACTGGATTAAATGTGACTATCTGGTGCTTGTGGGCATCATCCGCTCGCTCAAAATTCACTCGAAGAATTCTTCTTTTAGATTATTAAATTTTTATGTACACGGCAGTAATAATGATCGTCAGAACCCTACATACCAAGTTATACAAAGTGTCAGGGGCCTTCCTACCTCCTGACCTGACCTTCCTTACAACGTTTCTGAAAAAGGTTATTTTTTTTAGGATAAAGGCCTATATGTGTATATGTTAATTAAGGGCTTGCTTTATCTATGTGCCAAGTTTCTTGGTTGTTTTTGCGTGAAGAAGTAACAACATGTGAAAGTTTGTGGGAAAGGATGTATATAGATATTCATCATTTGAATTTTATTATTACACTAGCTGTCCCCCGCGGTTTTACCCGCGTTCCCGTGGGATGGCACATGTATTATACATAAAAACCTTTCTCTTCAATCACTCTATCTATTAAAAAAACCCACATCAAAATCCGTTGCGTAGTTTTAAAGATTTAAGCATACATAGGGATATAGGGACAGAGAAAGCGACTTTCTTTTATACTATATAGTGATATAAGTATTATTTTATCATTTCGGGAATATTTGTACCGAGAGTAACGCCATCAGTTAGTAGACAAAATCTAAAGAATAACACTCGTCACGACGTAACCTTGCAATGGCGTTTCAAGATAAATTCGTGAATATTTCCAGCTACTTAAGGTGCGTATGTTGCCTTGACCGACCATCAATCTTGCTTGTCCCATTGTTGTTGCCGCCATTGTCCAAATCGGGGAAATTTATAATTTAACCCTGTTATAGGAGTTTGTTAAAGATTTGGATGTGTTTATGGTCTAATATACCCTAATATACTTCAACCAGATTTATTTAATTTATGTTATTTGGAAGAAAAATCTTTTAACGAACAGAGGAACATGGTTAGGAATTGGCATAAAATAATGGAACTAGTATTATAAATGTGAAAAACCCATTAATTATTGGATAGATTTTAATGAAATTAAGCACAGAATGAACTGCAGAGCAAAAATTCTACAAAGAATAGAAATGCGAAAGGTTGTGACTAAGTAGCTATTGATGCATGGATGTTTGTTTCTCTTTCACGCGAAAACTACCGAATGGATTTGGATAAAACTTGGCAAATAGGTAATCCATGACCTGGAATATTATAAAGTGTACTTTTTATCCCGAAAACAAAAAAAAAAATTTCGGGAACCCGCATGAAACCTCGGAAGCTAGGAAATGTTTTGGCTAGATAAGTTATTGATTATTTGTCTGCAAAACTAACTAAAGATTATCATAAAAAAATGTATCAAATTTAACACTGACTGTTTGTAAGATTGAGAATCTCAGTTATACGACTGCTGTGTACTACTGCTTCACGACGGATGTTTCAAGTGCCTAAAATTTCACCGTCCCCTTAACATTACTATGAAGTACTATCACCTTACCCTTTTCCGCTGTGAAGTAGTAGTGCACATGTATTACTGGGTTTCGGCTAGAACGGTAAGGGGGCTGGAGAGGGGCACATGAGACTTAACTTCACATCTCAGGGTTGACAACGCATTGGCGATGCCCCTGGTGATGCAAATGTCTATAGGTGGTAGTGACCACTTACCACCAGATCGACCGTCTGCCTGTTTGACGGCTTACTTGCCATAAAAAAGAACAAATAGACATTAGGTATTAGAACAAAAATAGGAAACAATTCATTTATTAACGCACTACGGAGTAAATTAAGAGAACAAGGTCAAAAATCTGATTAATAAATGTACTGTGACCATAAAGCGTGGGGTCACTGAGATTTTCCCATTAATTCTTTCGATTTTGTCTGGGTAATCATTTATGTAAATATTTGTATCCATGTCAACTCAATTTTAAAGAACAATTATAGAAACCAATTTCAATCGTTTATTTAATAGAAGCGTGATCCTATTACGGTAAATTAGCATTTAATTGATTTTAATGTTGTTATTTTAGTACGCGAGACTGGAATATGCCATTGTGACATAGATCGAAAGTGTTTATTTTTATTTGTTTATTTATTCTTAGAAAATAAGGCACATAGTGTTCTTAAAAGTAAATATATGAACAGCTATATCTAATATTTTGGCACGCAAGGTACATAGATTTAATAGTATTTCATTTTATTTTAAATAATGAAAATAAAAACTGGAATATGACGTACGAGAATTTGGTTTCTTTTTTTTATTTAAGAGCTAAAACACCTCGCCTAATTGGGCTTTACAGTTAAAAGGAAGTATTTATATGACTAATTAAAGTCTTTGAAATAATCATTAAGTTTATAACTTGTAAAGGTCAAGATGTGCGTGCAAAAATTATTATTATCCGTATGCGAGTTGATATTGTGGTATTTCTAACGTTATTGTCGGGGTGTTGCGCAGGAGTTTAATTGTTCCATTATTCGCGGTGTCGGGTGACCTCAAATTCGGTGCGGATGTTAGCAAATCGGGGTTTTGTTTCGTTTCAATGTCCGATCCGTCTTCCGATAAATCATGGACACCCTGGTTACGTTACATTCTTTTGTTTCCTAAGGACCGTGTAATGTGATTAGTTGATTCGTCAAGTTTTGATTTTTGTGAAAATTTTAGATTGTCTGGAATAAAGCTATAAAGAAACTCCTGGGTTCGATTCCCAGGTCGAGTAAATAAATAAATATCCTGGGACATTCTTTACCCACGGCGATCTGATCCCAAACTAAGCAGAGCTTGTACAATGGAAACCAGGTAACTGATATACTACATATACTACTTTTTTATTTTTCTTAATACATACATATATAGATATTTACACCCAGACACAGAACAAACAGACATGTTCATACACACAAATGTTTGTCCTGAGTGAGAATCGAACCCGCGACCTTCGACTTGGCAGACAGGGCTAACCAGCCGCTAACCAGCCGCTAACCACCAAGCCAATTGGCCTGTAAGTAAGGTAGGTATTAACGTTTGGTAATGTCTAGCTCCCGTCTTGTGTTTTTACCCGCGTTTCTCATGGATCAAATTCATCATGGGATTTTATCGTAGCTTATGTAACTTCTGGATAAAGTAACTTTTTATAGATTAGCTGTTGGCTGGAGTTGGTAATGTACCCGAGAAACAGCGTAAATTTTTCGTCTTCACAACATTTCGCGTTATGTCCAAAATATCTTCAGTAGAATGTGGGTCTCATTACTGAGATCTCTGGCAACATATTAGGAGATAGCTGTCCACCGCAGTTTTACCCGAGTTCCCGAGGGATATCACATTTTACCGGAATAAAAAGTAGCCTACATGCTATTCCAGAATATGCTCTATCTATGTGCCAAGTTTCATCCATATCCGTTTAGTAGTTTTTGCGTGAAAGAGTAACAAACACACTTACATACAAATATTTCCTCTTTATAATATTAGTATAGATAATGGGCGTGAATATGTCGTGTAGTGTATGTCAAGTAGCTTATAAGAAAGGTTTTAAATACTATATCATTTGAGCCACTACTTTGATTTAACATTTTCATCATCTTAATAAATACATTTTATTCTCTGACGGTTGGGGTTCTGACACACTGCCTCTTACAATAGCGCATTACACAGCGTAGACTTACTTTAGATCTATACATTTTATATTTATTTATCATCAGCGGCGGCTTTACCCATTGCGAGGCTCCGGGCGGCAGGTCATTGCGAGGCCCTTTGTCGTTCGTGAAAAGTATGTGATTTGAAGTAAGTCTGGTTGTTTGGTTTAAGTGTTTGTCATGTTTGACAAGAAATGCTAAAGTTATACAAATAAATAAAATTTGTAATCCATATTTTTTTTTTATTTGCTTGGGTTGCGCGAGGCCCGGGCAAATTCCCCGTTCACCACCCCCTAAGGCCGCCTCTGCTTATCATCATCATACAAAGGAGGTTATACAGTTAACCTTTTAAGGTTCTATACCAAAATGGTACGTCATGGTATGGCAACCAAAAAAGGTACCCTTTAACCGTGGCGTTACGCCATACAGACATGTGACTGTATATTGTCACGGTTATTCTCAGCAACTGAAATACGATCTTATGTATTCTGAAATAAATACAATCATAACCATACCAACTAATCGTATTAGAGTTTGACTATTCATAAGTGCTTGTAAAGGCCTATTTGAATAAAAATATTTGAATTTGAACTGTAACACAAGATAACAAATTTTTGTTACAAAAATAAAAAAACGTTAATAATGTCAAATTATTCATTCAGAAGTAGCGACTGCACGTGTTCGTCAGAGGTAGTACTAATTCAAGACTTGTACAAGACTAGTAGTGGATGCTCTTTAGTGCAAAGTTCACTCGGGGAAGTACTACCACCTTACCCATTTTCGCCGTGAAGCGGTAGTCCATTTGTATTACTGTGTTTCGAGAAAGGTAAGGGGGCTGCTGAAATTACAGGCACATGAGACTTAACAACGTCACGTCTCAGGGTCAGCAACGCATTGAGGATGCCGCTGGTGTTGCAATTTCTGTTTTTTATATTCTATGGGCCGACAAACAAGGAGACTGACCTGATGGTAAGTGATCATTGCCGGACATTTCCAACACAATGCAAATGCCTGTTTGTTGGCCTAATTGTATTTAAAATATTATAATGACTTATTAATTCTCAATGAAAGGACGGTGGTCAATAAACGTTACCGCTTATACAGTAGGTATATAAATAAAGGATGAAGAAGGACTTAAAAACTTTTCAAACAATAACATTCGTGTCATCATTAAAACCGACGTCGTTAAAATCGTTTAACTAAAGTTTTTGTTTGTTAAAAGTGTGGAAAACCCCTTTGTAATAGAGCCACTGAATATAGGTAATAGGTATGACGTAGAACTAGAGATAAGTAACTCATATACTGGAAAATACGTCAATTAAAATATTATTGACAGGCTAGTTGGCTTGGTGGTTAGCGACTCTGACTGCCAAACCGAAGGCGCGTGTTCGATTCCCAGCCAAGACAAACATTTGTGTGCATGAAGATGTCCGTTGTTCTGAGTTTGGGTAAAAATATCTATATAAGGACTAGCTGCCCGGACAGACGTCGTTCTGTCGAAATGAGTCCATACAAAAATTCAGGAATTCGCTCGCAGCGCCACCTACCGGGTCCAGTTGTGAATCTAAACCATCCAGGGCGCCACCCAAATGCATACAAAAAAAAACATTCAAATTCGTCCAGCCGTTTAGGAGGAGTTCACTGTCAACAGTGCCAACACACGTACAGAAGAATGATATAAAAAAAGATGCATTTAGAAAAAAAAAAGGATTATATGTAGTATATCAGTTATCTAGCTTCCATAGTACAAGCTCTGCTTAATTTGGGATCAGGTGGCCGTGTGTAAAGAATGTCCCAGGATATTTAAAAAAATATTTATTATACAGCTAGTAATATTGCCAGTGATGTTAAATGAAGAAGGCAACATTATATAAGTAGAATTGAAGTGTGTCTGTGATTTCAAAATTAAAAACAATATTTAGGTGGTAACTGCTAATTACATAATGACAAATCATACATTAATTAAAGTTTAACAATTATGGCTTAATGTATTATAATTTCGTCACAAATCTTTATTCCACAGATTATCAAAACATTGGATATTCATTTTGACTGTCAATAGTATGTGATCACCTTGTTGGACATTTACTGGTTGACCCTCAATTTGAAAATCTGTCGTGAAACACCTACCTGTATTTTTTTATACCACTTGGGCCGACAAACAAGCAGACGGTCCACCTGATGGTAAGTGGTCATCGCCGCCTATGGACATTTGCAACACTAGAGGCATCGCCAATGCGTTTTCGACCCTGAGACGTGAAGTTAAGTCTCATGTGCCTGTAATTTCACCGGCCCCCTTACCATTCTAACCGAAACACAGTAATACAAGTGCACTACTGCATCACGGCAGAAATGGGTAAGGTGGTAGTACTTCCCCGGACGAACTCTGCACTAAGAGCTCTACTACTCTACTACCTGTTGCATGATTATTGTTATTAATAGAAAAAGACAAAATAGTTATATACTATTTCCTCCTCTATTCTTTTTTATTTATTGACAAGATGTAGTGCTATCATTAAAAAAAATAATTAGAATCGGTTAGGTTTTTTTAACATGCAAATTCATATTTGTTTTCCTCTTCTATAATGATCATGGTCATTTCGACCAGTGGGCGAACAGAAGCCATGGGAAATGGCCGGTATTTCATTAATTTTGCGTAATTCTAAGGTAAACTAAGTCATGTGTCAAGTAGATAAATATCTCAGGAACACATTGTGTAAATATTCACACGGATATCGTTAGAACATAATATCTGCATACGTACCTATGTAACACGTACAAGTTTGCCCAATTAAGATAAATATGTAATATACATATTTATATATATTGTATGAAAAGCATAAAAAATATTAGACAGACTTAGAACATGCCTGCCTGTTTTTTTTTTTATACTACTAAGGTAGCAAACAAGCTGACGGCCCGTCTGATGGTAAACGGTCACCGCAGCCTATGGACGCATGCAACACCGTGGGTATCACTCGCGCGTTGCCGACCCTGCAAAAATCTCTTCACACTATTCTTGAAGAATCCCATGCTGTACTCCCTTGGGAAAACCACGGCGGGGAGCTCATTCCACAGCTTAAGCGTGCGCGGCAGAAAACTCCTTTGGAATCGCACGGTGCGAGACCAGTTTGGTTCCAATGTGTGAGGATGAACTCCCCGTCTATGGCGAGAGGTGTGATGGTAAAAAGTAGCCGTGGGCATCAAATCAAATAATTCCTCAGAACACAGTCCGTTGTACAAGCGGTAAAAAACACATAAGGAGGACATGTCTCTCCTTAGAGTTAGGGACTGTTGTACCTGTTTTAATGAAACTTGAAATGTTACTCTGCTGAGTTTCTTGCCGCTTCTCCTCAGTCCAAGTCGAAGCTATGACTTGCAGTAATTACAATCTCATATACGGCATTGCCTCAACTTTATTCTACATAAGATATAACCTTAAATATTTTTCGAAACAGTCGACATCCAATCAATTTAAATAGACAATATTATATCGAAATATGTCAATCATAACATAATGTATTTACAATAGAATTTCACAACGTATTAGTAGTCTATTTGATGCTTTATCAACATATTTATCAACTCGTGTCTACCTTCAGGCGAAATTAATTTTTGATAGTAATGAGATAGTCGTTCAATTATTATTTTAGGCGATGATAGCTCAGTGGACGCGATGTCGAGTGCCGTGATTAAGGTCATCTGTTTGAATTTTACAAGGTGCTTGGTGAAGAAAGATATCGTGAGGAAACCATAGAACGGTGGAAGGATATTTTCTAGTAATGCTTGGTTGGCTACCAACCCGATTGTTGAAGCTGTCACCAAGCATTACTAGCGGACTCGAGTAGCTACACCTACTCAGTCAGGACCTCTTTTTAAACTAAACCAGCAGGTTTCCACCTTATGATAAGTGGTCACCGATGCCTACAGACATTTGCAAAGGTTAGGGTAATACCAAGACCATGGGACATGAAGTTGTTAAGTCTCATGTGTCTTTAATTTGGAAAACTAACTAATTTTAAACTCACAAAGTTAGTGTTGTCAGAGTAATATGACGGGTGTTTAGACGTTATAAATGTTAACGAAAAATTAACTAATCTAGAATCGAGTAGTAGAACTGTTAGTGCAGAGTTCGTCCGGGGAAGTACTACCACCTTACCCATTTCTGCCGTGAAGCACCAGTGCACTTGTATTATTGTGTTTCGGTTAGAAAGGTAAGGGGGCCGGTGAAATAACAGGCACATGAGACTTAACAACTTCACGTCTCAGGGTCGACAACGCATTGGCGATGCCCCTAGTGTTGTAAATGTCCATAGTCGGCGATGAACACTCACGATCAGGTGGACCGACCGCTTGTTTGTCGCCCCATGCGGTATAAAAAACAAATCTAGGTCTCACTACTATACCTCTGGCCTACCTCTTCGGAGATAATGGCTGTGAAGATATTTATTTTCATAAGAATTATCTTCGGTGTAGGTACTATGCAAGCCTTGAGTTAATATTTTTTTCCTCGCGTTCTGGTTTTACGCTCTGCATTCTGCATTAGACATGCAATCTTTCACAAGTAATGCGTATACATTACGCGAGTGCGAAACACATTAGAACAATTGATCTGCAAGCTTTCAATTTACAGATAGGCCTGGCGAAACAAATACAAAAAGCTGGCAAACAAACATCATTGTTCGAGTTGTACAATATCACGGCGAATCAAGCACGTAGATATTTGCGTTTCGGCCCACTTTCGTAACAACTTTATTGAATGAAACAGATCAATTGTGTTGCATTGAATTTACATCTTACGTCGGATATGCGGTTCGTGAAATATTCTGCGTAGCGTTCCTTTAGTTAGACTATTTATAATGACAAGTATTACATTTATTTACCGGCAATGGTTTATCGGCTCTGTGACTATATACAACAAAAAAAAAAACGTGGAAAAAATCTTAATTTTATTATTAAGCATTTTTCTTTGTTTAAAAAATACAACATAATTTTAATTTATTTTGCAGCTAAAATGGTGCGTAAATAAGATGGCACAATTAAAATGGTTCTTTAATATAATTTATCATAATCAATTAGTATTGCGGCGCCTCCCCTCAGACAATGGCACATCTATTGGTGTGCCCTGCGTGCCCCTCATCTTGCACGCCAGAAGACCTGTATAATATACAGACGACACAGTACGTCTGGCAGAATTCTGGTCTAAACAAATTTAGCCAAAACGATCGACACGCAAAAAAAACTGCACTTAAAATTTTCTTAGTAAATGTAAACTTTTTTCGTATGTTTGTTGATTTTTAGAATTACTATACTCTAGCCCAAATTGTAGCCATCACAGGTTCTCGTGGAAAATCGAAAGCTACCCAAAAATTGTACTTCGATTTCATCCTCCAAAAATAACCGTTAATCGTACGCAATCCTGGAGAAACAAGATCTTGGTACAATTGGGGATGAAACTTACATGGAGAAATCATAATTTTTCAAGTAAGGGATATGAAAACTTGTGCAGCTTTGGCTGTCTGCCTGTGTTTAACGTTTCACGCATTTTTATTCACACTTAGGGGAACTATTTTCATCCATCAACGCGCGTGAAACCGCGGCGCGCGAGCTAGTATTTCTATATACCCTCTTCTTGTATAGGTCATCCGATAACAAACGAACATTACCAAACAGTTAATGGTCTAAAACAAAAGCAATAAAGATACATTACGAGTCTAGACTGTAATTTAATGAAGTGCTATTGAGTTCACACGTTTGAATGCTATCATGTAGAATCGAGATGACTGTGTTTAAGATTAAGAATTACTCATTGAGACAATGTGAAGATTATTAAGATTTTTGGGAGTTCGTTTGCTGGTGAGACTTAAAACATTTGAAACTTGTCTGGTGTTAGTGTACCTTATATAATTCACTAGGCGGCACCCGCGTTCCCGGGATGAGAAGCCTGTGTCGCTGTCCATTGTTACATACCATAGGCTATGGTGTGCCAATTTTCAGCAAGATCAATTCAATCGTTTGGCTGTGAAAGCTCAACAAACAATAAAAAAAAAAATTTTAAAATACCAACAAAAAAGCTCGAGTTCAGATTAAAAGAAGATTTGTTTAATATAGAATTTTGATTGTGAAATCTTTTACTTGCATATTGACTTAGCGCCAAAATTACGTCGTTGTACGGATCATATCATCATATCGTCGTCTATCAGTGAATATTATTTTACATATAAAACTCTGGACATAACAATAGAGATATCGTATTTATTCAAAGGGAATTATGAAATATATTCAGTTGACCTTTTTTGACTCATTCCATTCACTCGTCTATAAGCGTCACCTGAACTGATTCACTGGATCGATACTGAATATTTGATTCAAAAATTTACATCACCATACCCTTTCAAGCCTTTCAGAAGTACCGAATTCGCACAAAAGACTTACGTAACCATTACCATAACTTATACAAATCAATTTAGAATGAAGCGTCGATTTGTTATTTCTAGACACTTAAATGTTTTACTGACAATCGATCAAGTAATATTTGAGACTTGATTATGTTAGATAGGCGCCAGGCGCTGAGCGGCGCGTGGGCGAGTGTTGGTCAACGTATGTACAATGCCTTAAAGGGACATCACTATTTCACTGTTAGAAGTAAATAGCATTCGCTAATTTGATGTGTTTGTTATACTAATAATAAATAATTATATTGGGACATTTACACAGGGCCATATGATCCCACACAAAACAACATGAACTGTGGAAAATAGATTAGAATTTTCATGTAAAAACATTCTTTTAGATATATATTTCCACGCCCAACAGCAAACAGGCATGTTCAAGCACACAATGTTTGTCTGGGGTGAGAATCAAAGCCACGAACTGAGGGGTGGTAGTTAGTATGTCACGTTTATATAATTATTTTTTGTAAGAGAATAAAGATACTGTCCATCGATTAGAATTATTAAGGGGGCGGTGAAATTACAGGCACCGAGACTTAATGATTTAGTTTCTCAGGGTCGACAACGCATTGACGATGGTGCTGTTGCAAATTTCCTGTATGTCGACATTTGTGTTTGCACAAATATATACCTTTCCTTTCAAATTAAAAACTGAATTACTATACGATACATCAGATAAATTATATACTTTTGACAGGCCAGTTGGCTTGGTGGTTAGCGACTCTGACTGCCAAGCCGAAGGTCGCGGGTTCGATTCCCACCTATGTGTGTCTGTGTCTGGGTGTAAATATCTATATAACTATGTATTTAGAAAAAAAAATGTAGTATATCAGTTATCTGTTTTCCATACTATAAGCTCTGCTTAGTTTGGGATCAGATAGCCGTATGTAAAGAATGTCCCAGAATATTTATTATTATTATTAATTTTGGCTGCTCATTAAGACATTAATACTCATTAATTATTTCGCTAATACCAGACACGATGAAACATCATTACATGGATTTCCAGCATAATGCTCATCGATCGATACTAATCTAGCTTTTGTTTGATTGATGGATCACTCAGTGTTTTGTAATACTTCAATTCTGACGGTGTAAATGCAATAGATGAATTGCAAAACAAATGTGTATAGATAGCTGAAATGTGATGGAGGGTTCTGTACATAATAATTTAACTGTTACCTTTTTGTAGTTAAAATAAAGAAAAAAGCGAATACCTTTTACACTTGATGACAGTATTTGTGCACTTCCTGTAAAAGTTGACAGCACGGGAATTAGGTTTTTACATCGCAAAAAAGTTATTCAAACCAGAGCATAAATTCATATAATTTTCTTCATACAAAGAAAAATTTAATTATGGAATAGGATCCGCATACATCCCTCTTCTGAAGGCATCTGAAGCAGGAAGGATAAGGTGTGTAAAAAAACGCAACACCAAAGACTGTTGTGACGATGTCAACTTCAGTAACTTTTTCTTACCCTTCTAGGGTCTAAACTGAATAAATAGCTGCCCAAAACTAATTCAAAGAAATAAGACTGCCCTTTCATAAGTCGAATACATTTTAATTCAATATTCGAGTCCTGGATGATGTACAATAATGCTTCCATCTAATCATGTTACCACTCAGCTTGTCACGGTTCCATTGTACTGGCTCTTGAGAATCGCAGAGAGAAGGGCTGTAGTTCTCGAGATCTAATATGCCCTTCTTGTCAGCTAAGTGTTAAAGAAAAATAAACCTTATGGCGTTACAATAAAGTTAATCAGTAAAATCATACAATTAACCATTGGGTCAATAAATGAACCTTATCATACAAGTAATAAGTATGATTTTTCTATGAAATTCTTCGCTGTCAAAACGGGCCTTTTAGAGCCCAACATCTTTAACGAGGTGGAGTGGCTCGCTTTTGTGTTACAACTTAATATGATTTTGTAATTTAGCTTTAAGGTATGATAAATTGGACAATACATAGTTTTGATTCTAATATGCCGCGTGTTTGAGGCGAAGATTTACTTTCTGGCTTACCGTATGTGTTGATTAAGAATATACTGATGATCACGTGCACTTTACGCATGGAGCAGGTCAGGCAGTAGGCTGTAAAAAATCTGCATAGGTCTGATGGTCCATCTGTGGTATATGGTAAGTATTAACCGCCCGCTTATGACATTTGCAACATCAGTGGTATTGCGTTGTCGATCCTGAGATGTGAAGTGGTTAAGACTCATATGCCTGTATTTTCACCGGCCCTTTTACCTTTCTAACGAAAATACAGTAATATAAGTGCAGTACTGGTACACAGGAGATATGGGTAAGGTGGTAGTACTTCCCTGGACGAACTTTGCACTAAAGAACTCTACTAGAACTGGTATATTAATGTATAATAAACCAAATAGACAGAAAGCATATATATTCCGGCGCTCACAAATGATTGGAAACATGGCAAGCATTTCTTTTAAATATTTTCTATTTAATTCTTTGTTTGAATTCTTTAGAACAAGTTTGTTATTCTTGAATTGTTAAACAAAATTGTTTGTTCAGAATCACTATACATTTTTGAAATTTTATTGTTTACGGCATGTTCACAAAAGTAATACCGCTTCAAAGTCTCTTTCTGTAATGAGACTTAAAATAAAAGGAAGAGCAGTACGGATGTCGCTTTACTATATCATAACTAATAGTATACAAGCGAAAGTGATTTGTTTGGAACACTTTCGCGACTAAACCACTGAAGCGATCCTGCTGAAATTTGGCACACATGTAGCATATAGCACGGAAAGAGGCACGGAGTGTTTTGTAATAATTATAACCCGAGTGAAACCGCGTGGCGGCAGCTAGTTATTAATAAACGCGTTATTATTGTGCAACTATGTAGGGTTTAGGGTACTTAGACATGTTTGTATTACGAAATAAAGTTAATATTAGTTTACAAAGAATATGTTGCAATTTTTAATGACAAAGGTTCTGTAGTTTCTTAATTTGAGGAAACTTTTCTTTTTCTAGAAATTAATGATCAATTTCGTGGTTTTCCCATGATCCAAGTCACCCTTATGACTCAGATGTTTGCAGTCAATATTGACCAATTAATGACTCAAGATGTTCATATATATGTGTTTGTTGTATCCAAAAATGTGCGTGACATTAAACACAATATGTTAGGTTAGGTTACCGTGAAGGCGTCAAGTGTTTTATGCAAATAGTTTAGGCATACTTTAAATATAAATAATACATAGATAACCATACATTAGATTCGGTTTGCAATGTTGTGCTTTGTTATAGTACTAGCTTCTGCCACGCGTCTTGGCACGGGTTCCCGGGATATACCTATAGTTAAAACAAATTTCAGCAAGATCAGTTCAGTCGTTTAGTGATGAAAGCGTTAAATATATGACTAAATTTCGTATTTATAATATTAGTAAGGATTTGGATTTATGTCGTCACAATAGAAGAGGTCCGTTTTGACAGTGAAGAATGTCGGAAAAATTTACTTTTTCATTATGGCAATAAGGTTTGACTATTGATCCAATAGTTCATTGTATGATGATCTCAAAAATATAGGGTTTCTTAGCTGTTAAAACAGTATTTGTTTTATTAACCAAGTTTGTTATGAAATCAATAAGTAAAATACAAATTTTTGAAGTAAATACATTTCTATGGGCATTGAGTTGATTTGAGCATCGTTGTGAGAAAGGTATCCTATATGAAAGTAAAATAAAATGTTTATTAAAGATAAGCTAATAACAATAAATAAATATTTAAATATTCCGACATGGTGGTATAAAAACAATGGCCGTCCTAGTTACAATTTAAAGTAGTAAATCACTTAGTGCAGAGTTCGGGGAAGTAACTACCACCATACCCATTTCCGCAATGAAGCAGTAGCAGCATTTGTATTACTGAGCTTCCGTTAGAAAGATAAGGGGCGGGTGAATTTACTGGCACATGAGATTTAACAAATTCACGTCTTACGGTCGACAACGCATTGGCGATGCCTCTGGTGTTGCAAATGATAGGTGGGGGTGGCTCCTTACCCTCAGATGGACCATCTACCCGCTAGTCAGCCCACTTAATAAAAAGGTAACATACCACCCAAAACACAAACAAAAAGTCCATGAATACAATATATCTCTTGGCTATGACAACTTCACTAACCGGCCCCTAATAGATGAATGTTATAAAAATCAAGATAACTTAATTATTAGTGTGGTGCCCAATATGGCTCCAAATCAGCAAATTGATCGGGAGTTACGACCAATATCGATATTGATATCGATTTATTAGGTAATCACTATTATTATATAATCGATTTCCTATATCATGGCTGTAAGAAGTCGTAGCCTGCGGCCGTAATTTAACTTTACAAATAAGCAATAGTCATTTGTTTTAAGAATAAGTATTGTTAAGATTATGTTGCTGAATCAGTTGTGCATCGCTAGACTTAGTTCAATCTATGTTTATCTCTTTCTATTTTAATAAGACAGAACGATTATTCAGTCAAGTTAGACATCAAAAAAAGAAAGGATTCTATCTATTTATTCTATCCTATGTTTTTATACCTCTGTACACCTGATGGTAAGTCGTTACCGCCGCCTTTGGAACATTTGCAACACCAGGGGCATTGGCGATGCCCTGAGAAGTGAAGTTGTTATGACTCATGTGCCTGTAATTTCATTACCTTTCTGACCACAAAAGTTTGTCTGGACTAACTACTACTTAGATTTGGATGAAACTTGGCACATAGATATCTTAGAACATTCTATAGTTATAGAACTATTCTATGTTCATGTGACCTTGCTGAGTTTCTTGCCGGTTCTTCTCAGTTGAAGGCTGACTTCCGAACCGGTAGTAGCTTCAGTAACTTTAAATTTGACCTTCATAAGTGCCTTCCGAGGGCCTAAACTAAATAAATGGTTTTGAATTTTGATTACTATAAGTATTAATTTAATGATTAACCAATAGTAATCTTGTTATCCCGTTTTTTTTTGTTATTAGGTCGCTCGGCTATGTGACCCATCAGAGAAGTTACACTTTTTTTTATCGCTGAAAATATTTCTTGCACTCAGCCATTATTCCTGCTGCTCATGAAATTTATTGTTACACGGTGTACTCGTATGTCCTATCCTATCCTTTCGATATAAATATTATAAATGAGGAACTTTGTAAGGACGAATAAATAAATAAATATCCTGGGACATTCTTTACGCACGGCCATCTGATTCCAAACTAAGCAGAGCTTGTACTATGGAAACCAGATAGCTGATATACTACATATACTATTTTTTTTCTAAATACATACTTATATAGATATTTACACCCAGACATGTTCAAACAGACATGTTCATGCACACAAATATTTGTCCTGAGTGAGAATCGAACCCGGGACCTTCGTCAGACTCGCTAACCACCAAGCCAGGCCTGTCAAAAATGCATGGATGTTTTGTTACAGTTTCATGCAAATACTACTTACTTACTTATTGAACTTATATAGAATGAAAAGTATGTACGTATATATATATATATACATATTATTATACTTTATAGCGTCAATTAACATATAGGATACTTTTCAACCCGGGGTAAACGGGTGAAACCGCGGAGGAGAGCAATATTATAAATGCAAAAATCGAGAGGATAGTGATATGGATCTTTGTTTCTCTATCACGGAAAAACTACTTAACAGATTTGAATGAAATTGGGGATATACATAGTTTATAGCCTGAATTATCACATACGATACTTTTTATCCCGGGAAAACGTAAATTCCCTCGGGAAAACGGATGAGACCGGGATTGTTACTCATAAAATAAACAAAAGTATTATTCAATCTAAATATTACCAAATACAATCGCAATCGACCATTCATTCGTGTGCACATACCGATGACCATAAGAAGAGCGAATGATCGGAATGGTCCTGATAAACATCGATACATTCACAATCTTGTCTATCGATTCATTACGTGAATGCGCGTTATCGATTTGTTTGATGGCTGGCTTTGATAGTAATCGTGGGGATTATTTGATTAATTTATTGTTTTATTAAGTTTGATTATGATGAGTAATGTAGGGATTCCCTTAAGTATTTGTAATGATATATTCAGTCTTATCGACATGAGAATAAAGTGACAGATAGAAAGATTAAAGTAGATTGTAGTAGGTATCTTGTCTGCTACTGGTTTGATTCCCATCCGGGGGAAATATTCGTTTGTTATTGAATGATAAGAGTATAGTAGTTAAAATGTTGTTTATAGTATGATACGCTTTATTACTATTAATACGCATGTTTAAAATTATGACTTTGTTTTAAATAAAAATGTCAAATTTAAAGTTACTGAAGCTACTACCGGTTCGGAAGTCAGCCTTCAACTGAGAAGAACCGGCAAGAAACTCAGCAAGGTTACATTCTTTTTTATTTTATTAAATTATTTTTTATCTATTCTGACTTTTTGGCTATTTTATAATATCAATTTTACATATTTTTATATTTAACAATAACTTAATAAAGGTAACATACAAAAACAAAAAAAAAAAATCAAAATTCAATTAAAAAAATTCATAATTCAAAACCATTTATTCAGTTTAGGCCTTCGGAGGGCACATATGAAGGTCAAATTTAAAGTTACTGAAGCTACAAAATCTAAAGTATCTATCTACTAGTAGAATAATATTACAAGTGAAGTGTATATCTAGTCTAGGAACAAAACATAAAAAATAATTAATTATTAATTGATTAATTCACTTAAAAATGTTAAGATATTTTATAGTTATGATAAAATATTTAAAATTACCATTATTATAACGCTTCTATTTATTAATAATAATATTTATTAATCTTGTTTTAATTCGAACCATTAGAGGTACAAAATAAATAAATATTATTATGTATTTTTAAAAAATAAACCTTTTCCAAGTTTTCGCTAACGTTTTCTGTCATGTGTACTATCTCGTAACTTTTCATCTAATGATAGATTAATAGTTTGACATCCAAGTTCAATTCAATTCATCATTAAAGATCGAACCTTCACCTTGTCACAAGGTTCACTTTTGCGTGCACCTACCAACTATATGTTGACTAGATACAATGGCAATTTCAAATTATTAATTACTTGATAAGCTCGACCTTTTAATAAAACATCAGCGCATATTACGCCCGTATTACGGAACAAGAATCAAAACTAAAGTCTTAATTGTTTGTGTTAATCGAATCTAAACTTTATGATGTAGAATTTAAATTCACTTGTTGCAATTATGAAATTTAGCTATTAGTTTGATCTACGGGCCATAGTTCTAAAGCAATTAATTATAATCCGCTCGAGGCGATGTCATTGGTGTTTTGTTCTTTTTCAAATAGTTCGAGAAGTAGAAATTAGCTAATTAATATTCCATTCTTGTTTGTGGCAAATATTTTATTTATAATAAATGAGGGCTTGAGAGGTCGAACCATCCAAATTAATATTATAAATGCGAAAGTAAGTTGGTTTACTGAAGTTATACTTCTTTTGGCTCGTTTGGGGAGACAGATCAGAGTTTGGGGCAGCTAGTTCGTTACAATCTTATTTTACCAAATTAGTGATTGATTTATTATTGGAAAAATAAAACTGAGTTGCATGCTTTAATTGTCGTTTCGGCTTATTGCTTTAGAATAAAGTGCATCTATCAATTGTATGACGGTGAAAATAAACATAATTATGGTGCAAATTACCTACTTAAGTATTTACTTTACTAAGGCTTCTCGGAATGAGCCTTAATGGGTAGACACTTGAATGATTGTCCGCGTAAGGGTGTAAGAGCCATCAGAGGCACCAGAGACACATTCGTCCATTACGAAAACAAAAAAACCTACACTTGAAATTTTTACAGTGTGTGTACTACTATGTACGCTATAACAACAAGATAAATAAAATTATATAAAGTTAAAAAAATACAGAAGAATTGAGAAGCTCCTCCTTTTTTGAAGTCGGTTAAAAAGGGGACTCATACTAGAAACTTGTTCTTTTTCATGGTTTTGTTAAAAATTGCACGGTGGTTCGGACCAAACGGCTACTAAAGCACGTCGCTAGGTAATCTGCCATACTTAGAGACGCGCTAGAATATAATTTTTTTTTATTTTTTATGCCACTTGGGCCGACAGACAAGCAGACGGTCCACCTGATGGTAAGTGGTCACCGCCGCCTATGAACATTTGCAACACTAGGAGCATCGCCAATGCGTTGTCGACCCTGAGACGTGAAGTTGTTAAGTCTCATGTGTCTGTAATTTCACCGGCCCCCTTACCTTTCTAACCGAAACACAGTAATACAATTGCATTACTGCTTCACTGCGGAAATAGGTAAGGTGGTAGTACTTCCCCGGACAAACTCTGCACTAAGAGCTCTACTACTACTAAATGATAATAATGATTAATTATATCTAGCCCTGTGTTATTCAGATGCTATTCATGAATCGGCGGCCGATTAAAGCATTAATTGCCAATTAATGTGATAAATATACACTGTTCTACATATTATTTCAATAAAGTTACACTTATTTCATGCAGTATTTAAATAATTTTATACACGCTATTATGGATGTTTTATGAATAAACGCGGAAGGCAGTTTTACGCATACAGCTTAGATAACAAAGATGTAGTGACATTTGAAACTCGTTACGTATGTGTAAATGATTTAAAAGGTATATTATTATTAAATTATTTATAAAAAAATATGTTAAGTGCGATTTGAACTTATGGACGGCGGAGGATTCTGTACAAAAACCTTTTTACAAGAATAATAAATAAATATACTTTATTGTACACTGAAAGAAGTATGGTACAGAAGTTGGTTCTTAAATAAAGGTACAATTGGCGGTCTTATCGCTAAAAGCATTTCTTCCAGACAACCATTGGATGGAAAGAATAAAGAAAATGTAAAGGGTAGTTAGCAGTGTACTAAATACATATAGAATAATGTTGCAAGAATTTGAAGAGTTTTTTTTTAGACTCGAAAAATGAAAATGAAAATAAAAATATGTTTATTCCAAGAAATAAGAACATTAATTTATTTGGCTGCGCTCCCACATTAGGTTACCCTGTGTTGTGGGAGACACGCTCTTCCTATAACCAGTTACAATAATGGAATTGTTAGTAAAAAAAAAAAGAACTTGCAAAAAAATATTATTGTGAAAGTGTGTGCGAGGTATGTTTGAGGTATGGGTGTGTGTGAGGTGTATGTGGTGTGGGTGGGGTTTGCCGTAACGGTTGAATAATGTACTTGTTATATACGTATATTTGCTTCATTAAAGCTGTTAACTTTTTAATATTTATTTAACTATCCTGTGGCTTGGAGGTTATATACCCCGTCAGCAACGCCACAGGTCGTGGTCTCGTAACAGGTAGTTTTCCACCTAGGTCAGACATTTGTGTGTATATCTGTTTGTGCTGTGTTTGGGTGCAAATATACTAATATATATGTATGTATTTAAATGAAATAAAGTAGTAGGTAAGTATATGTCTAGATTAGATACCATAGAACAAGCCCTGCCTAGTTTGAAATGAAATGGTCGTGGGTAAACAACGTCCGTGGCTTTTTTATAGCACATAGGTTGACTGACAAGCTGATGGTACACCTGTTGGTAAGGGTTACCGCTGCCTATGGACATTTGCATTACCAGGGGCATCGCCAATGAGTTGTCGTCCCTGAGACGTGAAGTTTAAAAGTCATAAGCCTATAATTTCTTATTGATTTTTTCATTTTTCTAAAAAACTTTTTTTTGTACGGATCTCTAATAAATAGCTACCACCTGTTCACGTGTTATGTGGAAAATGACAGTTAAAGATGTTATAACTTATAAAGAATGTTTGTGATTTTATTACTTTTATGGATGCGTGGGAAAATACTATAGAAAAAATAATAATTGCAATTATTTTTTTATTTGCATTGTACATCATATTACAGCTAAAGTAACTTTGAAATACAATTCTCGTGAGTGACACCTATCAAAATCCAAGACAAAAAACCATTAAAATTTATGTTTTTTTTTACTTTTTTTGATATAGATCTGCAAAATTCAAAAAAATTCAAAATTCAAAACCATTTATTCAGTTTAGGCCTTCGGAGGGCACTTATGAAGGTCAAATTTAAAGTTACTGAAGCTACAACCGGTTCGGAAGTCAGCCTTCAACTGAGAAGAACCGGCAAGAAACTCAGCAAGGTTACATTCTTTTTTATTTGTTATATAATTTTTTATCTATTCTGACTTTTTGGCTATTTTATAATTTCAATTTTACATAATTTTATATTTAACAATTACAAAATACTTATTATAGGTAACATTAATAAAAACAAAACAAAAAAAAAAATATGACAAGACTACAAAATAGAAAATAACAATAATTAGATACTTACAACTTAAACAAGAGATTTAGAGGTGCACTGTGCAGAGAGCAGCTATTTCCATACATTTTTATCTTCAATATAATGAACTACCTTGTAATACGCTTTTTCTTTCAAAACTTTCCTAATATAATTTTTAAATTTATGGTCAGACATTTTGGTTATTGAAAGCGGTATCTTATTATAAAATCGAACACAATTACCAAGAAATGACTTGTTAACTTTAGTTAGTCTAAAGTATGGAACAACTAACTTCTCCCTTTGTCTTGTATTTATACTATGAATATCTAATTTTGACTCAAACATTCCTATGTTTCTACGTATAAACATTATATTTTCATAAATATATAGTGAAGGTAATGTCATTATATTTATTTCCCTAAATAAATCTCTTAATGATTCACGGGGACCCATACTGTAAATTGCACGAATTGCTCTTTTTTGTATAATAAATATTGATTCTATATCCGCTGCTGCTCCCCAAAACAAAATACCATAGGACAAGAGGCTATGAAAATATGTAAAATAAACTAATTTGGCCGTCTCAACATTCGTCAATTGTTTAATTTTCCTAACAGCAAAAGCTGTTGTTAGCACCACAAATCAACCAAAATCACGAGTAAATAAATATTATTATGTGCTAGGTAACTTTAAAAGGAACTTTAAATAAAATAAAACATAAAGATTTTTTTTTTACCACTTGGGTCGACAAACAAGCGGACGGTCCACCTGATGGTAAGTGGTCACCGCCGCCTATGGACATTTGCAACACTAGGGATATCGCCAATGCGTCGTCGACCCTGAGACGTGAAGTTGTTATGTCTCATGTGCCTGTAATTTCACCGGCCTCCTTAACCTTCTAACCGAAACACAGTAATACAAGTGCACTACTGCTTCACGGCAGAAATGGGTAAGGTGGTAGAACTTCCCCGGACGAACTCTGCACTAAGAGCTCTACTACTCTAAAATATTAAATTGCGTAGATCTTTAATTTATTATTTAAATTTCTCTATAATTTTACGTTCATATATACGTACCAGGTTATGCGACCACGTAATTGTATTTTAACATCAATGTGTACACATTAACGCAAGTAAGTGATTATTATTATTATAAAGTAATTTAATCAGTTTAGACCCTAAAAAGACACTTATGAAGGTCAAATCTAATGAAGTTTACAAACTAAAAATACCATATCCTATCACATTATTGTTTAGAATCACGCGGGAACCTTCTCGGAAACGGAAGTATCGTTGTCAAGAATTATCAAATTAAAATTAACATTCGCAAAACATTTAAATTTACAACTTAATTCATTAATTAAACTTATTGTTAATAGTGTAACAATTAACTGAACACAAAACAGCAATTATCGAGCACAGCGGATGCGTAATGTTCATCCATGACCAATTCACTTATCGAGAACAGTGAGGTGCCAAGGACGCGGGCAGGATTCCTGGGTAGGGGCACATCACTACCGCTGAGCCGACATCGGAAAAGGCGGCAAATGTCAGCCAGTCACACTCGAACCGCACTAACAATCACACGCGCGTACATAAACATTAAAAAAAAACTCGACACCGAACGTGATTATTATCGAACTTTTTCAAAGTGAAGTTTAAAGTATCGATAAAAGTTCAAGTGCTGTTGAACTCTTGTCTCTTGGAATTCGAATTTAAGGATTCAGTTGTAACTTAATAATGAGAAACTTTTTTACATTTACATTGTTTTATTGATTGATTAATTTCTATAGTTAATTGGTCACGGGCCGATCAATCAAACATTGTTTTAAAGCCTGTGAGATATGGTAGTCTGAGGGATTTGTCAATGTGTGGGTGTCCAAATAGTGTAACCATGATTTGTAAACGGTTTTTGTTATTGTGCGCAACGCTGGCGTGTTTTTGTTTTGCTGATATTTCGGTGAGTTTTATTTTTATCCCGTGCAAATGTTTGGGAAATAACCTGGCTTAAGTAATAAGAGCAAAGAAATATACTTTACTTTTTCTTTTTCATTAACCCACAACAATTATCGGATAAGTTTTATTCTTTTTAAGTATGGAATAAAATAAATAATAATAATAATAAACGAGACTGTGTAAAGTGTACTATAGTGTAAACTAGATAGATAACTGATGTACTTAATATACAACAATTTTCTTTCTAATTACATAATTGAATAAATATACCTAAGACGAAACAGCGTGTGCATTAGGACACAAATGTCCTTCCTGGGTGGGAGTTGAACTCATGACCTGTGGCATGTGGGTTTTTAATATTGAAACTACTGCCTATCTCTTCGGCGATAATGGGCGAGAGGATTTTTTTGAAATGTTACAATGGGATACCGGTGCCAGAATGTTTACAGGTTTTTCGTTTCATTATTAGTACATAGCAGGAAGGGCGTTCGACCTAATGCTATTTTGTAATGTCACCATGACGTGGTTAAACAATTTTAACTTAAACTTGTGGCACGGTATGATGGCCATTTTGAAGTTTATCCGCTCATTAGGATCAATTTGAGTTAAATTGGATGGAACTACTTCAGTATTTAACTACTGCAGGTCGTTCAAAAAATTCAAAACCATTTATTGACTTTGGGCCGGCGTTGGGCACTTCTGAAGGCCAAAGTTACCAGAGGCGTTAGGTCATGATGCAGTTGGGTGACCACGGCAAGTTCATGCCTAGTTTCCAGTTTCATCTCTCTTAACTGGCTCGAGTTTTGAGTTAACAAGAGGTAATGTGTTTTGTGATAAATTGCAAGTCTAAAATCCTTTTGCCAGATAAAGATGATGATTTTAGATTTTCACGAAATAAAGTTACTAAGTTTATTACTATCTATATGCCAGGTATATCATATATAGCCTGTAACCATCCAGAAAAAAATCCACGTCGAATGGTAGCAGTCCTATCCAGATATGTTCAGTAGTTTTGAGGTGATGGTGCGTCAATGGAGTCCTATTTTGCTTATATATATGTATGGAAAATATAGATTAGGATATCAGAAAAGATCGCAGCAATAATTATATCTAAATGTAATTATAGCATTGAGAAAGATTGGTCATTATAGGGACGGAAGTGAGAAAGGGAATAGAGTTGTTCTAAGCCTAATCTGTTAAAACCTATCTGCTTTCAACAATTTCCAATCGATGTTGAGGAATTTGGCAACATAGTCAATTGTAAATCAAATTGCATAAAATATTAATTTCGATGTTTACCGACAAGAAAGGCTAGTTTCTTTTTTAAAATGAACACTTTAGTAGCCTTTTTTAGCTATAGACATCTGGCCCAGGGCGCTGGTATTGCTAAAACCACTGACTGCATAACACTAGCATAAAGTATAGAAATTGTGATTACTTACTGAGAAGTCTCGGGGTTTCTCTCTCTCGCGTAAATTTTGTTGAAACGATGTCTGAAATAAAGCTGTTTTTATATCATAAATATATTATTTAATAGTTGTTACAAACGCAGTTATCTTTATATTATAGGCCTTTAAGAAATAAAAACGAGCAACCTCATACATGCCTCCATTACATGAAAAAAAAAAGCATTATGTTCTTATGCTAGTTTTAAGTGTTTTTGCACAAAAATAGGTCTTTTTTAGGTCAATCACGATCACGTTCACAGTTGATTAATGAAATAAAACATGAATTATAGCCTTGTGGAGATACTGAAGGAAAGATACGATTGAAAATAATATTTTAAGTGCCGCAAAAAATCTTGTATTGTACTATTCAATTATAAAAATTGTGATTATTGAGAAATATGGGTAGAAAATAGAGGTAAAGCTAAAATAGTTAAGTTTCATTTTCTCTTCTGTTTGAAATCGATATTTTTTTCAGAAGCGAATTATTAACAAAAAAATTAAAACAGTATATATTTTTGTTTCGTAGGTTTTCGCTCGAATTTCAACGAGTGAGGATCTCTAGGTCTTATGAAGGTCAAAGCTACTAAAGCTACCACTGGTCTGGAAATCAGTCTTCAATGTTCTACCTACCGTAAAAGACTACCGTAACCAACCAGACTTAAATATGTAATCCCCAGGGCGCGTAACTACTATGGTGAGAGAACGCGGCGTTGGTTGACTCCAACACTGCATAATCAATTACCTCACGACTTACTCGATAATGTTAAATCTAGGCCTCAGATTAAGCGAAAATTAAAAATGTATTTCTTGGCTTTAGAAGAGTGATTAAACAAATAAATGAAGAAATAGGATAAGATTAGATTGTAAAATAATTAAGTGCTAATGAAATATAGTTAAATAAGAGAATATTTCTGTCGACAAACCGTACTGCGGTTTGACAGAATGTTATTTTATGTTTATTAGTTATTAATACTTTGGTAAAATAAACAAAAAAATAAATAAAAAAAATTACAGTAAACAGACACTGTTTTTAAAATGCTATTTTACATATCAATTGTTTTATGGTAAAATTAAGCTTAAACTTATGTTCATCATCACTACATAGTATAAAACAAAGTCGCTTTCTCTGTCCCTATATCCCTATGTATGCTTAAATCTTTAAAACTTCGCAACGGATTTTGATGCGGTTTTTTTAATAGATAGAGTGATTGAAGAGGAAGGGGTATATATATAATACATGTGACATCCCACGGGAACGCGGGTAAAACCGCGGGGGACAGCTAGTTATAATATAAATAAGTCTTATATAAAAACGTATTTTAATAAAGTATTTGTTATGTCGTCAGTTATTTACTGACCACATTCCTTTCATACCGCAAATGTGTAAAGGAATATTTTGAAATATTCAGGAAACTTATTTACAGATGTACAATTTCAATAACATTAAACCTTTAAATTAAAAATCTAACTCGCATTAGAGAATCAGTTATTTTTTATCCTCTACCCTGAAACGGGGTTGGTATAATGTCTGTAAATTTTAGTCCTAACTCCTTTCTTACACATCACCTGTATATCCATACATTCTTCGGTTTTCTCCTATTAAAATATAACTATTCATTTGCGTGTTAAATACGGGGAAAATATTAAATACCCAGGGAATGTAGAATCCCCGATAAGGATGAGAGGTATCGAAACTATTTCGTGTTGCCTTGAGTGAATGCCGCGGTACAAAAGACATAAACGCGTTCACGTGACGGCTGGCCTACTAAACGAGTGCAAAACGGTTGATGCTCCTGAAAGGTTATTGTAACTTGCTCACTTTAATTGTTACCTTACTCTTAAATTAAATAGACAATAATTGAAGGTACTTGGTTTATTTATACTACTATCTAATTTATACCCTACTTATTTATTTAATTATTATTTTATTTACATTATTTATGGCTTACCCGAGTTTGTCTGGGTGGGATTATCATCTTAATCATATCAATGCTGAACGTGCTTCCTCCATGGATATCCACAGCGATCGGTCCTGGGCCGCTTGCAAGCAGCGGTTTCCGGTGGTTCTGAATAGGTCATTGGTCCGTCTGGTGAGAGGTCGTGATCGGTATAATATTAATGTAATGTAATGAAAATATTTTTATTCAAATAGGCTTTTACAAGCACTTATGAATAGTCTGACTCTAATATATATAAAAAATATAGATATAGGACAACCAAATAGATATAAATAGTTGCTTTTTGTAGTATTTAGAGATTTTGTTTTGATGAGATACACAGACCGTTACAAGGAAATAATTTTCGGAATAACTCAGAAATAAAATCTGGTAAAGTTAAATAATATAGATGATTCTTTTATATTTATTGAATAATGAGTTACAGATAAACGTATAGTTGCATCGTATACGTCTCCGCGGTTAATACATCTATTTCATAAACAAAAACAATAAAACCGCGAACTAACATAAAAAAATCTATATTATTACGCCAGTTGGCTTGGTGGTTAATGCTCTGACTACCAAACCGAAGGTCGCGGGTTCGATTCCCACCCAGGACAGACATTTGTGTGCATGAACATGTCTGTTTGTTCTGTGTCTGGGTGTAAATATCTATATAAGTATGTATTTAGAAAAAAAAAAGTAGTATATGTAGTATATCAGTTATCTGGTTTCCATAGTACAAGCTCTGCTTAGTTTGGGATCAGACGACCGTGTGTAAAGAATGTCCCAGGATATTTATTTATCATACTGTAACAGCTCGAACAGTCGGTTTTACTTGTCGGAAAACTATCTCACAACGAATCTTCCTTTTTTTATTACCAAAGCTTTACTGCTGATCGCAAATAGATTATGGAACAATACTTTTATACAAATAGGTATCCATTGAGGTATATACGCAACATTCGACCTTAAACATAATCACATAAAGTCCTAAATAACCTCTACTATCAGTCAGTGTTTGTGATGTGTTTTTGTGAATAATTTATTTATCTGTCACGGAATTGATACGTCTATGAATAATAATGTTTCTAATTAATAGTTAGCTGGAAACCGGGCGTCGTTGCCGCTAAAGATATAATTATGGAAATAGTTAAAACACACTGTATTTGAGTGTTATTTTCATTGTACTATGCCTTTGACCTTCGCGGAAGTGCAAGCAATAAGTTCAGAAAGTATAAGTAATAAATAAATAAACTAATATCCCGGGACATTCTTTACACACGGTCGTCTGATCCCAAACCAAGCAGAGCTTGTACTATGGAAACCAGACAACTGATATACTACATATACTACTTTCTTTTTCTAAATACATACTTATATAGATATTTACACCCAGACACGGAACAAACAGACATGTTCATGCACACAAATGTTTGTCCTGGGTGGGAATCGAACCCGCGACCTTCGGTTTGGCAGTCAGAGCGTTAACCACCAAGCCAACTGGCCTGTCATTTATTATTTTTTCAACAAAATTCAAACCCATGCCTTTGTTTTAAACGATATTTTAATTCTGACATTTATATCCAACATCATAAAGTTACATTCATGAGTTTATATTGTCAAAAGCGGTGAGGTTACATTAGAAAAGTTAATATAGTCGTTATGTTTTTTTGAATTTTCTAATTTTTCGCGCAACTTTCTTATTTTTTTTCTTTCATAAGAACCTTCTCCCGACAATAACAAACACATCTAAAAAAGAATTAGAGAAATCGGTCCATCCGTTCACGCGTGATGCCGTGACCAAGGGAAATAGGGATTCATTTTTATATACGAGTATAGTAGATATATTTAAACTTTATTGACAAGAACTTTATCGCAAATATTTACGAAAATATGTCGAAACACTTTTGTTTTTGTTTTTGTTTTGTTCATCATTTGCTCTTATTTTTTAACCTTTAGTAAATGTCTCTGATATGTAATAGAACTAGTTGTTCCACGCGGTTTCAATCGCATTCCTGAGGGAAAAAAAAACTGTGTGTCATTGATAAATAATCTATGAGTTAAGTTTCACCTAAATATGTTTAGTAGCTTTTGCGTGAACTTAATATTAGTACGAAGCAGCTTTGCTCCAGATGAACATATTATAATCTGATCTATTTTAGTTTATATTGTCGTTTAAGTATGTCATAGAATAATCAACTCGTCTCCTTTATGATAAGGTCCGATTGCATCATTATACAATATACCAATTCACACGCAGCGCTTAGCAAGTTCCTTCCTCATGCGCACAGATAAAGATTGCAATTCCCTCCCCTCGTCTTGCAACCTGGAGCTCATTAATAAAATAGTAAATAGGCTACTAACGGAAAATGGGTGAGATTGAGGTCAATCGCAATCCCGTCATAAATAAAAAAGAAAATCAAAAGCATATTAAGTACCAACAATAACTATAGTAAAAAAACATGAGCATCTGTAATCAATACCAGAAAATGATACATACGATGAGAATAGCACTAAAAACACCAAAATAAAAAAGTCAATAAAAAATCAATAACCTGATTGACTGCATAAAAAGTCAACAAGAAATAAGATCGAATGTACTAGAATATTTAAAACAGATTAGTTAATCAATTTACATCAATTATACACTAGAATTTATAGCAATAAAATGTGTTAAAATGAATTTATTTAAATAGGCCTTGCAGACTTGAATTGTCAGACCATAACGCCGGCTTAAACGGTAGTTTTTGCTGAGAAAAGCCGGCAATAAGCTCTGCAAAATTTGTTTTAGTAATATTTTTTTAAAGGAAGTGTTACCTCGAGCATTATCAACACTAAAGTATTTATATACTAGCTGCCCCTGCGGCATTACCCACGTTCCCAAGAGATGCTACATTTTCTTGGAATAAAAAGTGTGTTGCTAAATGTGTTAATCCTGGTTATGATCTATCTATGTGGCAAGTTTCATCCAAATCTGATTAGTAGGTTTTGTGCGAAAGAGTACATAAATCAAAGCACAAAAATCCACACGTTCATCATTTTAAGGGATCTTCCATCCAACCTATAACCACGATAGTAATAAAACTATGTATTTGCACTTTCCGCAATATAGTGTTAGGACTGACGTGAAGACTAGTGAACGATTGTGAAATGAAATACTGATTTGGTTCTTCGTTATATATTCGGGCAGAGCTTCGGCCTTGTACAATTTCTGATACTTGAATGAATAATATAAGCACACTGTAATCGCTTTTATACGACCAAGAACAGTTTACAATTTTTAAAAGAATCCACAACCAAATCACATACTCTTAAATGATACTCCCGGTGAAGACAAACAAACATTAAGACACTTCCGGAATATTATTATACAAACAATTAAAATTAAATATTATTCAAAAGATAACAATACGATTTAAAATTAATAATGAGACACGTTTAGTAATAATCTAAATCACATTAAGTATATCAGTTAATACAGTTTAAATAATGTAGGTATAGTCGGGATGTGACGTAGTTAGGTTGTTGACGGATGTCATTCGCTTACAATAGGTTTCAAAATGCGTGTTGTTGGGTCATAAAAATATTGTGAAATTGCTAGGTTATTAATGAATAGAATAAAGCATCGAACGCATCAGTGGATACGCAATAAATAAAATCAAAGTAATATAAATTAATGAGAAAGTTTGGATGACTAGATGTTTGTATCTTAACCCCGCAAAAGCGGCTCAGCGTATTTAAAATTTGGCACAGATATACTTCTTTATACACTGGGAAAAAATGAAATCCCTCGGGAACGTGGTTAAGACCGCAGAGAGGAGCAGATCCTAATTATTTACTAGCTGTACTTGGAATACATTGCAATGGGTCTTTCTCGTGAGAAAGGAAAAGTGCTTTAAAGTTTTCCCGAATTTTCCAGGCAACTTTAATTTTTTTTTCCGCAAACCTTATTCTGACTATAAAGAAAATTTAAAAAGAAGATGGCAAATCGGTCGAGCCCTTCTCAAGTGATGCATTTACCAATGAACAGCTATTTTTCGTTTTATATTCGGCTCTCAGGTAGTGAAACTGTGAATACAGGCCAGGAATACTCAATCTGAATAACCTACAAGCAGATACCTCAACCAAAGAATACCTAATATGATACTAGCGTAAGCTCAACTAAGACGAGACCGGATTTCATGACCTTTACCATTGTAAATGTATTTCGCGAATGTGGTAGGTAACTAGTTAGTAAGGACATGTAAACTTCTGACTTGTTTATTTACTAACCTAGATTAGTTTATTGTGTAGTTTTACTCGTATTCTTGAAGGATGTTTTAATTTCCAGGATAAAATATCGCCTCAATAGTCGAGCGGTGTAAAGCTTTGCAAAGACCGAAGGTCCAAGGTTCGATTTCGAGATTCAAAATTCAAAACCATTTATTCAGTTTAGGCCCGGGGAAAGCACCTATGGGGGTTAAATTTAACGTTACTGAAGCTATAACTTTGGGGCAGTAGACGTTTCTTGGTCAGATTCTTCATTCTTCCTCAGGGATAACAGAAGTGAAAAGCACATAATTTTACTTTTCAGTATTATTAAGATTCTCGACCATCCTTTCGTGATACGTTCACATGAACCTATGTGCCACCTTAATAATATAAAAAAGGGACTGCCAATATTGAAAACTCGGGCATGGTCCATCAGAAAGTACGAATTGGAAGTAGACAAACTATTTTAACACCTTACTCATGTGGGTTTCCTTCTATTTGTAAAATATAAAAAATAATAAAATTCAAAACCATTATTCAGTTTAGGCCTACGTAGGGCACTTATGAAGGTCAAATTTTATGTTACTGAAGTTACCACTTGTTCGGAAAAAAGTCTTCAATTGGGAAGAACTAGTGAGAAACTCAACAAGATTACATTATTTTTTGTTTTTAATATTTTTTATTTAAATTTTATCTAATCTGACTTTTTGGCTATTTTATTATATAATATAAATTTTATTCGCAACTATTTATTATAAAGATGGACCCTATAAGATTTTGGATTAGTTTTAGTGTTTACATTAGTTCCAATAGACAAAGTCAAGGGTAATTTAAAGGCAATAATCAAAGGTTATTGGCCAAGCACGGTCATTATAAGCAAAATTGCACTAACACAATGTTTCAAATTGATTATTTTTTTAGTGATGAAATCAATTTGATGATTGTAGGTTTTTAATATTTTTTGCTTGTTAAAAGTAAGGATTAGATATTTGAAGCATCGGATAAATTGGCATTAGCAATCGACTTTTAAATTATGTAACGTATGGCAAAATATGAAAGGTTACATGAAGACTTTGTTGGGGGTGTTGGTGTAGTGGTTATTGCCTTGATGAGCGGTCAAGTTAGAGAGGGGTTCGATGACCACCCAGGACATTTTTTTTGCAATACTATGTCTATGTGTTTTGCATCTAGGTGAAATCAAATAAAATTTATTTATTCCAATACTTTATACTTTAGATATCTACAAAAGTACTGATATATTCAAAAGTAATATTATGTAGTATATCTGGTTGTCATAGTACAAATACTGTTTAGTCTAGAGTCCCATCGGTGATGAAGAATCCCAGAACATATCTATATATAATATAAAAAAATTAATGTTTGTCTGTTTGTTCTTTATAGAATCGTAAACTATACAACGGATTTTAATGCAGTTTTTAGCAATAGACAGCGTAATTCAAGAGGTTTATAACCAGGATTGAAAGCAGGCAAAGCCGCAGGGCGTAGCTGGTTATTCATAAAAAATCATTTCAATAAACACGATTAGAAACCAAATTTTCCTGCCAAAGACTGACCTCCAAAACATATAAGTATTACAGTACTGCCGATTACGTGCGCGGACAGACGGACAGACAAACGATACGATGATATAACCCATTCGAATCACTAATGGTCGTAACATAAAGCTTTATTCCTTTCTCCTTAATAAAGAGTGATTTATGAATACGAGCTTGTATTGAAAAATCTATGTATTCTGTTAGCTCAATAGTGTTTTAAAACATTTATAGCCATTGTATAGACTTGGGTAATTCATTATAAATTTTATTACTACGACTATAGACTTACTTATGACCACATTCTTACTTTGATAGATTATCTTGCCTGCTGCGGTCTTCCCGAGTAACTATAATTTGGGTGTCTTCAAGGCTAGAGTGAATAGGCTCCTAATAAACTAGTGCGCCTCGACATCTAAGATTGCATCACTGCTTACCATCAGGTGGGATCGCAGTCAAGCACTAGTTTATATATAAAAAAAAAAGAAAAAAATGATTTATTTTTTTAAAACGATATGTAAAAAGTGAATGTATGTTTTGTATAGTTGACAATCAGATCAATAAAATAATAAACATCCTGGGACATTCTTTACACAGGGCGATCTGGTCACGAGCTTGTACTGGAAACCAGATAATTGATAAACTATTTTTGTTTTCTAAATACGTACTTAAATGGGAATTTAGCTAGACACAGAACAAATAGACATGTTCATGCATACAAATGTTTGTCCTGGGTGGGAATTGAACAGCGACCTGCGGCTTGGCTATCAGAGTTGCTTACCTCTTAGCCAACTGGCCTCTTTACGATTAATATAACTTATATATTTATACCAAGACATGTTCATGCAAAAAAAAATTAAGGAAATAATTAAGACTGTTCTACAGTAGGCTTTCAACAGTATAAGAGTAGTAGAGCTCTTAGTGCAGAGTTCGTCCGGGGAAGTACTACCACCTTACCCATTTCTGCCGTGAAGCAGTAGTGCACTTGTGTTACTGTGTTTCGGTTAGAAAGGTAAGGGGGCCGGTGAAATTACAGGCACATGAGACTTAACAACTTCACGTCTCAGGGTCGACAACGCACTGGCGATGCCCCTAGTGTTGCAAATGTCCATAGGCGGCGGTGACCACTTACCATCAGGTGGACCGTTCGCTTGTTTGTCGGCCCATGTGGTATAAAAAAAAAAAAAAAAAAAAAAAAAAAAAAAATAAGCGAATATTTTAATGAGGACAATGGTTAGGTGTAACGCTCGCTTTTGCAGGACATATTTTGATGTATAAAATTTGTTCCGAAAAGTAATTGCTGAGCATATTGTCGACTCTTCTCAGCAAAAGTAACCTTTTGAACCGGTGTTAGAGTCTCAGTTCATAAGTGCCTGTGAAGGCCTATTTGAATAAACAAATTTTACGTCATAACAATAACATAATTTCAATAATGCTAGAGGGGTAGCAGTCAGGTAATCCAATCACCACGGGCTGTTTAGCCCGTTATACCATATTAGTGTTTTCAGAATTTATTCTGTCTTCGGTCTGTTTTCTCAAATTTTTGGGCAATATTCTTGTATTTTAAGAAATCTATAAGTTTTATGAAACGTTGGTTAATTTTCGTTTTGTCAATGTTTTGTCACCCATTTAACAAATTCATGTAATATTGAAATACCCGTCGAATGAATAACCGAACAAAACACGTGACAAATACTATAATAGTAATCTTCAATCGGTCTGATCTAGATTTAATTCTATTTCACTGCTTAGCATATCATTTCACAGTTATATAAAATAATTTCCACATCCACTCATCATATTACTGTCTAGATTTCAGAAGATCTAGACGCTGGAGCGACCAGTTCATCTTACACAATGGTAATAGTTACAAACTATATCAATTTAGTTGCGAACATTTACGTGCTATCGTTTGGCATGGAATATTATGAACAATAGGAGTGTGCTTTTTATGATTGTCGGTTTTTTGTTTCGTAATGTTACTAGAATGTGACACTAGAATCAGCCATTCACCTGTGTAATGGAGCTGCGAAAAATAGACTTGAAACTTAGACTAAGAATTTTATATAATAATTTTTTAATATATTGATATTGATCTAGTAAATACTATATTATATATATAATAGTACTAGCTGCCCGGACAGACGTCGTTCTGTCGAAATAAGTCCATACAAAAATGCAGGAATTCGCTCGCAGCGCCACCTACCGGGTCCAATTGTGAATCTAAACCATCCAGGGCACCACCCAAACGCAAACAAAAAAAAACATTCCAATCGGTCCAGCCGTATTAAAAAAGAAGAAATAATTGAATTTCACGGTATTTCGTTTACTACAAAATAAATTTAATTTATACATTAGCCTCAATAACACGTGGTAATCATGATATTGAATTGTAGCTTATATGACACGTTCGTAGATTTACCATAGCAGCGCCATCTATTGATGACTTACTCAACCCAGTCGAAAGGTATCGACATCTCTTAGAATCATTTGGAGTTAACAGATAATTGTGACTGTCAAATAATAACAGACAAATAATTAGCAATAAATTAAAATTGCGACTATAATTTGAGATTTAAACTATCCTATCTCTCAAGTTGGATCGAACTGCACATGGTGTGCGAATTTTATTATAATCGGTTAAGTGGTTTAGGAGTCCATTGAGGACAAACATTGTGACACGAGATTTATATATATTAAGATTATCCAAAGTATTTTTTCTTCGAAGTAAATCTTTTACTTAACTCTAAGATTTACATGTTGTATAATGTTTTGTTAACAGTGTATTGTGTGTTTTTGTCAATATAAACTCAATATGTGTAGTATTGTCACAAACCTTTGTGGTTTTTAAATGCTACTATGTAATCATTATTTTATTGTTATTTTTGAGCCTGTAATAAAGGAATAAAAAAAAATAAAGAATTTTCAAAAAGATTTATGGTATTTTAGGGTCGATGTTTTTATTGGATAAAGAAAAAAAACTGGTGTTTATGTTAGTAACGTAAATTATGAGAAATATATATGTACTTTTATTTATGAATCGTAAATTGACATATGATTAATGCAAATTTATTATTATTGCTATACTTTTTACATATTTAACAACCCAATTGGCTTGGTGGCTAGAAACCTTAACTGCAATTCCCACCTAGGACATCCATTTGTGTGTTTGAACATGTGTTTGTTTTGTTTCTGGGTTTAAATACATAATATAAAGTTAGTATTTAGAAAACGAAGTATGTAGAGAATCAGATATCTGGTTTCCATAGTACATCTCGGTCTAGTTTGGTATTAGACGTGTTAGATGTCCCAGGACATTATTAGCTTCCTATGAAGTATATTTATTCTATCAAATAGGACTTATAAATTGTCTGACTTAAAGCGGCTTCTAGAAGTAGGTATAGATATGTATATAGGTGGTTAGATTTGTCTAAACTCACACAACATTGTAAAGTCTAAAGAAGTCTGCCAAGTGCCCACACATTTGATTTATTGTGGGCTATTAATCAAGCTTCTTATGCTATGACTTGGCAATTGAATAATTTTTTCTATTTCCAACATTGTTGTAGATTATAGGTGTTCTATGTCAAAATTCAAAACCATTTATTCAGTTTAGGCCCTCGGAAGGCACTTATGAAGGTCAAATTTAAAGTTACTGAAGCTACTACGCGTGGTATAAATTGTTGGATAGCATATTCATCTGTAACGTATTCAGTACTTATTAGAGAGCGAGTTATGTGAAGTAGACAGGACAGGGAAGGTTGTATGTAGGCTTTGATAGCTTTGTAAAGGTCGGCAACATGTCGGCAATAATTTATCCCTATAAATGTGTAAAAGCTAGCAACGGTTTCAAGACTATTTTAAAAAATTCCAAATAACATCAATGCTTCTAAAAATACAAACATTTAAAATAGGTAAAATGCCCTAAAAGTCTATTTGTTTACGTAAAGGGAAAAAAACAGTAGAACATACACACAGTACAGTAACAGTACAACAGCCGGAAGAGCAAGGTCTTAATACTTAGTCTACTTACATTCAAATTAAGATTTTAATTAGACTCACATGTGGTGAGAGTTCTCGATATAATATTGCCATACAAAAAATGGCAATTGGATGGATGAATTTCTTTTCGTTTTGTTTAAAACCAACTAAAGTTAAATTGAACAATAAAAGCAACAGTTGTAGTAGATTTCCCTAATTAGTGACAGTACTTGACCGTTTAATGTTGTGTATAATTGCGTTTTTACAGGAATTTCTCCAATACAGATAAACTTTAAAAGCAAAACTAATCAACTAAAAAAAAATTCATTAGAATCGTTAGAACCATTACTGAGATAACTATGTTAAATTAGTTTATATAAATAAATACAAGTACTGCCCGTTAATCGTATAAGATTTTGTACCCATTAAATATACTGTTTTTTTAGCAATCAATATTATTATAACTTTGAGACCAATTATGTATTTTTGTTACCCCAAAAATGTGGTAAAACACACAGATATCAAATGGCGTGATCATCCCATGAAGTGATACAATATGTCAGATCTATCAAAACCGTACAGACACTTGTGGTCACTTGTCGTGTCACAACGTCATGTCAAACTTATTGCATCGCTATAATTGGCATGGAGCCTCATGCAACGCGGGCTAGCAGATTTGGACACCAAATAATTTGATTATTATGAAACATTTGCAAACAAATGCGAAGTGTTTCTAATTTATTAATCGTTCGGTTTACCCTTTGAAATTGAAATGGTAATATTTCAAATGGTTTTTTATTGTAATTATTTTGGTAGTTAAAAGTATGTACAGTAAATAAATCAATTAAGGAAAGACACGTGCTAATTTTGTTGTGCATGTAGGAGATCCTACATGCACAACAAAATTAGCCTCTTTCTATATAAATAAGTTAAAAGAAGGAAAAAGGCTTATATCTAGTGATGACACGTTCGATTTAAAGAAAAGATTTGTTTAAACTGACAGAACTTACAAGGAATATAGTAGAGCTCTTTCTGCAAAATTCGTCCGGGAAAGTACCACCTTCGATTTATGCTGTGAAATAGAAGTACACTTGTATTGCTGTATCAGTTAGAAAGGTAATGGAGGGCCAGTGAAGTTAAAGGTTACATGAGTGTTTACAACTTTATGTCTCAGAGTTGAAATCGCATTGGTAATGCCCCTGGTGTTGTAAATGCCTAATTGTTACCATCAGGTGGACTGTCTGCTTGTTGGTTGGCTTCATTGAAACTTTAGTAAAAGAAATAGAGGTTGGTGATGTTTCAAAATAATCAGTACCATTATAAAACGATCTACGACTTAAATAAAATAAAGCTAAGACAACCTTTACTGCTATCAATTACCTACTTTCAAATTACACTTAAGCTCTTGTCTATTTAACGCTTTCATCAAGTTAACTATCATTTGAACAGACAAAACATCGGTCAATAACCCCTGATAACAAAAGGTTATCCATCGCTAACGAGCTATCATGAATTCCTCGTTTCGCTCACTGTCTATGCGTCTAAAGTTTCCATTCATATTGTGTACAGAATTTAAAGCGTGACACACTGAAAGGATCTTGCAAAACTGCACATGTAAAAAAACGGTTACATATTGAATCCAATGTGGTAATAAATGTTGACAAAATTGGATGTGTTTATGTAATACGTCGCGGATGCTCATAAACTTGTCTAGGTGAAATGGTGTGTAATTTTAGGGGTGGAAGATTTACTAATACGAATATTGAACAACTTTTATTAATTTTATTCGGAGATCGCGAAAGCCAAAGTTGGTCTGTATTCGTTTTTTCGTAATTTCAGTTGGTTTATTTTTCGAAATTCAAAGACATTTATCTAATTAAGGCCATAGGATGGATACGGCTGTCTCACGATGTATTTTTATAGTATTAACTTAACCAAAAGCTCAAATATTATAGGATTCAAACGGTCTGGTCCATTCGACGTCTCCACAAACGAGCTATCTTGCTTCGAAGTACTTACCTATAAGTTTCTCCGTTTAAAAAATATAAGGTAATTTTAACATAAAGTTGCATATGCAGGCATAACATTTGTGGGATTTACTAATAGAATTATCAATAAAGTAAATCCCATAGCGTAAAGCCAATTGCTTTGATAAAATCAAGAATGAATATGTTAATTTTATTTAAGCTATATTAACTTTTAAAAACAAGAAATAAACTAAAACTTAAAATTCCTTTCAACTAAATTATAGGTATTATCTCTATCTATATATAATATATAAAAATAAGTTCAAAAACTAAAACTAAAACTAAAACTAAAACCCGACTACGAAAAATTACGCTTTAAAAAGTATGAAACAAGAAAATATTCTCATGTGAAATCGTTATAGTTTTTGAACTTATTTTTTTTATTTCAATTATTTTGGGGTTATAATTTCGTAATAAAGTATTTGCAGATTCGGTTTACTTTTTTTTATTTAGATTTTATTGAGTTATATATAATATAAGTAATCAATAGTTTGATGGCCAAATTATAACAATAAATAAACATTATCGTGTCACTTATAAGAATTTTTATAGTTAATGCCTTTATGTCCTGTAGAGAGCGCCATATCTAATTTATTGTGACGTCACATATCCTATAACCAGCAGACGATCAAGACGCTTCGAACGATACCTCGTTTGCCAAATTACGATAAGTAGTTTAAAAGTTATGAGGGAACAGATGAACATACATACACACATACATACCGGTAAAATCATAACCCTCCTTTGGCTTCGCCGTAGTCGGGTAAAAACGAATCCCTATTTCCCTTGGTCAGGGATCACGCATGGAAGGCTGCACCGATTTCGCCAATTCTTTTTTTGTTGTGTTCGTTATTGTCAGGAGAAGGTACTTATGAAAGAAAAAATTAAGAAAGCTGCGTGGAAAATTAGAAAATTTAAGAAAACATAACGACCTTATTAACTTTTTCTAATGTATCATATGGCGTTTGACTTAACTGTCAGTCGTTTGACATCATTGAAGACAGGACAACGTCTGCCGGGTCAGATAGTTATTAATAAATTTATAGAAAAATGATGACTTTTTTAACCTGTGTAATATGGGATACTTTTGATCCCGGGATAATAAAGATCTAACTAAAAGAGTAACTATCAGAACAAAAAGAAATTTATTCAGAGCTAAATCATGTGAATCATTGGATACAACTGCAGATTCTGAGTTAGCAGTAAGAAGTTTGGACTTGTCAACTTGTTATGATCATGATCAAATTGAAAGCTTACGGTCAGAAATTAGTACACTAAAAACACAATTAGATAGTGCTCATGCGGAAATTGATAAACTGATACTCGAAAACAATTTATTGAAAAAACAAACCAAAAATCAACAACAACAAATAAATACCTTAAAATGTATATGTACTAGCCCAATAAGCACAATAAACGCAAACCAAGAAATAAACACCCCAAAAAGAGTAACAAATATAACAAATAAGCACTTAGCGTTTTCTGTAACAAAAAAGCAAAAACTCAAAGCTAATCATGACGAGTTATTGAGTTCTATTTCCGACTCGTCTGAAAACCAACAAAATAATAACAAAGAGGAAGTATTGACTAAAATGGAGGCTCAAGAGCCTGCCTATTCCAGTTACGAGCAACCAAATAAAAAACAACATAATGTAACGAACAAACCCAAAACAATGTACATTTTTGGAGGAAGTCAGTGTAAGAATTTGTCAGTAGGACTCACTAAGTCGAGAAGAAACTATACAAGGGATAACTATAATATAACATCTTTTATAAAACCAGAAGCCAGTACAGAGGAGATTACGAAGACAATAAGCTCTTATGATTTACATAACGAAGATATTATTATTTTATCATTGGGACAACACGACACAAATCCTACCAAAATTATGTGTGATTTAAGTATAGCTTTAAATTCCCTAAAAAATAATTTTGTTTTGGTACTTGAAATTGGATATAATAGATATTTGAATACAATGGAATTGAATAATTTAATTAAGCTAACATGTAACAATTTTTCAAACTGTAAATTTATAAAGTGGAATTATGAGAATGAATATTACTGTACGGACAAAATGTGTAAAGTATTGAATACTGGAATTGATCAATATAACTATGATACTACATTTTTAAACTTTAAAAGTCTTAGAAACCTGATGAAACCATCTGCGGGGCATGTTGGTGCAAGATATCGGCCTAACAGTAGAGGAAATGTTTCAGTAGTTTCTGCTAACGAATCAAAACGAATAAGGAAAGGGACTATACCATTTTATTTTAAACCAACACCAAAATCAGATAACTTAATTCAACACATAAACGATAATTCAGGAACCCAAAACTTAACAAGCAACAAAAAATTTTTTCGTGAAGCAGAATCAATTCATTAAAATTCTACACCAAAATATTGCTAGTCTTTTGGCAAAAAAAGACATGGTTAGCATCTCGTTAGATGATTTGAAAAGTAAAGACCTAGAGCCTGACATACTATGTTTTACGGAGACATTTGTGAAATTGGGTGAGGAAAAAAATATTGCCATTGATGGCTACGAATTAGCTTCACAATTTTGTAGACAAAACATTAAAAGAGGTGGTGTATGTATATTAGCAAAAAGAGGTACAGACTTCAAAATAATACCATCGCTCAAAAACATTTCTAAGTCTATGGAATTTGAATGCTGCGGTATAATTATTCCAGATGTTAATTTATATATAGTTTGCTTGTATAGAACACCAAATTCGAACATAGATACGTTTTTTAGCAAATTGCAGGAACTTCTATACAATCTTTGTAGAAAAAACAGAATAAATTTAGTTCTTACAGGCGACTTTAACATAGACACACAAAAAAAAAGTAAAATAGTTCAAAATTTTAAAGATATTTTATATAATTTTAATCTTACTATGCATATCGATAAGCCAACAAGGCAGGGTGCATGCTTGGACCATATTATTAGTAATATTTCTAATGTAAACAGTACTCTGCTACCTTTGGGCTTGTCAGATCATGAGACTGCACAAATGGGTTTAATACCAATACAGAAGAAACAAAAGCTTGCAGAGAAAATTCATATATTTAAAAGAGATTATAATAAAGACAACATAGAGAAATTCAAAAAATATTTACAAAAATTAACGTTTAGTGATGTCTATAATTCTGACAATTTGGATAGGGCTTTTAGTATTTTTTACGAGGACTTTAAATTACTGTACAAACTTTGTTTTCCTAAAATAAAAATCACAATAAGTAATAACCGAAAAATAACTTGGCTGACTAAGGGTATTAAAACTAGTTCAAAAATCAAACGTAACTTACGCTTTCAATATTACAAACATAAAAGTAGCATTAATAAAAATAAATTTATTTCTTATTCTAAAATATTGAAGAATTGTATAGATGTTTCTCGAAAAATAAATAATCACAAAATACTTATGAATAGTAGTAATAAAGGTAAAGTTTCATGAAATATAATAAAAAAAGAATCTGGAAATACTATACCTAGCTCGTATATACCACAGATAAAAACAAAAAATGAAGTTATTACCGATCCACTTTCGATAGCGCAAGAATTTAATAAACATTTTATAGATTTCACTGAAAATGGTAAGGAATATGAATGGTTTAAGGATGATTATTGTGTGAATTTTTCCCGGCATAGCTCAAGTATTTTCCTAGCACCCGTTGATGAAAAAGAAGTAAAAAGCTTAATTCATCTTCTAAAAAACAGTAAGGCTGAGGGCTATGATGGCATATGCACAAAAGTTCTAAAGGCTTGTTCAAGTGAATTAGCACCATTATTGTCATATTTGATCAATCTCTCATTTGAGGAAGGTAAATTTCCAAATGTTTTAAAAAAATCAATTGTAAAACCTTTATATAAGCGAAAGGGAAATAAATTGGAAATACTTAATTACCGCCCTATAACCTTAATTCCTGTTATATCTAAGGTTTTTGAAAAGTCTATGCACAATAGGATAACTAGCTTTTTTCATAAAAACTGTATACTTACAGAAGAACAATACGGCTTTCAGAAAAATAAATCCACAACGTCTGCAATATTTGACTTAGTCACAAAAATTGTTAACTCTCTCGATTGTAAACAACTGGTAACAACTGTATACTTCGATATGACCAAGGCATTCGATTTTGTTGTGCATAAAATACTATTGCATAAACTGGAATTAGCTGGCATACGGGGCCCAGCACTGGACTGGATTAAGAGCTACTTATCAGAGAGATGGCAATGTGTCGAGATTACAAACCTAAATAATAACGGTATAACTAAATCGTATAAGTCGGATTACCAGCAAAACAGAAGAGGAGTACCTCAAGGAAGTGTACTTGGGCCACTTTTATTTATTATATATATTAATGACCTTCCAAAGGTAACAAAACGTCCATGTATTTTGTTCGCTGATGACATATCTTTAATAATAAGTACTAATAAAAATGACATAAATAAACATGAATTTGACATTAATGAATCAGTGAATTATTGTGTATTATAGATTGGTTGGACAAAAATGGGTTGAAAATTAATTTAAATAAAACTAGTTACATGAATTTTTCTATTAAAAATGAGAAAAGTCACAATTTAAATATAAATTATAAGGGTCAAACAATTAATGAAGCTAATGAAGTGAAATTCCTAGGCCTAAATCTTGACAAATCCCTAAACTGGAAACCACATATTGACAAAGTAAATATTGGTATAAATAGATTTGTTTATGTCTTAAACAGGTTAAGACGAACTGCAGCTACGGAAACAGTACTAGCTGCGTATCATGGGTATGTTTCCTCTCTCTTAAAATATGGATTACCAATTTTCGGAAACAGCGTAGATATAAATAAAGCATTTATAACCCAAAAAAAATGTGTCCGGGCAATCTGCGGCGTAGCTCCTTGGATTTCGTGTAGACCATTATTTAAAAGACTTAATATAATGCCGTTAGCTTGCATGTACATTGCTGAAGTATGTAAATTTGTGAAAGGTAACATGCATTTATTTAGTATGGCAAAGGATGTTTATCCTAGAAATACCAGAAATGCACACAGATTGGTCTTGCCGCGTAAAGCTTCAACAGTATTTTTGCAAAGGAACTGCTATGCAATGTCTATTAGGATTTATAATGATCTTCCGGATTTCATCAAAGAATTGCCTATGACGAAGTTTAACGTTCAACTTCGGAAGTGGCTTCAGTTCCACAATTTTTATTCCATTACTGAATACTTTACACATTGCAAAAAAATTCCTACTAGTCACAATTTTTTATAGTAGTGCGCTAAATATTGACACACTGACATATTTAATGGCATACTTCTAATTAATTTATTAACATTTTATTTGACAATCTAAACATTGTAAATTTTGCATGCCCTTATTCTGGCTTGTGTGACCACTCTTAATTATTTTTGGAACATCTATCTGTACACATTACTGCAAATAAAATTATTATTAAAAAAAAAAAAAAAGCAAAATTGCATATAAAATTGAATTGATTTTACTATTATTACACGAATATTAGTTTTATTATATTCATTTCCAAACACGGCGAAAATAGCCCTTCATACAGGCCTTTATTGACAAGCCCTTGACACTTGAGAAGGGAACCGTGTGAGCGCTCGCTAAAGTAAATGTTTACTAATGCAATGCACACTTACAATGTAAATCATAGGTGCACGAGCATTCCTCGGTGAGAATAATACGATAATAATACATTTGCGAGTATCAAGATTGATTTATCGCTTTGGAGGTGTGAAACTGTGAACTAAAAGTATCGTTTTTGTCGTATGAAGAATTTATATTTAAATATACTGGGAAATTCTATCTTATATGAAATGAAGCAGATCTTGTATTGTGGAAACAAGATCGCTAAAATAATACATATATTTGTCTTTTTATTTTTCTTCTGTATACATTCTTATATAAATAATAATAATAATAATTTGTTTTATTAATATACACAGAATAAACAGACATGTTCAGGCACTCGAATGTTTGTCCCAACATTTTCCAAATCTCTTGCAATATGTAATGCACAGAATGTGTCGACTCCAAATGACATGGGAACAGAGCTGATGATATGAGATAGTATATGTCACGGTGTTGATTTGGATACATTTTAAGCCTGGCTTCGATGTATCGTAACACCATAATGATGAATGACATCTTTAAACTTATCTAATTTACGATCGACAACCAACAATCGAGTTACAATCGATTCGTGACCGAAAAATTATTCGCCAAATTCGATTTGAGTAATCGATACGGGTCATCTCGTGATTCGCGTACCTACAGTATCGCCTTGTTACATTATTTAATTATCTTTAAAGTGCATCACATTTCTTGTGATCCTTAAATTTTGTAATAATAGGTTAAGTAAATGAATTGTTTTTTTTTTATGAACTTTGAAAATCGTAATGCGACCAGAATGAAGTAACATAATTATTCTACATATGGCAATTCCTAACTTTGTATATGATTTATCTTTATTTGATGTTCACAAAGTTGTCTAGAAAACCTGTTTTCAAAGATAAAATTAACATTTGGTTTGCAAGCCATGAAAACCAACCAATACATTTTGGCCCACTTCCTGGTTTATCACACAAATAAAGTTATTTGAGCTAAAAAATAATACTGGTCCATCTACGTGTTTACTCACATACCCAAGGAATTAAATATTATCCGGGGGTAAAAATCCTTACATTCTAAAATAAAAAAAAAATCCAGAACGTATTCTATCTTAAACATTATAATCGTAGAGGTTTTATAATAAATAATACAATTTAGATCTAAAAAAATACATATTGTATAGGAAGGAGTCTGAGAAGAGCAAGTAAAGTCATGAAACTTTAACGCGGACAGGTTTTTTTTGATATTTATACAATTTTGAATCTTAGGTATATTAATCACTTAGTTCAATTTCATTTTCACGTGATAACGAACTAACGAAGTAGGTTACTGGCAAATATCATTTCTCATGCAGTCTCTAACCAGTATTCACACGTAAGTTATACCAATGTTATCGCATTACGGCTTCTCAGTGGATTTAATTATTTTCGGTGCGAACGACCTTTGTAGATCATATGACCACAGTTTGCGTTATTATACTGTAAGTAAACTTGTCTATTTTATGTTCACTGAACATGGATTAATAATCACGGGTGTCATTCTGTAAGGTAGAATTACACTAGTCGAGGATGTTTTGTGGTGGTCTCTATACTCCGTCTCTTTCACTAACTAATCTAACACATGAGAGATCCGCTCTCGGAGGCGTCGTTGTGCCGGCTCGACGACAGTTTATATAAGCTGAATAAGGGGGCTGTACCTAAACTAGCGGGACGCTATGATTTTGACGTTCAGGTTTAAATGCAACGTCAAAAATCAACATTTGGACCACCAGATGCACCTTATTCAAAAGCTATTTAATACATTTTTCAATAACATTCTCTAAGGTCAAAACGGCCACCTTAGGGGACGGCACAACTAGAGTTGCTACAGGTATTCAGCTGTAGGGTATAAGTAATATTTTACGTAAGCGTCCAATATATTGTATAAAATAATGAATGCATGCTTAATTCATATTTATATGACACATATTATGTTTACATCATTGGTCTGGTCTTAATGGCATACTATAATAAATCTTTTAAGGATTCGAATGAAAGATTCGTTCGCTTTAGAACGAAACCACAAACAGGTGTTAATAACTTAATACACTACTGTACTGCCAAAAGGCTATACAGTAAACTATACCTCTGTGGTATATATAGAGGTATAATTTTATAGCGAGTCTACCTATTTAATTAACTGACTTAAAAAAATGGAGGTAGGTACTCAATTCGATTGTTTTTTTTCTTTCTTTGTAAGCATATATTTCCAGATTAGTTCTTTTAATCAAAATTCAGCTGTAATTCAATTTCGATTGCACTTTTAATGTTTCTAAAATGAGGGATCCCTAAGTACAACTCTGAGCTACAGAGAGACAAAGTAAAGTTACATACAAACTATAATCTCTGGAATATAAATATCACATTTAATTAAAGCCTTGGTTGAAAAAATAGTTTTATTACCGAAAATTGCGGCCATTGTCGCATAGATTTATTGCCTATAGATACCGTGTGGGCATTGACAATAAACTAAAAAAATATATTACTTATATGAATTTAGGTATTCGTTTAATCGCAAAAAACTTTACGAATCTCGCGTCTATCCGTAATAACGTTAAAAAAGAATGATTATTTTTAAACAATGACGCATTCCTACAAATTCTTTAGCTGACGAGATTTATCTGATTCATACGATATTTAAAAGACAATAATAAATTATTTTCACGACCATTGGAATTCGCAGCCTTGGTCTGCTTAATGTTACGGTACTGAAGTAAAAATGAGATAGACTAAAATATTTTTCCAGATAATGACTCATTATGATTTTTAGGCAATGATACTTGAGTATTTGATTTAAATTTTAACTTGATATCGTCATACGTTTCATAGAAAAAGGGTCTTGACAGACGGATAGACAGACAAATGGAAATCGAACTAGTCCTTTTTTCCTGTTGAGGTACAACACCCTAAAATCATAGTCAAGTAACCAAGTAATGTTATTCTTTAGCTATCATTAAGTATTAGATGGTAGCTTCAGTAACTTTGACCTTCATAACTGCCCTATGTGGTCACTTATGGCCTACTAAACTGAATCAAAGTTTTGAATTTTGTTTTTACTTTTAATTTTCTTTTACTCTTTGTACCAAAACCCCTTCTGAAACTAACTTATCAACTTAATCGATAATAGTCGTCAAACTAATGTCAAAAAGCAATGGAAAATATGAACTAAACAAGTTCTAGAACATAGGACAAGTATCTAAAGAATTTATTAACTCAAATATGAATCTTATTTCATTCAAGTATGACGTTATCCTCGACCAATTGCCAATTCTAATTTCAAGCCAGATAATAACATTTGAATAAGCCTTCCGCTTGCTTATTACTTAGAGTTGAATTTAGAAGTACTTAGTAGAGCCCTTAAACTAGCTGTGATGGCTGTTCTAACGTTTAAGAATGTCAAAGCAATATGAACCCTATTAATTTTCCCTAAGGTTGATCGGCTTACTAGTTCAATTTACTATTACAACAGAAAATTAACCTTATTTCAAGAGGAATTTAGCTTATTTTACTAGTTAAGTACATAGTTCGTCAGGGGTGCTACCATTCATACCAATACGCCTTGATGCTGTAGTGCACTTGCACCGTAATTTGGTTAGAAAGGCAAAGAGGCCGGAAATTACAGATACATGAGACTTGACACTTTATGTCTCAGGATCGACAACGCATTGGTGGTGCACCTGTAGTAAATGTCCAATGGCGATGGTGACCACGCACCACGAGGTGGGCGTCTGCCTGTTTGTCAGCCACTGATCAACAAACTTCCTCGAGTCTGCGCAAGCACGAATCCGTGAATATTATTAGTGAGTTTCTCACGTGACTTCATAGTTAACGAAAGAGATGGAGCAAAGAGGCTTATTCTGATTCATCGTTGAGTTTTTGAAATTTATACGCAATCATCCCGTTTATGTTACGTTGCAATTAATATAAATGTTAATTTGAAGGACGGAGTAACAGGCATAAGACAAGTACTGCACATAATATAACCATCGTTACGTAAATCTGAATATAATATTAATATTTAATGACTATCGTAGATAATTGAATGATAATTATTGTAAATGCCAAACCAGTTTATAATAGTTTTTATTAAAAACAAAGATTGTTTAATTTTCATCCGAAAGTGATGTTCATTCTTTTTCTCAAGGAAGACTTTTTTCCATTTGTGTTAATTATGGCCAGTGATTAATTTTTATTTTTTAATTTATTTTTAATTCAGGGCAGCGCATTGTACGTTAAGACTGCTAATTTCTCATACAGATTTAAGTTGAACTGTAAACTGAATACCGTAAATCTAGATACGAAAATAGTTTGAATATCTTAAAGGGAAAAATGTCTTACTTATGTGCCCTTAGAGTTAAGGAAGATGTGATCTACATATCATGTTTTTGACTAAAGCGGTTTAGGCATCAGTCAGGTGATTTCATAATTTATAAATATATATAATACGCTATAGATGCTAGGTATATATTAGAAGTGGGTAAGTATGCCATCTGAATTTACGAGGCAGCATAGACGTCCTTGTAATACACACAGTTTTTTTTAAACCGGTTCAATAAAAGATTTTTATTAATAATAGGTATAGTGGTGACTGAGCTCCAAACGATAAATACTATATACAGAAAGTGAAATAAATAATAAATACTATATACAGAAAGTGAAATTGGTCGATTAGCATTGTAATTATTTTTTTTATCACTTTTCACTTGTTGTCAATTATAAATAACCTGGGATATTACTTTTAAACACGAGATTTTGTTAAAAAAAAAAGCAGAGCTTGTACTATGGCAACCAGATAATATCTTACTACAATTATAAATGCGAATGTTTTGATGGATTGCTGTTTGTTACTCAATCACTCCAGAACGGCTGAATGAATCTGGATGAAATTTGACACAGAGACAGATTATAGTTTGGAAAAGCACATAGTCTATCCCCAGAAAATGTTACATCCCTCGAGAACGCACATAAATTACTTGAATATTACAGACAGAAATAATATTTTTTTTGGGTGAAACCACGACCTGCGGCTTGGCGAGTTTGGAGTCAGGGTATTATAGGCCAAGTCAACAACCCCGTCTCAGAATTGGCGTCATCTTGTCTATTGTGAAATGTGTATTGAAAATAGAAGTATTATCTAGTGTACTAGGTATTTCAAGTAAATTATTGCTTCGAGATTTACGACACGAACGTTTTACGATTTGTACAATCAAAGATTGACAATGGGACATTTCAAAATTCGATTTTAATTAAATACCTGACATCAAACGTTTGTCAAGATTATTATCTATAGAATCGTCGTCGGAAATCAAAATAAAACAGACTTACAACATACAAAAGTATACAATTTAAACTTTGTCAGCGGCTCGGCGCAACGATGCTTTGGAGAGTTGACCTCTCACGTGACTAGCAGATAGCGAAAGAGACAGACAAGGACCGCAATGAAACATTTTCGAGCTATAATATAATTTACCTTACAGAATCGAACCAAGGAGGTTTCGGCACTGTGTTTGTCTTACGGCCAAAATTAATATACGATCCCGATCTAAAATAGCAAGATTGAAATAGAATTTTGACATTATGTGTATTAAAATTTCTGTCAAAAGGTACAACATCTATGTATTTTTAGATCGGGATTGCATATTCATTTTGGCAGTTAATCAATCATTACGTCAGGATTTATCCTTTTTAGGGTTCTGTAGCCAAAGTGTCATTAGAACCAAATTTCTAAGAAAGTTGGTTTGTATCTATTTATTGAAGTGTAAAAGGCAGCCGGTTGATTGCCGGTTAAGGCGGTTTTCATACAAGTTCTTTTAACGAGCTTTATTTTTGTTCAATCGTAAAAACTTATACATACAGGTAAAAATTGGTAAGACTATTTATAGAACAAGCTCTAAAATATTTTTAATAATAACAAGAGTGAGAAAATACATATATTCGATAAACATGTAACAAAAATATGTTGCATGGTGGACCGGAACCCCTGATGTGCACTTCAAACCTACACTTGGCTGGTTTTCTATGTATAAAGAATTGTATATATACCTAACAATAATTTAATTATTCATGTCGTGTATCACAAAGTTCTTTTTTTTATCTTCCGCCACCATGTGACATCGCTATATTCAGATGACCTTAGCGCGAAACTGCCATTTTTATTACATACAATAACAAACTCAGGTGCCTTCGACTCGCGGAATTTATTTGGAAGTGGTTTATTGGTGCCAAATATTGTTGTTCGAATATGCTGTCAATGAGTTATTTCACTATGAAAACTATATAAAAATAATCAAACAGACAGACAGATCAACAAGACAGCAGTTTACAGGTTAGCTGGCGTTAGGGTAGATTCCTACCCTGGACGATCACTTGTGTGCATGAACATGACTGTTTGGTGTTTTTTTTTATGCCACTTGGGCCAACAAACAAGCAGACGGTCCACCTGATGGTAAGTGGTCATCGCCGCCTATGGACATTTGCAACACTAGGAGCATCGCCAATGCCTTATCGACCCTGAGACGTGAAATTGTTAAGTCTCATGTGCCTGTAATTTCACCGCCCCCCTTACCTTTCTAACCGAAACACAGTAATACAATTGCACTACTGCTTCACGGCGGAAATGGGTAAGGTGGTAGTACTTCCCCGGGCGAACTCTGCACTAAGCTCTACTACTCTAAAACCGTCGGGTCACCATAGTACAAGCTCTGCTTAGTCTGCGTTTAGATAGGTTTATCATGTGTTAAATGAATATCCAAGGCTATCGATAACGAATGATAAATGACTGATCAGATACATGAAGCAGCGAGACCTTTCGTTAGAAAATCAAATGCTTATTATCTATAGTTCAGCCTATGAGAACCAACATTAAATTGCTCAATAGCTTCATGAAATCGTCTCTAGCAATTCAAAACAGACATAAAGTAGTGTTTGAGCAAAATTTACGACAATGTGTCCACATAGAAATATATCAAAGCTGTTTATTGACTACACTCAAGGAGTTATAAGCCCAAATACATTACTTTAAGGAGGAGTTCACCTTGGTATGATCTGTCCAGTTTAATCATCACAGTGATCGTTATCACCATTTTTGGTGATGTCAAATTGAGCGTGGTTGTCATAATGACAACCTAACCCGAAATGGGTTAGGTTTCTCGGATGAAAAAAGAAGTGCCTACAAATCGGCCTTTGTGGATTATATCCTCAACCCACGTACATTACAAATATAATCTTTGTGTCAAAGAATCTACTCGTCTTTTCAAATTATGAAATTCGCCCGTTCGTATACTACCTTTTCGGCGCTGAAAAACACTGTAAATAAATTAATAGAAAAAAAAACATTTCATTACAAACAAGCTATTTCATGTCTTTATGCCTATTCATGTTATTAGCCGTTAAAGAGTTCCCTCGTCGGGAGCCAACCTTGAGTTACCAGATACCAGGTAATGGTTCAATTTAAAGTAGGCAATCAAAATTAAATAGGTTGACAAGATTTCGTGTCTATGATGTTGAGGAGTTCCTGCGTGTTGTATCAAGTCATGCTTTAAATGTAGTCCTTGGAACTGAACCAACCTATAAAATTTCAACTCCGTAGGATAAGTGAAGAACTTACAAATGTTTCAAGTTCAACCAAAGCTTTTAAAAACCTGCCCCATAAAAGAACTATGCCTTTTCTTAAACGTATGCCGGACTACGTTGTAAGGGAAGATTCATGTCCTTGTAGGAACTATAATAGCTATACTAGAACTAGACATAAGGGCTAACTTCCGATTGCAACTTCCTCAAATTTTACCTTCTCAAATCCTTTTTAAGGATCAGCTTTGCCAGATTATGAACAACAAGTCTATTATTTTTTAACACCAAACTATTTCCTTAAAAGTACTATTTCCCGTTCATGGTATTTGTGTTTATGTTAGTTCCAAGTTACATGGCGGAATAAATTTAATTTTGCACGGTAACTGACGTTGACACCTAGCCAAAGGTCAAACGGTTGCAGTTGAAGTGATGAAATAACGAAAGTTGTGGCTATTACCATATTGAAGGGCTTACCCAAGGGGCATTTAGGGTCTTCTATTCTACATTGACTAGTTTACTGAACCGACGTAGTACAACCTTCTGTAAGGTCTTGTTCTTTATAATATAGGTACCTTTTTGACCATGACCTCATCGTGGTTTTTTGATGATGTGGCCGCAGATGGTAATTAGAAGGGAGCTGGTTGGTAAATCACAGTTACAAGATTTCAGTTTGTGGTAGCTAGTAAGCAGTAGCTGAAATAATAAATAACTTTGACAGTGTTAACTTAATCAGTACTGAAATATGGTGGTAAACTCAAGGCCTGATAAGAACGCGGTATTTTGATAATAATATCACACAGACGGTCTACTTTATGGTAAGTGATTACTGTACCCAATGGAAATTTGCAACACTCGGAGCATCCCCAATCCGTTGTCGACCCTGAGACGTGAAGTTACTAAGTCTCATATGCCTGTAATTTCCAACTCTAACAGAAACACAGAAATACAAGTGTACTACTGCTTCACGGCGGAAATTGGTAAGGTGATCATACTTCCCCGGACGAAATCTGCACTAAGAGCTCTATTACTCAAAAATTATAGGAAGTTTCTTTTTGGAATTGTTTTTGGGAGACGTCTAACGACCTGTGTCTTAGTATCCATGAATCTTACCACCACGCCAAACGACCAGTGCTTTGGTAAAATAGATTTTCCTCGGCCAGAACATTACTGTTTGGCCTTAGTCTATTTACACAAGTGTCCTGTCCACCCACTAAACTCTTAAAATTGCAAAACTGACTGCAATCACAAGACGACGTTTGTCAAATCAAAAGTACCGTTTCACTTTTAAACCAATAATAAGGATAAAAGACATTAAGCAATCTTCGGTCAGATCTCCGTCTAAAGCCGGATAATCTAACTCGTACCAAATTAGTTTAAACTCAGTTCCAATACAAAGGGATTATAACAAATGCGATTCTATTCAAAGCTTAGCACAATGCAACGACACGTGCTTGTAGGTGTTGAGTAATGCATGTCTAATCTGCGAAGCAGTTAATTTGTATCTACATGAATAGGCGTAAGATTTCTACAATAAACAAACGTAGAAAATGTAAAAGTAGTTTTTACTTTTGTGTGTTTTAGTGGCATGGTAACGCTTGTCAAGGTCACTTTGTGCGTACGTCTTGTTGTCTGTAAGTTATAGTATATGAAGATAGAATGAAATATATTTTGAGATTGATTATTTTAATTTTGAGAATTGGTCAACTTATTTGAAATTCTCATTTGTTTTTCTGCTTAGACATACTCTTCCACCCTAACTCATATTTATCTTTACGTCCCGCATAATGTGATCAACAAAAACATACCCAAAAATAGTTGTCAGTATGTTATGAGGGCTGCCTTTAAGAGTCAGTTCCATTCTATGCCTGGTGTACTTATCTAGTTGAAAATAATTCTATCAATCTATACTAATATTATAAAGAAGAAAGATTTGTATGTAAGTATGTTTGTTACTCTTTCACGAAAAAACTACTAAACGGATATGGAGGAAACTTGGCATATAGATACAGCATATCCTGTTATAACATAAAGGCTACTTTTTATACCGGGACAATGTGATATCCCTCAGGAACACGGGTAAAACCGTGAGGGACATACATAAATAAAGTAATACCCATCTGGTAAATGGGTTTTGTACCCATATCTGTTCGATTAAAGTCTGGTTGCAAATTAAACGTCCATATTAGCTAATTCCTATACAATTATAACTTTAGTAATAATTATGCTCACAGGAAAGTGAAACAGGCAGAAAGACAAACACAACGTTCCGTTTTTACTATATAGTTAAGAAATCCAGAAGTGACAGTGGAAACGCGTGTATAAATACCTAGGCATTGTCTTGCATAAGTGGCACTATTCAATAGTTGCAAGAATTTGTAGGAAATTAACAATTGAATGTCATTGTAAAATAGCTATAGTCCGGAGTGAGACCATCGTGAATAACGCCAAAATAGTCATCATCACCATCATGAACATGTCTGTTTGTTCTGTGCCTGGATGTAAATAACTATATAAGTATGTATTTAGAAAAATAACGTAGCTTATGTAGTATATCAGTTATTTAGTTTCCAAGCTCTGCTTAGTTTGGGATCAGATGGCCGTGTGTAAAAGAATGTCCCAAGATATTTATTTATTATTTGTATTTCGAAGAAAAAAAGTAGTTTATGTAGTATATCAGTTATCTAGTTTCTATAGTACAAGCTCTGCTTAGTTTGGGATCAGATAGCCGTGTGTTTAGAATGACCCAGGCTATTTATTATTTCGTATTATTTATTTTCATTTGCGGTTGGCACAATATATTGAACATGATTTCTATCCATTTCGTGTATTATATTTTACAAGAGACCTTATAGATATTTTATGGCCGGATGCATGTCTGATGACATCCCTCTGTTTATACTTTTATTGAACACTTGGTGTTAAGTCTACATGATCATCGTAATATTCTTTAGTAAGAACTAAAGTGAAGATGGAATTGAGAGACCAACACAACCAAAAAAAATGTACTAGACTAGTTCTGGTACAGAGCTTAGTAAAGGAATAATCCGTTTTCATATTAAAGTTTAAGCCTAAAGTTCAGCTTAAAACTTTATATGATAAGTGCCCTCCGAGATCCTAACCTGAATAAATGGTTTTGAATATTGATTGTGTTTATTGCATTTTCCTTTAAGGCAATGTTTATATAAAATTTAAATTATGACAATAGAATAGAGATATAATATAATAGCAATATTAATAAACAGATAAATATCCTGGGGCATTCTTTACACATCCCATCCCAAGCTAAGCAGACTTGCTTCTTTTTTAGTAAATATATACTTATACAGATATTAACACCCAGGCACAGAAAAAACTAGACATGTTCATGCACGCAAATATATCTGAGTGGGAATTTAACCCATAACCTGTGAGTTAGCAGTCAGGGTATCTAACCATCAAGCCAACTGGCCCTTCAATGCTGCTTAGATGCACATATGTTAAGCTTTTAAATGCTTACTTGAATAAAAATATTTTCATTGGAATTCATAGATTTGTATGTTGTGATTAAATAAATAAATATAATTTTCTTTTAAAATATTTATTAACATACCTATAGAAAAATATAAAACATTCAATCAAAATAAAAGTAAAATTTATTAACTTAACAAATTCCTATTCATATTTTCCACCAATGCCCTGGTGGATGCACATAGTTCTTGGAGTGCTTGGGTCTGCCTTGACCATGACCCACTTAATTCTATGAAAACGTCAAACATCTTTTTTTGATTCTCAATAAGGAGTCTTTGATTTTCCAAACGTTTCTCTTCAAACAACCTTTCATTTTCCAAACGCTTTTCTTCAATCGCGATAAATCACAGTAGTTACTTTATAAAACCAATACAACAACTTCACACATGCACTTAAAACCCCAAGGTGTAAATGTTGTGTAACAGTAACAAATTTATTTAAGTAATAAATGGGGAAATTAATTGTAATGTCACTTCGTTGACTCACAAACCAATGTTTATAACAATCCTAATACAAATTGAAACAAGTGCCTTAAAACTCACCAAACTTAGAAAAGTCAAGTGGTTTTGTTATTGTTTACACTTAACACTATGACATATTTATGACTTTTACGAGTACCAGCTACACTAGGCAAAGGAATCGTCATTCAGCCTTCAAATTCTGCCAGTAAAAACGTTAAAACACTTAAAATTATTATTTATTCTTTGCAATCTCTCAACATTCATTGAAATACTTCAAAATATACCTATTTTATATTTTATTAACCCATAAAACTCTTAGTCGAGATAAATCGATTATGTTTTCAAGAAATTTGTTTCAAGCCCTAACTCGTCTACGAAACAGCAACGAACGGACACAGCCTTCAGTTCGACGACGAGCTTAAACGCTTAAGTGAATACCGTTTAAAACAGCGCTACGCTCTTGGTCGTTCGTTAGGCTGTCTCGACGACGAGCATGTCAAGGCGTACAGCCACGAAGTTGTTTCTTAGAGAATAGCATAGCTGTGCTGATATTCTTTTGGTTGCCACCAATATATAACAATTGCTGTCAATATGTAAGATTTTGAAAGTTTTATGCAGTAATGAAATATATTTTAATCAAATATTCCTTTACAGGCACATATGAACTATCAGGCAATCTGTTAGATTTGGGTGTTGTATTATTTATCTTTGTGTTCTCCACTTGAATATTTTAATTCTTCCTTTCTATCTTCGTAAGTATAAACACGTAGGTGTTTGAAATTCCACTTTAGAATACTGCTCAAAGTATCAAATGATCAATATATCATTTATCGATTATTGAAACTACTCGCAGTGTTAATATATTTAAAATTATGTACAATTTAAATCATAACTTAAACGACCGAGCAAAACGTGTGATGTAACACTAAAGTAACCGTAAAGCAAATAAAACAATGAGAAGTGTTCTTTTGTTACTCAATATCAAAATCTAGGTTCAGTTTGCATTACCTACTTTTGAACTGTAATGGGTTATTAATCGTTATTTAATATTTTGCATCGGTATTTTGTTAGTTCCCTATCCTATAATTACGAAACTATATTTAGTTATACCATTCAAATGTGCAATCGCAATAAATGACTTCAATAAAAGAAGTAAGTTTAAGTTCTACTCTGTTAGATAATATACTACCTGCATTCTTGGATAAAAGAAAGTAAGAGCAAGATGTATTAAATTAATCATTAAATTAAATGTCATAAAGACATGTCATGAAGATTAATCATATAAAGTATGAAGGAGCGCGGTGTGAGAAACCTCCATTTTAAAGAGCAGATCTACCGCCAGGATACTTGATCGTGCCTGAGGTCCCCGGTTGATGTTGGAAGTTTCTATATATGGCCAAATCCTTAGAAAACTTCGATAGAGCGATGTAGGATTCCCGCGTGCATGTTCAAATATGTAGCTACAAAATCAAAGTAAGGAAACTGTAGCACCATTGTACGATAACAACTTATCCGTCTGAACGGTTACCAGCCTTTTTTTTTATTTTTTTTTTTCAAGGTGGAAAACGCTTTGCGCGTTCGACCCCCCGCCTTGGGAGCGGCGGGGATATGTGGGACTCCCTCTCGAGTCTAGAGTTTATAGTCTCGCCAAAGACACACTGGTTTGTTCCAACGCGGCACCGGCAGTAGCATTTATCAACCAGTAGCCTTGTAAGCTTGCAATGGAGTGTAGGTGGCGGTGACCATTCAGTTTCAGGTGGCCTGTCCGCCTGCTTCTGACCTGACATGGAAACAAAAACAAGCGGTTATACTGAGCTTTAGAGATTTATTGCGGGATAAAAACAAATTCTATTCATGCATTAGTAGATAAGCGTAATGGAGTAACAAAAAAATTGCACGAAGGATAAATATTGTCGTACCAAAATTGCTGTCTTCACATTATAAATTCAAGCAATTCCTACTTTACACAACAACAAATATAATTGTTAGACATTTGTTCTTTGTTTAAGCAAACACAATAATAGTAATGTATTTTGTATTTCAAATGGTACGTATTTAAACAAAATTATACTTTTTTTATGTGTGCATAAAATCAAATACTATGTTGTTAATATTTATGAAAGGCCACATCGCCCACTACCATGATCCAATTACAACTGACGATCACTAACAATATAGTTAACACATACTTAAGTCCATTAAGAACATAAATCATATTCAATATATTCTAACGAAAGTTAAATCGTTTGTAACAATGACTGTTACACTACCGAAATTGATGAACTGTCAATGATGTCTGACTTCTATGGAATTCCCACGTACCTATATGCATAGTATAGCTAGGTACCACTGTTTTCTATCGTGGTTCTATCCTAGAGTTTGTGTGCTTACTTCGGTAACTAACTTACTTAAAGTAGGTACTTACATAAACATTACAACATAAGACTTCGAGAGTTTTGACAGCCCTAGCATTTCTTTTCTATTCACCCCTTGACCCCGGATTTAAGGTAAATAGAAACCACATTTCTTTTTCCTAATTAATTAGAATTTTACACGTTTTAAGCATTAGTATTTCTCTAGTCTAGTTACAACAAGACTTACAAAATCGGAGTACCTATGTATGAAATTCGGTGTAGAAATTGATAGTTGTGTTTAATCACCCCGCTTTACGTTTAATTAATACATTATGTAGTATTCCGAATATTAACAAAATTTTAAAGTTTTAACATAATTTGTTCCAAGAGCCGATTTCTCAATCGATGGATAAACCTCGGATACGCTATTCCGTTGACAAGACTATACAAAAACTGTTCTTAATTCAAATTAGCAGCCGTGTAACTGACCATAAAAAAATTGGCCAAAATAACATTTCTGTTTGGTTACAATTTCGATGTAGGCTTAGAAACACAAGTGGTACGTATTTGAACAAGGAACTGTTCTTAAAAAGCTTATTTTTTATATAATATTTGATTAAAACGATAAAATATGTTAAGCTTTCTAAGGAAACTATTTTTTTTGTGTACATAAAGCAATACAATAACCTTTGTAATTTTAAATACAGTTGTTAAAAAGAAAAAAAATATATCCACCTTTTCAAGTAATCATAGAATCGTGAAAGTTGGACCCCTAAATTACAACACTCGTGTCGATATTATGACTTGCACACACATGTCTGAAATAACTCATAATGTCCGCGTGTCACAGCCATCGATGACTTGAAAAATGATCGGCGGGATCAATAAAGCACGGTCAACTGCCCGTGCGGTTATATCATCTGTCAAAATTCACAAAGATCATGCAGGTATTTAGGTGAAGGTACTTAGTTGATTAAAATATTATTGTTGGCCAATATTTCGAATGTGTGATTTATTAAATGCTATTTATGGATAAAAATATAACATATATTACATGATAACTTGTACAGTGATTTATATATATTCTTTACACACGGCCATCCGATTCCTAACTAAGCTTGTATAGAAAGCAGATAACTGATATAGAAAACAGATAACTGATATACTGAAAAATACTCTTTCATTAAAAATACAAACTTAAATATAGATATAGAGATTTACCAAAATGCCATTCAAACATGAATTTTAAAACAGGCAAATAAATAATTTTGAGCAATTTTCAACAGTACTTAATAACTTTAGTCTGGGGCACCAATAAGTTAATTTGAACGTTAAAGCCACTACGGATTAGGTTACGTTTAGCAAAACTCGAATGGCGCATGAAAGTTTAACATAAACTTTTTTAGGTTTTATCTGGAATATAAGAGATCGATATACTTTAAAACAATAGCATCAATCAAACAAAAGAAAAAATAGAACAAACCCATTTTGACATCAGTCAAACTATTCCCAAAACCGTTCCTTTCAAAGCAACAGTGGAACAGTAGAATAGGCCAAGATTGGTTTACTCACAAAAAAAATCAAATAGGTTTTTTTACATAATAATTTACATAAGCTCAAATCCATTTCCGGAATTTGCCCCATACCCTTTTATACGTTGATAATGGTCAACGGCCAAAAAATATCTAACTTTCTGCACGGTCTGCAGCGCATTGTATCGACACGCAAGCTTCATCGTACCCTTTTCTTAGCTGAATAGTAATTTGCCATGCAATTGGTGCACACAACTGCCGGTCCGCATCCATTATCGGTTACGTACAGTTCTCTTCCCTTCCTTGCGTTTATATAACTCGGACACGCGGAGACCTCTAGGGTTACCACTCACAATTTAGATTTTTTTTCCTAATTTAATGATCTGGAATGTAGAGATTGTTTTAGTTGCCCGGTGTTAATTAGTGTTTGTCAAATCAATAATTCATGATTTATAAAAAAATATTCTTCTCGTTATATCCTTCCACACGGCCACCTGTTCTATAATAAGCAGAGCTTGGAGAATGGTAAGTCAGATAATTGATATCCTGAAACCTTACATGCCCACGATGTTTTCCTTCAGTGAAACCTCAAGCTCATTATAGTATACGAACCTACGACTCTTGTCACGAAATTCAACATCACTAAGTACTGAGCTATCATCACCTTGAATAGAGACGAAATGAGACTTGACGGGACTCGGAAAAAATAAATATTTTTCAGATAAACTAGTCCGTGCCAACCCTATTTTCAGGTCGTATTGTCTGCTTACAAATTGCTTTATTTACTTATCTAGAACATAATCTTGTGGGCGGACATTTCTTTGTTGCAATGTGATTACTTTCTTGCTTCCTTAAATTTGATATTGGGTCATGTGAAAGAGAGACATGGGAAATTATAGCCGATGCAGATTAAAATATTTGCAAGCTAATATTGTGATTAGTAATAGGTATGTTACTATACCGTTACTTTTGCCAAGTTATTTCCAATGCTCCATTATGATTATCATTATTGCAGAATATAAACCTCTCCCTCTTGTCCCATACAGCTTGTCAAGAGCTTCAACTTATTTGTTTGTAAACGAGCAATTCTTGCTTATAATATACATCGGTATCTCAGAAACGGCTCTAAGGTTGGAATGTTTATATAGTATAGTTAACGTTTTCTTGTCAGGTTTATGTAAATAAGTATCTTCTCCGAACAACAAAAAAACAGTCGTCTAGATACTGTATTGTTCATGCTACAGACAAATATCATTGTCAAAACATGTTCAAAGGCTGAGTATTCGCTTTGATGACGCTTACTTAGCAAAGTATGCTGATGCGTAGTCCTACTCTTTACACAATTATTTTTGTTAGGTGCAAATTGTTTGTTTCCGCCGTGAAGTAGTAGTGCACTTGCATTACTGTGTTTCAGTTAGAAAGGTAAGGGAGCCGGTGAAATTACAGGCATGAGACTTAACAACTTGACGTCTCGCGTGACGCGATACCCCTAATGCTGCAAATGTCCATAGGCGGCGAAGACCACTTACCATCAGGTGGACCAATTAATCATAAAAAATATTATTAAACGAATAAATTAATTATATTATCTTATTTTCATATTTCTAAACCTCTAGCATAAATTATAAGTTATGACGTAGGATGAAGATTTCCATATGCTCGCATACAGCCGCTTCCACCTACGGTATGATCGCAATATAAAAATAACTTTGTGGTAGAAGGTTGTTAAATATAGTGTTGAAATAAGCCAGGCCCTTCGTATTTTCGCCTCGGCTTAATTGGCCCACAAATTTAAATAAAGAACATTTAACGGATCCCCTAACAAAAGGTTGCGAGATGCTTTGAAGGCAGTGAAATGAAAAATTCTCAAGATTCCCCGCGAATGCAATCTTCGCACAATAGTACGGCTATAAAATGAATACACACAATAGGTGTTTATCTCTAAATATCTATATTAGACGATACAGTCGTGAGCATACATATATAACCACAGGCGGTTCTGCAATTGTATCTGATTTCATGTTTTTTTATTAAATATCTTTGGGCATTCTTTACACACTGCCATTTTGATCCCGAAATTAAGCAGAGCTTTTAATATGGAAACCAGACAACTAATGTAATACATAAACATTAATTTTTCTTCTCAATATTTCCTTATACGTCTCCTTATATTTCCTTCTAGACGGCTGAACAATTACTACAATCAGTAATGTTAAATTATGTGAAGGGTGTCAGATATTATTTACGAAAAGTCTATGGTCATATATTTATGCTAGTGACTGTACTACTATTGGGTACTTTTGGTTACGCACGAATGGATTAAACGCTCTTTGATTTGGTGTTCCGTAGTAAAATTATAAGCACCTCGGTGTCTATCTGTCACAGCCGATTAGAATAGAATTAGGCGCTAATATTTAGATTCATTTAATAGATAAGACTTGATGCCCCTAATTGTTATAATTTTGAAGTTGTTATTGCACCTTGTTTCTATTTGTTAATTTTTTCATGTGTTATTTTTCCCCTTGTCACAAATAAATTTGTTTCTTTCTTTCTTTCTTTCTTTCATATTTGAGTTAAATATGTATTTCTAATTTTGTCTTGATTAAGTATCTCCTTTGCAAGTAAGTATCCCTATAATCATAAAAATGTTAAATATAACCTCACAAAACATGAATTCGTTTTAAATGGGTGTTTTATCGTAAATTCTACATATATTTTTTTTTATTTCTAAGAAACATGCACATTTCAAAACACAAATTCACTGCCAAGGTCTACTAGGTCTATTAAGTAGACTACATAGATTATACAAAAAACTTTTTAAATTAACATTTTTATGGCAATGGAATCATGTTGTTTTATCCACAACATTTTATTTTTACACAACATTATATCCTTATTGTAACTTAATATTATCATTACCTAATGCGAAAGTGAACTTGTTTGTTTGTACGCTTTTGCAGCTAAAAGACTAAACCTTGCTGATATTTGGCACACCTGTTGTCTATGTTACGGAGAAAGACACGGACGGAGAGACTATTTATTTATTTATTTATTGCACAATGTACATAATAATTGTTCGTACAGATATACTTAACCTAACTTACAATTATCAATACAAGGACCCTGATAGAGTATGGCAACAGGAACACTTCTTAGAACTAAGATTTACAATAAAAAAAAAATTAATAGCATTTAGTGTGGGAACTGTGGTCATTGAATTTTATCATCCTTTATTAATTTTAACGCGAGTGAAACCGCGGCACTGAAGCTTGTTAGAAATAATTAAGAAAGCAAAGCATTTGAGAATTGATTTAGCTTAGTTTGATGTGACAACATAGACTCGTAAATTGATTGCAAACACATTATAAACATCTTAACCACACATCGCTTAAAATCATTTTAAAGTACAGTGCAAAATACCAAAACTAATATATACCTAGTGTCCGACCGTAGGTCGGTTTTTGGCCGAAACCGAAGCTTAATTTGTTCTAAATGTTTATGTTGACTGTATACGAGTATATGACTTCAGACACGGTCATCTGGTCCCAAACTAAGCAGAGCTTGTACTATGGAAACCAGATAACTGATATACTACATATACTACTTTTTCTTTTTACATACATACGAGTATATAGATATTTACACCCAGACAAACAAACATGTTTGTCCTGGGTGGGAATCCAATCACGACCTGTGGCATGTCACGGCCTCGAACCACTATATCACGAAGTCAATATAAAAACAACGTAACGAGATGATTATAATTTCCTTGCAACCTATCAATAAATAATACCAATGTTATAATGCCATCACGCCCCCATTCACTACGAATGAGCGAGAAGGTTCAATTTCGGCTCTTGCTAGAAACTTTTGGCTTCGGCCAAAAAGTGACCGAACCCGAAGCCGAAACCTAAAGTTCAGTCGGACATAAAATTCGAATAGGATACCAATATACAAAATGAATACCAAATTATTGAATTTAGCGTATCATCAGCATTTAAATGTACCCAATCTGTTAGTGGCTATGTGCCAATGTGTGTCACACAATTTTACGAGAGTTCACCGTACATGGTAATGCATGGCGGCGATGTGTGAAGTTCGTTTTGACTATATCCTATTGGTGCTGAAATGTGTTGCGTTATGACATGAATGATCATACATAATCGCGTGCAGGTACAATTGTTATTTATGGTGAGTTTGATTTTAAATTTGTTTATATTTCATGATTAGATGAGGTTAGAGTCAAAGTTGGAACCTATTCTACTTTGACCTGTAATTGTTACATTGTAAGTGGTCTGACCCAAGGTGGCCTAGATATAAATTAGCTCGCAAGTGTAATATCAACAAAGACAATTATTTTTACTGGTCACCTGATTGTAGATCGCCCCATTTCTCCATATTCCTTCCTATATAAACGGCTCTTCGAATAATGTGGGCTCCATTTTACGTTTAAAATTAAATATTCGTGAGTAATATAATTACAATAACTAATATTTATTGAAATACGAGAGACAGGGAGATCCTAATCCAGGTTTAATATAATACCGACACCAGTCACTCACAAAGGAGTTTTATCTATTTAACTTAGTTAAATAAGCTTAAATACGTCATGGTTATTTCTAAAGATTTCTAGTCCAAACATCCTAGGTCCCAAGATAAAAGGTAGTCTGGTTTAGTTAACAATTCAGTCTAATAGTTTCGCGTTACAAAGTGGAGATATGTTAAACAATTCGCATTAGGATTCTGTGAATACTTTGTCTTACACTGACCTACAAGCATTTACGTCATACAAAGCGTTTGAAAGTTCGAAGATCTTTATACACCTTTCACAATGTCTGAACTTCAGTAGCTTACAAGCACTTAACAATTAAAGTATCACATAAGTGACACTTCATTAGCAAATGTCTCACAATGATGTATGTCTGACCATTAGTTTAATTTATTTGTATAAATCGTTTTGGGAATCCGCGAATTATTTCTTTATACATTTACTTCTATTTATTATAATTAATTATCAATTTGGCGTCATCATCATCATCATCATCATCAGCCTATCTCCGTCCACTGCTGGACATAGGCCTCACCTATGGCACGCCACTGAGCTCGATCTTCAGCTCTTTGTTTCCAACCGCTGCCAGCCAGCTTGCGTATATCATCGCTCCATCTAGCTGGAGGGCGCCCTACACTACGTTTACCGAGCCGTGGTCTCCACTCTAGAACACGTCTACTTTGGCGTATCGCATGGTAATTATCGGATTCTATAAATATTAATGACGTAAAAGTTTTAATTATGAGCACTATGATTTATGTTTCATTTTCAAGATCGCTTTGTGAGAAATAATTATACACTTGGTTGTTTTTTTTGTTTTGTTTTGAAGGAGACCTATGAATTAAATGATATGGGTTTAGACGTTAATATTTTATTTTTATTTTCAGATCGGTTCCCAAAGATCCAAAATTCCCACGTCAAGGTTCACTTGTCAAGGCAAAGCGTCGGGCTACTACGCAGACATTGACACAGGATGTCAGGTAAGTTATAAAAAATTTAAGAAAATATTTTATTTATTTATTTTGATCATGATTTTCTCTCGATACGGTCTAGGCAATCCATATGTTAACTTTGAGTTTGGCTGCCTAGTAGTACTGTAACTTCTTTATTTATCACATTTTAAATTTTATCAGGCCATTTAAAGCTGTGTATGTATCTAGCTTAAAGCTCGCAGTTAAAATATACTTAAAAGAACTGCGGGAACTTGCTGGATCAGTTCCTATCAAATCACAAGGCTCTATTATTGATTAAAAAAAAGTCAAAACCATTTATTCAGTTTCGGCCCTAGGGAGGCACTTATGAAGGTCAAATTTAAAGTTACTGAAGCTACTATTACAAAAAGAGTTAGGATTTTAAAAGTAGTAGAGCTCTTAGTATATATTTCACCTGAGACTTAAAAAATTCAAATCTTAGGGTTGAGAACGCATTGACAATGCTCCTGGTGTTGCAAATGTCCATGGGTGGCGGCTTCCACTTGCCAACTGGACCACTTGCCTGTTTATCGGACTATTTGAGATAAAAAGAAATAACTCGCTTCTTAAGTAATTTGTGTTTCCATACATAAAACAAACAAAGCGTCAGTGATCAGCAATTAATAATACATAACATAATTAGTATGTTAATTGAGCATAATTAGTTGCTCTACCGGATGTTCCCGGTGCTCGTAATCAACACACGCATCTGCCTCTAGTTGTAATTGGTGCAATTATTAATTATAATTATTATAGGGGAGTAAATAATCAGGTGGCTATCAAGTAGGTAAGTACCTGAATGTTATGATAATGAATACGTTTATGGTCAAAGTGACCATAGATGGTAGATATTAATTTTGATACGTAGGTTATATGGAGATTATTTCATTTCGAAATTATTCAATACCACCACGTATATATTACACGTTAAAAATATAAATATATAAAAATATATATAAATATATTTAACGTATATATATATTTATATATAAATAAATATTAAATATAATTAAATATGTTACATGTGGACCATATAGTTCGTTCATAGGTTGTTCAAAAAAAAAAACTAAAATTCGAATCCATTTATGTTTACGGCCGCGGAGGGCACATATCAAGGTCAAATTTAAAGTTACTGAAGCAACCACCGGTTCGGAAGTCAGCCTTCAACTGAGAAGAACTGGCAAGAAACTCAGCAAGGTCACATTTTTATTTCTTTTAATGATTTTTATATAAATTTTATCTAATCTCACTTTTTGGCTTTTTTTTTTTATATTCTACATTTACAAAGTACATAATATAGGTAACAATCAAAAACAAAAAGGAATTATTAATTAAATATTTAATAATTAATCATTAAACTTTCTCATTTATAATTGTTTTTTTAATTTCCCTGGCAGCATGCAATTTTTGCAAGCCACATCCATATCCACATTTCGTATAAATAAATTAAATCACTGAACGTAACATAACAATTAAATAAAAATAGCCGTCTCATAAATAACACCACAACAAACAATAACGAAATTGAAATTGTATTTTAATAATTAATCATTAAACTTTCTCATTTATAATTGTTTTTTTAATTTCCCTGGCAGCATGCAATTTTTGCAAGCCACATCCATATCCACGTTTCGTATAAATAAATTAAATCACTGAACGTAACATAACAATTAAATAAAAATAGCCGTCTCATAAATAACACCACAACAAACAATAACGAAATTGAAATTGTATTTTTATAACCGAATCATTATATTATTGGCAGGCGTAAGGAACCAAGTGTAAAATTAAAGTTGTTTTACGCCATGGACGAACCAAGGCCGCCTCGCCGTTTACGGTGTCTGCCCACGAATCGACATTTTATTCTCGACCCATTATGTAATTTCTGGAATTTCTTTCATGTGAATCGACGTTTCTTACCAAAATTGGTCGATGCGTAATATGGACCGTCACCACAATGATGTCATGTTGATGACTAGAGCTAACAAAGTCATTAATAGAGGTTATATTCAATTATCATATTAGTTTCACTTTCGACGGGGGACTAGCATGGTGGTTGGATGCCTTGATTGTCACGGCACGTGGTTGGTTCGATTCCCACGCAGGATAAACATTTGTGTGTGCCTTTTTTAGTATGTATTTAAAAAGTAGAATATGTAGTAGAGGTATAACACTCATCTGGACACCATTGTCCCTACATGCTCTGCTTAGCTACAATACGTTGTCAATCTTGAGACATGTCTGCCTGTCATTTTACGGGCCTTCTTACTTTCAAGTGCTGTTATGCATCGCAGGGGAAAGGTATGGCAGTAGAACTTCCCCGGACGAACTGTCTGTACTAACTCTACTACTACAATCTCACCAGCAATTACTATGTGTCGGTGAAATGTCATCACTGAGACCAAGTGCATTGATTATCCTCATCGATAAAGAAAACGGATTCAAAATTGAGGTTATAAAATGAATCAGGTATCATTTTTGAAAAATTGGAAATTACAAGCATCTTATTTTGTAATTTAACCTAAAAAGCTACGATTAAATCGAAAATATGAACAAGGTGCCTTATTATAACGGTATAAGTACATAAAAATTAAAAATTACTTCTCGAAACGAGTGATTTTACCAGATTTATTACTGTCGATAAACTGTTTTGCAACACGTCGCGCCGGCGCAACTCGTAATGAGTCCTCTTGAAAAATGATAATATTTATGGGCCTTTAGGGGACCTTTGGATGACGAAATTAAGCATAAATTGATAATGTCACGTGAAAATTGCATAACTTATAGCTGACAAGATTTTTGAAATAAGGCTATGAATTAAGCGTTCATTTAATTAATAAAAGGGGCTTGAATTATGTCGATTTATCATGTGCAATTAATAAAATTACATATGATTATTAACGGGCCAGTTGGCTTGGTGGTGAGAGACCATGTGACGTCACTGGTCCTGGGTTCCCTTCCCACTCAGCCGTGCTATTCAGTATTCACAAACCAAAACTCTGTGATCACTTAGGTGAACACGTAGATAGGTGACCTCTCGCCTTATTGCGGGGTTGGGAGAGTTGGAATAGTCACTGCGTGAATTCGTCGTCGAGTTTGACTGTAGAATATGATAGCAGGTCAAACATGTGCGTCTGGGTGAAAATATTTATGACCAATATGTATTTATTAAAAAGTACAAGCTTGAGGTCCTTAGTTTGGGTTCAGATGGTCATACGTAAAATAATTTCCCGGGATAGATCATTTATATCTTTTGTTTATTTATTTTTTATTGTTACAGTTTTACAGTAGTTACATGTAAAAATGTTTATGTTAACATGATGAGGTATTATATGAAGTAGTGCATATACGAGTATGTAGTTCCTCGTATACAATTTGAGCCATTTAAAAACTCAAGTACCTATTCTTTTGTTTTTTATGGCCTAGAAACAGTTTACACCTTTACGCGAAAATATACCTTAGTAACTCCTTATTATCCTACAAACTTCTTCCGTTTATAAACCATTTAATATATGTTTTATAAATATTAATAATCGGCTTACCCACGCTGGTTAAGTAAGATTAAAACCATATTTTTGCATAATTAATATTGGCCTTACTTTAAGCTTAGCATACCATTTTTGTAGGCTTATGCTGATGACAATCTCATCACGATAAGATACGATATGGCTAATAGTGTTAGCACACACATCTTAGAAGGAAACTGGCTTCTGGCTAAATAATTTTTCCATTTATATTAGGAAAATAGGGTTCCTTTGACGCACTATCACCTCAAATCTACTGAACATATCGGGATGGGATTGTTACCATTCGACGCAGAATTTTTCGTAGATAGTTATAGGCTATATATGATATCGTAAAGGCGGATGACCGGGGGACAGCCAGTAATATATAAATAGATAATAATAAAAATACTGGGACCTTCTGTACTCATGGGCATCTGATCTCAAATTAAGCAGAGCGTGTACTATGGAAACCAGATAACTGCTATACTACATACACTCTTTTTCTTTTCCTTCTAATGACATACATGAATAGATATTTGCACCCATAATAAGGTATATGGCGATAGATTTTAACATATTATTTTACAGTAAAATAAAATTAAATAATCACAATTGGATGTGGTAATAACACACATTATTTTGCACCTAAATTAAATCTTAAACAATAATAATATTGAATTTGCATACCAAGTAAATTGCATACATTAAACAATCACCACCTGGTCTTTGCATACGTAACATTAAAATTAACACCATACGAAGACCTAACCTCGTTCTGACTACAATGAAGTTTAAATTAATTAGTCAATTCTAAAGGTTTAAATGCAAGTACATCTCAGTCTCACGGTGTTGTAAATCTTATTAAATGTCTCTAAAACAATAGGGTTCACACATCACGCTACTGTTGCTCAGGTCGAGCAGCCAAACGGTCGTAACTGTGGCAACCCTGACCTATAACTGTTATGGGCTGCGTGCGCGCATTCCTTACTTATCTCAGACGATGCTTCGAAAGGACTAACCTTCTTAATGAAGTTTGTTTATACTGTAAGTAATTCTTTTACTTTCATTTAGGAGTTGAAGTCCTCTTTGATTGCGATTCAACTTGACCTACATGGGTTTTATTTCTGTCAAAGTTCTCATTTTTAGGGCACCCTATTACTTACGGCTCCGGAGTCCGCCTGTCTGTCAGCGGGCTCTATCGCATACCCCTTAACAGGTTAACTGTTGAAATTTTCACAGTGTAGGTACTATGACCGCTATAACATAACGTGTAGTTTTCGGTGTTTTGTTATATATTGTACGGTGGCACGAAGCCCGTGTTCTCGTGTGCGAGGCCTACTCGCTCATGCACGCATTTGTCATACATTCCGAAGTCTTCTGACAAAGAATAAATCTATCCAGCCTGAATTGGATCGCATTTGAAGTGATTTTTAAGAGATGATAGTCCTATTAAATTTCAAAGTATTGCAATCAACTTTAATTGGAAAACAAAACAAAAATAACATGAACACTTGATTATTTTTTAGAGAAAACCGTTAATTGTTATGCGTTTATTATTAATTTGAAAACAAAAGAGAGACGTGTAAATTATGTTTTAATTTGTCTGTGGATGAATCTGCATACCGTACTAATGGTCATTTTTGGTTGTTAGTGTTTAACATTGTTAATTAAGTGCACGTTCGTTAGTATTTTGATGAATCGATCGAGAGCCATTTAAAATTAATCTAATTGCCGAGATCATATTTTTACATGGAATGTAGATAATCGACGTGACCTTAAACTTTAATGAATTTGACCACAATCTCATAGTAAGTGATGTTGTGGCCATACATTCGCGGCTCCCCTGACCTAAATGGCTTGGAAACCGGGGAGGCCCATGATGGTTGCAGCTTATCAAATATATAATATAAATATTGAGTGAGAGTGAGCACTTACAGTTACTTAAATCTGAATACGCTTGAGATCTATTCTGGCAATGGCTGTGAAATATGTGATGAATGCACCACTTGTGCTCGAATGTTTGTGCAAAGAAACAATAACATGTAATTTTATATCTAAGTTGTAAGCGTTGGGCGAGACGACTTCATTGCCCGATAGTAAATTGTAGTGAACAGATTGAGAAAGTTCAGAATTTGTAATTTGCAATTATGTATACATAATAATTATAATTAAAAATCCATACAATATCGAGATGGTAAAACAATAGCTTTGACCTTTGTAAATATCCTTCTAAGGCCTTACCTGAATAAATTGTTTTGAATTTGGAATTTATTTTATTGACCGTATCGATTCGGATGGCCGTATATTAATAAATTTATTTAAGAATTTGTAAATTTTAATGACAGCTGCGTATCCAGGATAAAAACACCTTGAATATGTATAGATGATATATTCTATAATACTAGGTGTACATCGCCTGCGTCTCCTACTTGCACCACCCGGCACTATCGTGAGAGTATTTTTTAGCTTCCAACGCAGTTCTGCGTCTGTCATGCTTGCCGTTTTGGTTACTAAACATGCCAGTGTAGGTGACATTGTGAAATACCGCCTAATGTGCAGGCTTGCACTATTCCTAAGTTATTGCAAAGACTAACGTAAATATTGCATATAAAGAAATAATGCCATTAAGTGTTGAATTGAGTAGCAGTCTATTTATGGTAATATTGAGAAAGTTTTACAAATGGTTTGGTTACTTTCTGTAGTCCAAGTTGCCATAACATATATTCATTTTTCCACTAAATATAAGCTTGTTGAACCACGATGTTACCATCAATCATCGTATGGTAACATGGTCGTAAACTTGCTAAGTGAGGATGTAACCGAAGGTGAAAAGCATAGAACTCCCGGAATCACATTTCTAATTGGAAATCGACTGATATAGAAAGGCTTGAAGAAGTAATTTTAAATAATCAATAAAAATACGAAATAAATGCAGCTTAACATTTTTTTAGCTAAAGAAGCGGTCGTTGCCGTTAAATAATGTAATAGAAAAATTGGCCATGGTTTATGATAGAGTTTATATCCATCACCATAAAAATAATTGTTTATTCAATAGATGCATGTAATTTCAAAAGCAATAAAGTTAGTTTTCCTATAACATTCTTGAACGTTAAAACAGCCATACCATAGCCATTGTAACAACAAACAGCTGCAAATAACAGCAGATACAAGAATGCAATAGATCACAATGACAAAATAACCGTAGTCATCGAATCATCAATTTGCCGGTGCCACAGTGCCTCGCGATCAGTGGCGTTGATCCAGTGAACCAGTTGGCTCACCTTGACCTTTCGTGCCTCGTCTTACGTAACGGTTGACGTCTCGCTGAGCACATAGTGGTGGGTAGAGCTGATGCGGTAGCGTGTAAACATGGGCCTAAATGATGTAAAGTTTACGCTTTTTGAAGTTAAACTTCTTATGGGGGGGGGGTTTCAATTTTTTATACGCAAGCTATTTGTGTGACGAAAAATAAAGGAATGATAAATACAATCTATGCAATTCAAATTTAATAGAAATATTTCCCTGTAATACAAAAGTTTTACTTCTGTCGTGAGTTTACAAAACATCTTGTTTTTTAAATTTGGTAATGAAATTGCTTATTCAAATAGGCCTTCGATGCACTTATGTACGGTTTCTAACGCCGTTTCGGAAGGTTGCTTTTACTGAGAAGTGGCTTTAATAGGTTCAGCAATGTAGGTTGATCTGAAAAAAAGGCTTCCTTAGAATTGTTTATAATATGCAATGTGACAATGAAATGTTGATCTTTACTTTGATGTAATGTATCAAAAGCTGAGTTAAAATAAGTTTAGGTTCAGGGTAATAAATAAATATATCCTGGGACATTCTTAACACACTGCCATCTAATTACGAATGAAATAAAGTAATTGTTTTATCCGAAAGTTTGTTAGGATAGGTGGACGGTTGAATGAATGTTCGTTACTCGCAAACGCAAAATCTACTAAACAGAAATTAATAAATTTGGCATATTTTATAACCTAGATTAAGACATAGGATACTTTTTATCCCGGGAAAATATAGCATCCATCGGGAACGCGGGTAAAACAGCGGGGTACAGCTAGTCTTTAATATTACAATAGTTCACAATTCTCAATTATGTCAAGACATTCTTCACAATTAAGCAGTGTACTGCTACTATGGCTACCAGACCAGGTAACTGATATATTTATTATATACTACTTTTTAAATACATATTTACTTTTAATAGATATTACACCGATCTTCACCTTACCATCAATTCATCACCTTACAATCGCTCCGCTTATCAACATGGCAGCATTTCAGAACGTCGTAAACGTTTTAACTTGCACTTTTTAAATGGATCCGTAACTTGTTATTTTGTTTATCCCTCGGTACACTTCGCAAAGCAATATATTATCCAATACGCCTTGATATTTCATTGACCTTTTAAATTATGTGGGAAATAAATTATTTACCTACTTGTAACTAGCGCAAAGTGGATTTAAAACTTTGGAGTTAAAATCTGTCATTAAATTTAAGTTATAAGGCCTTGGTGCTAGACAAAGATGGCAAATTATTGGAATAGTACACATATTTAATTTGTTTAAAATTTTTGCTCAATCGCTTTATACCAAATAGACTAGCGCATTATTAGGTAAGTCATTCTCAATTCAATTTATGAAAAAAACACCTCCATATCATGGGCATCTAATGAAAGGGTTACCGATTTTTAATTGATTTGGTACTTTAGAAATATATTGTTTAAATCTATATATTAATGTTGTTACGATTTCTGAGTATCTTAAACTCTTGTATCTATTAAAAAACTCATTGAAATACGGATCTACTGACATTTTAAACTAACATATATCAAGTTTCTGTTTCTTAATGAAATCCAAATTACACATTTGGTCAACCAATATAAATATTGAATTTGTTTAAAGTGTGAATCTTTGTTCATATGTATCTATTATTAGGTCTTTATATTACGAACTATTTAATGTGCATATTTTTTTTCAAGTTTTTTTTTTTTTTATATTCTCAATGAATAAATAAATACAACTTAGTAACATACATTTCCAATAAATATTATGAATGCAAAAGTGTGTTAGGATAACTGTAGATGTATGTATGTTTGTTACTGTTCCACGCAAAAACGACTGAAAGGATTTGTATAAAACTTGGCACATAGATAGAGCATTCCCTAGGATAATGCCCGGGAATGCGGATGAAACCGCGGGGGACAGCTAGTATTATAACCAGTTATAAATACCAGCTTTCACCCTGCGGTTATTCCCCAGCTACCGAGGGATTCAATTTTTTTAATTTGTATTGATTCAAAATTCTGAATGTATTCTGTATGTGTACCAATCAGTATATTTTTAATATTATTGGGATTGTCATAATTGCAATAGATAAAAAATATATTTATTTATTATATACAGTTTAAACATAGTTATGTTTCTAGACACCTGGTTATTTATTCAGGCCCATTTTTTTTACTTTTACAATGCAAAAAATCATTAAATCTTTCGCGAACTAAATCACGATTTTAGCATGATAAATGGTTTCGATAATGATTTGTTCGCGAATAAACCCGATATCTTACGAAATACTAACTAATAGCTCACCTAAGCCTTTGAGAATAAAATATTTTAGTTAATTAAATTAAAAAAGAACTAGAACATCTAATTTAAAAATGTATCACCGTGGGCGGTATTATAATCTGCAGAGATCACGTGAAGCCATCTGCCATTAAAACAGTTTCCAATGTTTTGCCAGCCAAGGTCGAAAACGTTCACATTTCGTATAAATCTCCGCAGATATTCATCTGGACCACAATCGAACAATTATCATATATGATGATGATATATTTGATTATTGCGAATAAATTTAAAACCCTATAAGGAAGTGATTGACATGAATTTTATTTTAACATTTATTTTATCTAGTTTAAAAATGAAACTACTAGAACAATAACATCCTTGTTTAAAACTTATTGGTCATCTCTAATTATTCTGTTATTAACTATGACCGCGACTTTAAATTAAGGAATCTTTTTTTCGACAGGCGATTTTCATGAAAAAATCCTATATGTTGCTCCAAGCTACATTCTAGTTACCTGTGAAAACCCCATTAAAATTCGTTTAGTAGGTCAAAGTTGGTCTATATTATATTCCTTTACACTTCCTACTATACCCTTTTTTCAATGCAGGTACAGACACAACGGTTTTACAATTTTATTATAGTACTAGCTGACCCGGCAAACGTTGTTTTGCCATATTTACTTTATTAAAAACTATACTCGTATATGAAAATTTTTCGTACTACAATTATCATATTCGATAGCTGACCCGACAGTTGTTGTCCTGTTTAAACTCTGAATATTGAATTCCAACTAATACGATTAAAAAAAATCCAAAAACATAGTATTTATGAGTCTAATGCTTTAAGATACACATCAATTGGACGTAGTTATGCAAACTGGAACCCACCCACATCTTTGGTCATATTAAGTTTAGTATGCCCAACGATTCCAAATGATTCCAAAAAGTGTATTTTATAATGTGGTAAAAAGATCTAAGCCGCCGAGTGACTGTTTGTATAAAAAAATACTATCAACCTTAGATACCAAACCACATAAACTAAGAGTCATGAATTGGAAAATAGAACCATGCTGCATAATTTCGATTTCTGAGGTAAATAAACTCTTTAAAAAGAGGCATGTATCTTAGTACTTTTGTAGCCCAAATTCTTACTGAAATAAATCATTTTAAAAAGAACTTCCTTTTATTTTTAAAAATGGTTTTTTATAAAAGACAAACGTGGTCGTACGATTTCGGTATCCACACAGGAAGCTACGATCTAGCACATTGTAACATTTGGATTCTGCAATTAACCACAAAAATCCCCTCATAATAAAGGCCGCGTCCTACACTCCGTCCCGTATCAGTCGCGTTCGCAGACCGAGGCACGCCCTCGCCGAGTCTGACGACTAAATCACCAAAGCCGCGTAAGGGTGTAAGAGCCATCAGAAGCTAACCATTTGTCCCTTAAAAAAATAGCACATTCTAACGTGTGGGTTGAAGGAGAAAATGGTAGATATGCTCAAGAAGTAGACTCCTGTATTATTAAGCACGCTGTAAAAAGGCTCAATGAAAACATTAAGCAGCTTATGCTTTGGAACTCGTCTTTTACAAAAATCTTAATTATTTCAAAACTGTCCTTCTGTGGCTTGGTTCTGGATTGCGTAACTACGTCCAATTGAACTTTTAATATGAGGCGTGATTGCTCTGACTAACTGTGATGAACAAACACTTCTCAAAAACTAAATGTAAAAATGTTCATAAATATTCCGATTGAATCGACTGTCAAATATGCACTGAGTAATGATTAATTAATTATTTTATCAATATAATTCCGACCCATGCCTCTGTTTTAAACTATATTGTCAAACGACTGACATTTATGTCAAACACCATAAGGTTACATTATAAGAGTTTATGTTGTCAAAAGCGGTTACATTAGAAAAGCTAAAATGGTCGTTATGTTTTCTTAAATTTTCGATTTTTCCGCACAACATTCGTATTTTTTAACATAATTACCTTCTCCTGACAATAACAAACTCAACAAAAAAAGAATTAACATAATCGGTCCAGCCGTTCTGAAGTTATGGGCGTACATACATTTCGCAGATTCATTTTTATATATATATAGATAAGATGGACAAAGAAGAATATATATATATAAAATAAATAAGAATACACATTTTCAATTATATTTATTTATTTATTTATTGAGAAGGGTCAGACGTATAAGCTCTGCGGGGCTACGTAATGGACTTCATTGGCTCTTATTTTCAGGAATAATGCATATAATATATAAGTACCTATACAGTACAAAATAATTATTATTCTAATATATTTAGACACGCAGATACATACACACATTTTGTATACTTAGTTTAAATTCTTATAATTTTTTGTCGACAGCTTTGTACTTAGTTTTACCTGTACTATGTTGTAACCTAATGTTATATATTTATATTGAAGTGCCCCTTTCTTCTGGCACAAGTAAACTTAAAAGTAAGTCCCCAAACTTCCCTTTATACAAAATTGTAATCCTTGTATACAGAAATAAACGTTTTATGTGACTGTAATGTTTAAGCCCCACGTGAAATACCATTTTCATTTTCCTTCTCCAGTCCTGTAACGAAGACAAAACATGTACTCATATGAAATGATTTCGGCTATTCCCACCGGCTCCGATCGACTTTTATATATTGATTCTTATTAAGTATTTAGGTTATTGTGATTTCTGATTTGTAGTTTCATTACATTTTTCTTAGCAATTCTTTTTTTAAATAAATAAATACATACTATGTAACTGATGTATGCTCTTTTAAACAAAGATTTTTTACCAACAAATTTTTGATACTAATTTGACATTTACATCACTATTAAACCAACATTGCGTCTTCAGCCCATCCGTGTTTACCTACAATCGTGAATACACATTTGATCTGGCTTCTCTCATCTTAGCCGGGAATGCGGACACGTGACCTTGACCTAACATTGTTACCGTCCCCTCATGATGACTTCGTGACCGAGATTAGTTCTTGATTGATATGTTCTTTACATATTTATTAAACGTCTGCAATAAGAAGATTTCTGATTCGATCAATTTTTTGCTCGGTTATTTAATATTCCTGATACTGAGATCAAATGAAAAAACATTTTAACACATCCAAGTTCCTCATTCATTATGACGTTTTTTTTCTTAATGGAGTCATTCTATTTTAAATGAATGCGTTAGCGATTTTCCTAAATGGAAGAGCAATTTGCTACTTTTAATGGATATTTAATTCGATCTAAGTATATTAATAATATATTTTTAGCTTCGAAGCGAAGATAACTTAGTAACTGTGCGGTGGAAAAGGCCACAGATTCAAGTCCTTAGAGCTGGAGCTTTCGATGAACGAAACATAATGAGGAACCGCTTTCATGGCTCCCATCCTCAAGTCGAAAATCAGTCCCCAAACATCTTCCGGGTGTGTTACTGGGTAGCATTTGAGAGTTAGTATTTTACTAGCATTTGCATAGATTGACAACACACTAAAAGCGGCGGTGACCACTTCCCATAGTGGTACCTAGTGGACCGTATTTCAAAATATCAGGGTTTATTTTGATTCACTGATCTCTTTGACTCAATTTGTTATCGTTCTTGTGCTATTCATCGACTTTTTAAATGTGTTTCACTTAAATTTAGACGTTATTACGAGGTAGGTAGGTTGTAGTTTAACGGGAACACGTTAGCCTCTGCCCACTACTCTGCCTACATGTCAAGGCATGTTTCGGATTAAATAATAACTCATCGTAGTCTGGCCTCAATTCTCAAGTTGAAAGTTCATATGATAAAGAGCCATGAGCCATTTAACGTTTTATCGATAATAATAACAATTATGACCGCCCGGTCGTCACAAGTCGTGGGTTCAATTCTACCCAGAACTAGTTGTTTGATTTTGTTCTGTCTGAGTGTCATCTATATAAGTAAAAAGCTTCCGTCTCGTGGTCTCACCCTTGTTCCCAAAGGATCTAATGTTATCAGAGATAATAACATAGCCCAAGCTACTTTTGGATGAAGTAGCTTTCTAGTGGTGAAATAATTATTAAAACTGGTACAGTAGTATTTGCGTTTATTCAATAAATAGTGTTAATATTTGTATAGATACGAAATAAGAAACGCTACTGCCCATTCACTTCCCCATTGACGCCCTGAACTGAAATGCGAACCCCACAGCCTCAGTGTCGCTTAAATTAAGTCGGTTATAAGTTGTCAGGTTACCAAATTATTTGGTTAAGGATGTAAAGCCACCTGCGCCAGAGACGCTCGAATTTACAATATTAGTATGGACACAGCGAGAAACTCGTGACGTCAAGTCATATGCCATCATTGACTAAGTTATTTTCACAGATATTTAGAATAGGTACATAAGACGCGACGTGCCCCATCGTATTGTAACAACAAATCCTTGTGACATTCTGAGCAATACAGATTCAGACAGAACAAATGTCATTTTCTTATTAAATGTTTTATTAAAATTCATTACATACTACTGATTGAGATGACCACGATTTGCATCTCAGGCGCACCATAAATGGCTCGAACTGATAGAAATCAGTATACAGGGCCTCGATCCTATCTGTCACTTTATAAGGAGCGTGGGGAATGTAGCATTTAATTGGAGACTGCGAGCTTTATATGCATAAGGTGGACTATACTGACTCATCACTGTAGGTAATGAGTGTTTCATTTTTAATGTCCCATAAAAATCCAAAATAAACGATGTGTTTGACCACAATCTCTTAAATTAAGTAATGATTTACACGAAGGTGGTGATCACACAAAACCTAGAAGGAAACTGGCTTTCAAATGCAGCAAATAGGAACACAGGTGTTTGGCGACAGATTATGTTATGGTATCTCTACAATGTTTTCCTTCAGCGAAAGCTCATGTTCATTCAGTCACTATTTCTGTCTGTTTATGTGCTTATATCTTTAAACTTAAACTTTTGCATACTATTTTGCTGCGGTTTTACCACAATCTAGACAAAAGTACCTACAAATATATATCTGAAACAGCAGGCAGAAGTATCTGCACTGACACACACAGTCGACATAATATCAGATACATTTTAATTGTTTTTTTTTACAGTATGCCATTTGGTGAGCAGTAACTATACTTATTTGTTTGTTCGAACTAATCTCTTAAATTACATTCCTCTACAAATCTTAAAATGTATGTAAAAACATTTGATTTAGAACATTATTTATTTATACTTAAGCATAGTAAATCATACTTTACCTATATTTTAATAGGTTATATTCTAATATAAACTTAGCCTATTTTTTATAATTCGCTAGATTTCATAAATAGTTCTGAACAGAAAAAAAAGGAAATAAATAAATAATGCGTCAACAAATTCGTAACTTACGAAATACGTGCTGTAAATACGTGAGCGTTTACAAATAATTATGTTTATTATAATAACAAACGTAAAGTCGATAATCACTTGTCTGTATAATAATAGTAAAATAATTGTTTGTACGTAATTCCGGCAGCCATGACTCGTAGGTTCATGATTGATTAGATTCTATCACGCATAGATGTACTGTGCTAGTTTAACTGTAGTATGTAAAGAAGAGTAAGTACCTACGTAATAATTTTGAACTAGAAAGCTTACATTATGTAGGTATCTTATATTTATAATTGCTTATATTTAAGTTACTAAATCAGTTACTTCTAGGATTTAAAATATGTCCTGAAATATCATCTAGATATCAACTTTATGGAGCATAAGTAAGAGGAAGTTTTGTAATTAGTAGTGGTCGAAATATGAATATATTTAGTATGTACTAGCTGTCCCCCGCGGTTTCACCCGCGTTCCCGACGGTTGTAACATTTTCCCGGCACAAAAAGTATCCTATGTTACTTCCAATACCTCCAAGAATATGTGTACAAAGTTTCATGATGATCGGTTAAGTAGTGAAAGCGTAACAAACAAACTTACATTCACATTTATAATATTAGTAGGGATAACCATTGGGTATCATTATTTTGATTATTGTTCTAATACGTCAGTTGCGAGCGTATACTAATACGGGCCTTCCGACCTAAGCCGTATAAATTAAATGTAAACAAATTTTATACCAGCTGATCCCGGCATTCGTCTTATTTTTCTATACTTAGTTTTTTTAGATAGTTGTCATATTATACTTGTAATATTCGGTTTCTCAGACAGTGACTTAAATCATCAAGCGATGATGATGAGGGCAAAGATGTCTCTGCAATTATAATTCATCATAAAGTTGCACAATTGATCACCTATTACGACATGTCTCGTAATTATGGTTATCGCGCGTGATGGTTTAAATATCATTTTTAATTGCGGTTTCAGCATTCTATCCTGTATATTTGGGTCAGCTATCATTAGTGTTTATGTAAGATTTGAAAATTCACAATTTGTGCGCTCCATCCGTTCGTTTTCAAAAATACAGGCATACGGAGGGATCCGTTCAATGATTTATCAATATATTTTCAACTTTAATTTAATTTTTCCTGTATAATTTTGATACTTCTTTAACATACTGAACTCTCAGAACTGGAAACTATAGAATTAGTAAGAAAACACCGGATTTTTTAACATCCATTCCACAACATTAAATTATCTTTAGAGGGATTACATACCACCTACTCGTAGAATCTTTAATTCTCTGCAATATCAGACCTAAATATTTTTTCTTATTTTGTGCTATAACGAAGAACTAAGTGCTGAAAATAAGCTAGCATAAAATCTTCCGCCTATTTCGACACGGTTTTATTTCCGGAGCGATGATTCGTATCTAATTCTCGTATGTTTTTGTATTCGTTTTTTCGTTACACAGGTATTTTCCAGATTAGTAATATGATACGTTGTATTAATTGTATGAATCATTGAGGTTACTGTGAAATTAATTATATGAGCCATTTACAAAGAAAATATTAGGATATGGAATGAGTAATAACGCTTTTATGATTTTCTATGGTTACGAATGCTTACTACTTAGTCTCATCTCTAAGGTGTCGTACGAAGCGTCTAAAGAGTATACCGATGACCACTTGCACTTAAAACCTTGTTCCAAGTGGTCAACGGTGGTTAGTCAGGCTTTCTGTGTTTCCTATGAGTGTGATATTACAATACTCCCGCCTACTTGAACCTAAAAAATGAATAAATGCAAGTCTATTTTGTGACCTATACTTATATCAAAATGAAGCGTTTTAAAAGTAAAAAATACAGTCCTACAGAGCAGAAGTAGAAGTTAGTTAGAACCTACTTCAAAGCATTGTTACCTAATAAATATGATTATTGATATTCAATAATTCTATTTAAATATAAAATTGTCATCAATTTTAAGTATGTAAACTCATATGTTTTTGCAGGTCGCTTGATATACAAGTTATTAAGTATTCCATTCAATGAACATCAAAGAAATCTAATGGATTAAATGCATTCAGTTTCGACACACTTAACAACATTTAAAAGGATGCAGTTACAAAAAATGGCTTAAATCATTGATTTTAAATAAACCGTCTTAATTGTATCGTATGTAAAACTTCCTTGTGTATGAATTAATCTGACGGAAGTGTGTACATGTATGTAGGTAGGTATAATCAGATATAACCATTTCCTACTTTAACTGTAAATCGGCAATTTAAACATGTTCTTTTTTAATGTCAAAATGGCCGACAATAGCGTTGTCGACCCTGGGATATGAATTTGTTAAGACTTTCGTTGAATTCTCATTTCTCATCCCAATTGATAGGGAAGTTTAAATTATTAGAAACCAGATAACTGATATACTGCATTATACTACTTTGTTTCGAAATATATGCTTCTATGGATATTCACCCTTAGACACAGAACCAACAGACATGTTTATGCACACAGTGTTTGCCATGAGTGGGCATCAAACCCACGATCGATTGCGTGGCAGTCAGGGTCTCTAAGCACCACTGGCCTGTCGCGTATTATAATAATGAATAAGTAGTTTTAAATATAATAAAATTATTACCATCTCAGATTTCTATAGTCATCAGTACAACAAATATAAAGAAATACTATCGATTTTGTTTGTTATGCCAGTAGGACTGACTAGGTTAATAACGGGATAGATCATTATTTTAACCTGCTCCTTTATCCCCAGGTATATCACATGTGCGACGGCTTGGGGCGGCAGTTTAGCTACACGTGCCCCAACACGACACTATTCCAGCAGCGTATGTTGATCTGCGACCACTGGTACATGGTCAACTGCTCCATGTCCGAGAGGGATTATGACGCTAACTTGCTTATAGGTAAGTTGAAATATCTCATCCCCTTAGTACCTTACGTAATGCCCTTATTTTGAATTCGCTACTGGCAGCCTTCTGTCAAACGTCAAGGTAACGTGACCACTGAACAGCCAGTTTTAATGACCACATAATACCATAAATGCAAGGCAGTTTATTAGACACCGTTGGCTTTAAACAGCTGCCCACATCAGCCTGCTTGTGAAGGCGTAGCAATGGGGACAAATCCTCGGACCAGTGAGAACAACTAAAGAAAATCCGAAGCTTTTCTGGACAGAGCTAGGCTCTAGGAACTAACTGGCATTCTCCACGCAAAGAGTCCACTAAAGCAGCTTATTTGCGGAAAAGAATTACTATTAACAAGTAACCTACATCAAATTTTGACACCACCAACTAGACAATGGAAATAAGAGACCTTAAATTTTCGAGATATAGCATAATAAGCCTATCATTATACATATCAAGTATCATTATACAATTAACTGGCTCAATATATGAACCTTATCATATAAGCAATGAAGATGATTTTTCTATGCCATTAGAACTGTCAAAAGGGCCTTTCAGATCTCCTCATCATTAGCTTGACTTAACTTGCACAATATGAAAAAGATGATATACATTTAATCCTTGACTTGTATGTATAGGTATAATTTAAAACTAATATTGTGTATAAGTGTTCACTCACAAACAATTAACTGCTTCATTGCCACTTACGCATCATCACGGCCAGTCTTATTAAATCTATTGTCAATCAATCACTCATCATAGCACAGTCTTCAACCAATAGTTACCTTATTTGGACTGAATATGGTAACGACCTTTCTTTACAACCGTATGAAGATTGAGTTAGGAGGTTGAAATTAGTAACAATGGATTATTGTTTGCTATATACTTTATCTGTAAGAAGTCTGTTTACTTGGTGGGCTAGCGAATGCTAACAATTTAGATAAGGTTAGACAAATATTGTTTAGATAATAAATTGTGCGCGAATATACCTACCCGACTTAAATAGGTTCATTTTTTCTAACATTAGGTAGGTAAATACATTATTTTTAAAACTGTTTTATAATACACTTATTGAAAGTGACATGGTGCTTGCTCTTATTATTATTGTATACCTAAAAATCGAATGTAAGCTTTACGATTGATATATGCATAGCTTATTTAAACACGATAAACAAGTTCACAGACAGCCTGACGCGTTTTGAATATAAAAGACAAGATAAGTCCGGATATCTATCAATCGCTATAAATATAATTCAGTTAATGCATTATTGAAATTCGAGAAGGCTAATTAATTAATAAAAGGCTGTTCGTTGTATTTCATCACAATCTTACCGTGGTAAGTGATAATGTGGTTGAAGGTGGTAGCTGTCAATTTTTAGAGAAATTTGCTCTTTAGTATAGCTGCTGGAAAACCACATGAATGACCACATGTTATTATTATTATTTCCTATTATGCTATGAGCGATGTACCAGCGACGTATCATCACGAAATTTCAAGCTCATTAAATTACACTCTTAACCTTTGCCTTGAACCATCATCAGGGAAAACATGACTCACGTATCATTTCGAAGCTACTTCATTACTCAACTAAAGTCGGAAAGCCCGCTATAATATATTAGAAACTCCAAATCAACAGCCTTTTGTAAACATAAGTTACGCAGCTACGCAGGTCAATGCGCGTTGACGTAACAATGCTGAATGGTGATAATCAAGTGCGTTCATGATTGAACGCCCTTGACTTAGCCGTGGACGAGGAGTGAACGCATCCAAAAACATATCAGTAGTATCGTTTATTCCACGTGAGGTGAATATATGCTTTACGTTTAATTAAGAGGCTTTGTATGAATAAATTTGCTTAATATATCATTTCCTTGTGTGAATCTAAAAATATATAACATATTAAGCGATGCTTGCTCAATGCTCGCGTCGAAAGTATTGAAGAATACTGTAGGTTCGAATCCTACTCATTTAGTGTGTTTTTTATTTTATTTATTTGGGAAAACAAACAGTTACACATTACATTTGAACTTAAATACCGATAAAAAGATGCACAAATGTGTGACCAACAGCATTTTCCACAGAATATAAGTAAATTTAATTATGTTAAAACTATCATGCGACTTACAAAACTATATATACTAAAACCTACAAAACTATATATTTGTGATACAATAACAAATAAAATACTTATAGCTTTCTATTAAAAAAAAAAATATGTGACCAATACAGAGCATTAATCCAATTAAACTATTTAATACCATGTTTTTTTAAGTGTGTTACTAAAATTACATTCTTAAATCTATGAATGTTAACGAATAAATAATGATTATAATTGATGATTGATGTTACGATCCCGATGATTACTTGACTATATTATCTTACTTGGTGAGTCAGTACAATCATCTTAACAAATTATTAACTTCATATTTATTTGATAATGTAATATGAGAGCATTGATCGTGACTCTATGTTTTGGATGAGTTAATCAAGTCATTGAACTTTTAACGTTGCAAACAAAATAATTACCCTTGAATGATTGTTAATATAACCCACATTTTTATTTGAATACATAATTATATCGAAGTTTATGATTTACACGACTGTACATCACGATTTTTTTGTATTCAGTAGGTTGTTGAGATCAAAAGTGAATTATTTTTTTAACTGTCCAATTTGTCCTTATAATACTCAGAGTAAAGTACAATGTTGCTTAACAAAAGCTATACCTAAGTCGATGAATATCATTAAGCACCACTTGACACGATTATGTTTCAGAATCATCAGACACCTTTAACCTCTTACATTATTAACACCCAAATAAAGCTGTTAATCTGTTTTCTATATTCACCTGCGTTCCCGAGATGTTTTCCCTGGATTAAATGTAACCGATATTATATTCCAGGACACGTTTCATCTATGTGCCCAGTTTCATCCAAATCCGTTAGGTAGATTTTGTGGGATGGAGTCACGAATATACATATATCCATAAATCTATGCCTACATCTATACATTCATCCTCACAAACTATTATTAGCAGGTTTGGAATAATCTTCTTTTAACAAGATTGCTAAATGAACACTTTGTTCTACAATGACGAACCATTCGTTGTAGTTGGAAATGCCAGAATATTGTTCAATAATGTGAACTCACGAGTCACGAACTAGATTATTTATTAAGCGGTGGCCCAACTCTTCCACCTAGATAGCTTATAGATTCGTTCCGACATTTATATTATAGATAGGTATTGCTGAAATGTATACTTAAATGGTATTGTTGGAAGAATTATGGGCATCCTCAAATGTAGTCCAAATTCTCGAAATAGGCATAGAGTAATCATTAACTTTCTACAATATATTCCACTTCTATGTTATGGGGCAGCTTGGTGTATTATGTATCTGTTCTATTCTGCAAGGTTTGCTTAGAATGGGTACATAATACGGTTATGTGTAAAAAAATCACAAGTTCTATTATTATTAACTAGCTCCCGCCCGTGTTAATCTAGAATATATTATACTCGTATCTATCTGCCAAATTTAATTTAAATTTGAAGAGCCCTCATGAAGCTGGCTGGTAATTATGGTGTTAGAAAAATTACTTAGATGTTCCTTTATAATTCCAGGGCAACGTGACAAGCCTTTCGTGTCTGATGAAGAGATGAGATTCCGAACACCGCGTCCGGACATACTTTCTGTACCTCCGAACAATAACTATTATGACGGCTTGAGAGAAGCCGAGACAAAGGTAACATGTCTACTTATTGCCGCAATATTAAAACGATCCAATCTTAATTAATGTTTCTAAAAATAATAGGTTGTATTCACTAAATAATTTGCATAGATCGAAACATAGTAATGGGTTGTTCTACAAACTAAGGACGAAATTGAGTCCGATTATATTGTTTTAACTTATGGGCTCAATGTAGTAGAAAATAAATAATATTGCACATTAGATTCAATTTTGCTCGTGGGACACTCCAGGATCCTGGGAATTTGACGCTTTGAGTATTTTTTTTCCTAAGATAATATATTAGTAGATTAGGTAGATATAGGTATGGTAAACAATATGTTATGAAAATAAACTTGGTTGTAACAATTTTTTCATGACATTTTAGCTGAGCTGTCGAAAATTCCTTACTTTGTAGAACTACCCTAATGTTTTATGACCCGCCAAATCCTTCTGCTTAATTCTATATGCACATCTGCCAAATGGCCTTCGTTAAGTATTCGTATCTAATCATTATTCTAATTATAAGTATTCATGTCTATTAATTCATTTCCAGTTCCCCATCCACCCCGGCAACAGCATTGTGGGTATAGCGGACTCCATTTCAAGCGCTAATAATAACGGGTTGGACAGCGCCAAGCAGAACTACCGACCACCAACGTCCTGGTCTACTGGAGTCAATAGACACCAAAAAAGGCCCAGTACGAATAATAACTTAAACGTCGACGTCGATTACTTAGCTGGTGCAGCATCCCAAGAGCCCGGACCAACAATTCAACCTACTCCAAGCAATAAAGACTTCAAGCAAAACCCTGTTCCAAATGTTTCACCCCCATCCAGAGAACTAAACCCACCATTCGCTCCTTCAACCGAATCCAATTCTGGAGAATTCGACATTAACATCCGAATGAAAGACTCCGTGGAAGACCCCGTCTTCAAATTCATTAAGCGCTTCGATCCTAACTCCCCTGACTCACACAAAACAGCCATGACCAGATCTGAAATAATCAATCTCAACAAGCATTTGCCCGCTGGACAAAGCAGTACCGAGGACGATAAAGGTTCGAGACAAGTCAACTCAGAAGAAGAAAGATCACCGAGAAAAAATAAAAACGTTGATAATAAGTTAAACACGTTTAGGAATGATAACGACAAGAGCTTCTCTGAAGGTTCTAGATTTGACACAGTGAACACAAAACCGATACCAACTGAACCATCAGAAATTAACACTAACGTCCCCGTACCAGAGAGAGTTCTGCTGCCACCTAAAAGGGAGTATTCAATCTTGCCATCGACTACAATGGGTCCCCCAATTTACTATGAATGGAAGTGGGCTGTGCCCGCATTCGATTTAGAGCCTCCTAAAGTGACGAACGTAACAAACGTCACCAACACTCATCAAACGAGATCCATTCAAGGAAAAAGTCCGTTTAGTAGTTTGACGCGGCCCACTCCTGTGACAGTGGACCATACACCTAGCAATGTCGAGTACAACACAAGTTCGTACTTCGTTCCTGATTATGTGTTTCCGTTGGATAAACCACACCCTGGGTATGAAAACAATGATGCTCAGACCTCTTTTCAAGTGGAAGTATCTAGGCCGGGCAGGTCGAGTTTCGGAGAGAACCCAGCCTGCCCACAATGCCATCCAGCATATCTCAAACCTGGTACCTGTAAACCCTGTATTGTTAAGCGGTAACAATGTTAAGTTTTACTTTTAAGTTCTAAAATGTATCGGAAGATCGAAAGTAAATTTATTTAAGTTTGAGATTGGCTTTACAATCCAAAGTGAAGTACCTAGCTTAGGTAAGTACAATATTTACCTGACAAGATATAGGTACCTTATTGAAACTCGAAATACTTATATCTGATTTGTATTCGAAGGCGCCCGTTGTTTAATTTTATTGTTATGTTTAAGAACTTTATAATCATCTCAGCCAAGAGCTGTCCACTATGAATGCTGGCCTTTATCTATATAACCACAATTAACTACCTTCCGAGCAATGTAGGTAATACTGCTTGTTTTACTTATATCGAATAAACGAATAAACAGCATTCAGAATTCAAGAAAAAGAACGGAAATCTATGTAAAATTAAACAATATTATGTAATATTCATGAACAACTGACTGGTGTAGTTTTAAAATATTTTTTAATGATTGTTACTTTAATGGCTACATCACAAATTGTATTCATTTTTAAACAAACTCGTTTAAAAAAAATGTTTCGAATATATCCGATATATAACGAAAGCAGTGAAATACGATATAAATATTTGTTTCTATTCAGATTCCATAGCCTGTATTAATTATTATAAGCCTTGCGTGAACCTACTAATGCCATCTATTGCTTGTTCTGGACAAGCAAATTTTTTTTGAATTTTTTTTTCAACGTTATAGGATATAACTATTATTAAAAACAGGTGTGTCGTAAAGAGATGATAGAAGTGAAGCGTTTATATTACAGGGAAACATTTTAATTATTCATCAATCATTTTTGAATAAGATTGATTGTGTTTATCATACATTTATTTTTCGTCACACACAAAAGGTACGGATCAAAATTTCAAAGCATTCTGATACCAAGTCTTACAAATATTTAAACTTTTTAAATTAAAGTAAATAAAACTAAGCAACGTTGATTAGCATAGAAAATGGGTACCTAAACTAACCAAGCCAATGTTAATATTATAAGATAGAGTTAAATAAAAGCTTTTAAAATAGCAAACGCTACAATGTACAATCTAATAATGAATTGGGAACAAATTAAAATAAGTTTCTTATTTTGCACATTAGGGGGTATTCTTAAATTATGTGACATGAGGTCAGCAAAGAAATTACTAAGGATTATATAAGAGGACCAGAAGAAAATTTTGAACCTAATTCGTTATTTGTCATTGGTGGTAAATATTTACCAATTTTACGTCACATAGTTTATGGACACCTCCTCAAAGTAGGTATTGCAGTTGTTTTTATTTTCCTATAATAATAATGTATAATAGGTTAATCATAATTTTAGTTATTATTTATGGTTTTGAATATAATTTTGTACTACATGTGCCTATACCACAATTAGATTTTTATTCTAATAAAATAATAAAACTGCAATCTCTTAATTTCATTTCTGTTTAACCTATACATATCCCTCAACTAGTTTCAAGACTAGGGCAACATTCATTACATATCCTGAGATATTTTTACGGAGAGTTTGTCAGCAGATAACTGATATATGCTTTGCTATATTTACCATTTTTGAAATGAGTTTTAGTCTAAATATATACAATCACACAGAATAAAGACAAACTTACGGTTACACGTATAAGTTTCTCTTGGTGGGAATCAATTCCACGACCTGTAACATAGTACCCTACGCCCCGTTGCCAACTTGCCAGTCATAATTCAATTAAAAGAGTTTCTCCTGTCAACCAGCGCTAGTGATGATGAGCACCCGAAGCTGAGCCAAGCGATCCCATTGTTAATGTTGATACCGCAGCACGCTGTTAGGTATTTGGAAACATATTTTCAATTTATATAAAATATTTTTGCACAAAAAACCAACAAATGAATAAGTTTAACTCTAAAAACGCAATCAAAATAAAACTTCACACAACAAGTCTTTGCTTGCAAGTTCCCGCTTAAAAGTCCATAGACAATAGCAATCTCACGCCCGCTAATAGATTTTCCTTAAAAAAATCTTCAGATCATACATAACATAGATTGATAGTCATGACATGATTTAAAGTTAAGTTGAGAAAATCGTATGGTTTCTGTGAAGTTTAAGTAAACGAAAGCAAAATGTTTTGTCACCTAGAAAAATGTTGCCATATGGTCATAACTAAATTTAAATGCAACAGAATACTTTTTATACATATGCCTATTATTTATTTATAGGGTTATACCTGCAAGTTAAATACACATTTATTATTTGCGACCTAGCCTTTAAGTTTCTCAAATAATAATTTTTGTTTAATTTGTCAAATATATATAATGCATGATTTAGATTTCAGAACGTATCAATCAATCAATTCGCAATGTTTTGCTTGCACAAGATGGCCGCTGATTGCTCGTTGGCATTAGTCTAGCAATAAAACAAACTGTGCATCCAATCTACCCAATCAAGTAAAAACGGTTATAAATAGATGATAGCATTTTTCATTAGATTGCAAAATTCTCTCGTAAACTTCGATATCAGAAATTAATGTAACATAACACCGTACCTATTTATTCATGATCGTTATTTGTATTAGTAAGCAGTGTATTGTTGTAGTGGAGTAAAGTGGTACTATAATGAGTAAATTAAATCCGCTCATGGGACTGATTGGTAACTACGGTGATTCAGACGACGATTCTGACGATGGCTTGACGAGTTCTATGGATTTACCACATGGTAATGCTGGCAGAAGTCTTCCAGATCCTAGGATGGCAATGATGTCCTCTGATCATGACTTAAATGCGTCGGACTTTGCGGCGACCATACATCCTGCACCTATACCACACTGCCGTGAGTTATTTTATTGTATTATTTGATCCTAAATAACAGGTAACTTAAGCTGACTTTAAGAATACCGCCAGTGAGACTTTAAAGTCTACGTCTGATTAGTTCCATTGCAAGCTTAACTACCAATAGTACCCACTTAAATATTTGCAAAACCACGCATAGTTCAATTCCTTGTTATGTAGTAGGTAATCATACCTTCCCATAGATAACCTAATAGTTCTTAAAGCAAACAAGATAAATAGTGATTGCAGAGTGTTATCAATAATAATAAATTTATTCTCTTTCTCCTTACAAACTAGTATAACCTACTTAAAACTTAGACAACAGGGATTATTTGAGAAACTGGTATCCAAACTAAGCCGAAGCCTGTGTTATGGATAACCAGCCTCTTCCACGGACTAATTATAAGTTTTACATATTAGGGATGTTGAGAGAATAGAATTATAATAATTAATAAATAATTAAAGAATAATAGAAAAGATATATTATGTTTGACATGTAACAGAGCTAGACAAACAAGGGCAAATGCAGGGCAAGGTAAACAGTTGCATTTCATTTAAACCATTTACCAATTTAGCACTAATTCTCATATTCAATGTGTCATGGTTTATTTCTTTTTTTTCAGTGTGGTCAGCTTGTTACGATGACTCAAGTGGTTGCACTTACTACTGGAACCAGCAAACCAATGCTGTAACATGGGAAGCACCCCCAGAGTACCTACTGGCAGTTAAGTTGGCACAGCAACAATTGCATACTGCAGGTATGGCTTTCTGTAAATAGTTATTTATTGTTTTTGCTAGATTGTCACCTAAACAAACATTTGTATGCATTAATATGTCTATTTGTTGTGTGCATGACTGTATATTATATACTATAATATCCATTGATATTTGTGAGATAAATGCAGGCAGGTTCTGAGTAAAGCTTGATTTCTAGCTAATGCCAAAGGCTTAGGTATCGTTAAGAACTTCAGTTCAAGATTGGCTATATGTGAGATGCGATTTAAGATGATTAAAATTACCCAAAATAATGTAAATTATAGTATTTATTGGCTTTAAAGTAATTTGACAATCAAAACACTTTGTTCATTATTGTTACCAGAAACGTTTCACAGCTTTCATCTATTTTGGCAAAAGCCAAAGGGTTAGCAGAAGGTAGCTGAAGGTTTGATTGGACACTAAATAACACACAGCTATCTGATCCCAAACTAAGCTGAGCCTGTATTATCAGGATTGTGAAATCAGATAACTGTATGAAATAATGTAATGGATTTTTGTACCCATATAGATATATCTATAATTTGTTATTTCAGGATCTGCAGAAGTATCAGCTGCAGAATGGCAGCTGTATCAGCAAGCTCTGGCTGAAAAGCAAAATTCACAGAGCAAGGTTATTCCTAAGTTACCAGGCACTAAGCCTGTCAAAAAAGCAGAAAAAAACACTAATAATAAAAGTAAAATCATTAAGCCTGCCAAGAAGAGACATTACTGTGAAGTTGATGAGTGAGTATGTTTGCTATTTATTTGCCTTAAATTTATGGAAAATGCTATTGACATGTATCAAAGTTCTTCTGAATAAAAATCACTTCTTTTTCACTGCTCTTAATGTAACATTTTTGTGTCTGCAATAAAATTTGATATGAAGGAACAATTTTCACATAAACAATTATATGCTTATACTTGTTTACTCTGCCCAATGCCCATGCTATTTAATCAATTTTGAAGTTAATTTGACAAAAATTTTCATTGATGATATTGATTGACAAGTTTGGTAAATTCTGAAAAATGCTCTGGTTTTAAAATTTTTCTCCTTGTTGTCAGCAGAATTGAATTGATAACCTCCTATCATAACTCCGATTCTGAATCAAATGACGAGTCAGAGAGTCCAATAAAATCTGTTGTTGTACCTGTCGTACCAAAACCTCCAGCAAAACTGCCAAAGAATCTACATAAGAAACCTAAAACGAAACCGCAAGTGGTTGAATATGGACCTATTTTGCCTCCAAATCAAAACTACACCATGCCAATAGGACCAGAAATTCCACAAGAATTGATGAATGCTCCTCAGCCCCCGCACACAGTGGATAAGGTTGAAAATACTATGTCACCTAGTGAGGAGGTAATATAATTTATAAGTAATTTTCTGAGCATTCTTTTATAAAAAAAATACTATGTTTTGTTTAAACAGAGGTACGAACCTATATATCTATAGCAAAGGTATCGTCATTGTATCGACTGTGCAAAAAACCGTGTATATATAGAAAATTGATCACGCGCACACCGTGATGTTGCGCGATGTTCAATTTCCCATTGCATTGGTCTTTGGCGCACTCGACACGACAACGCTACGCCTGCGATAGATATTCGTGCTTAGGGCACTGGACAATTTTCACCTATGATGACAGAAACTGCCTGAAAATGTTTAAAGTATAACTTACTTCAGTTTTTTTTCAGTTCTGTAATTATTTTCTATATTTTAAATTATAATACCCTATTTTTTTAAATTCTTATTATTAAATGATAATTATACGTTAATTTATGTTAAAATTTAATCAAATTGAAGCTAGTTATCAAACACTGTGATGGGTTAAAGTTTTCAATCTGAGGTGTTCTTTTTAGTAAACCTTGTTAAGTAATGTGGTAGAAAGTGCACAATGTCTAAATTTAAACTGCAACAAAAATCTTGTCGTTTTGATATTGAATTAGCATTTATAAAACTACCTACTCTACTACTACTATCTCAAATTTTTTACAATTATAAACAAAAATATTTTGTATTCCAAATAGGAAAAGAAACCTACCAAAAAAACTGATAGTGAAGATAACCAAGATGAAAGTACATTACTAATGAAGCTAAAAGACCAAGCTAAAATACTAGAAAACCTTGGTGGAGAAATACCTACTGAACTGCAAAAAATTATAGAGGATGAAGTAAGATCACCCAACTCCTCTCCCAAAGTGGATGAGAATAGTAGAGACAGAAAAAATATTGATAATATTGATGATCTCCTGGAAGAGATAGAGAAAAAGGTAATGCCCAAAGTGAAATCTAAAAAGGGTGATTTGCTTAATGATAATGTTTCAAGATCCAATGAGAGCAGTGCAAGAAATTCACCAAGAGGTGATTGTACACCTCCATTGGAAATTAAACCACTGTTTCCTAGCATTAATAGTATGGATGAAGTCAGACCATTATTTCCAAGCATCAAGAGTATTGAAGAAACACCATCAACAGCTGCCTTGTTTCCGAGCTCAGTCAGTTCAGAGAATGAAGAAAAGGAACTTAAATCTGAAATAACTACACTTGCAGCAGAAAAGAAAGGCGCTAACGTGTATTTAATGGAGATGGATGAACCTATAGGAAATGTAACTAGAAAGAAACTAAGGATATCAAATTCCGTTTTACCCGAGCGTAAAAAGACTGAAACTCCTGTCTATACAACGAAATATTCACATTTTATTGAGGGTTTCACAACTGAAAGAACAGGCCTTGGGTTCAGTAAAGATGAAGAAGAAGAAAGTCCAAAAAATACGATTAATTATGGTAAAGGTTTAACATTCACTAAGGGAGAGACATTAAACGAGGATAAGAAGGATGATGATTTGGACGACCTAACGGACTTGGTGGAAGCAAAGCTGAAGTATTTGAACCAACTGCAGCCATATTCGCTGACACCAGTTCAGGAGATGATGATACAGATGCAGGTGAGGATATTTATCACTTAATGTCAAGTAGGGCGACAAACCGCTTGTAAGTACCTAACCTAAGCTACTGTAAAGGTGAGCTCTTTGACCTAGTATTACATGACGAACCATTAAAATCTTAAAGGCATCGTAGATAAGTGAATCGGATGAAATTTTTCTGAAAAGTTACAGTTTAATTGATACTAAAATTGCTATACGAGCTACTCGATGCCGTCAACTTTTAGGAAATGCATTCAAAATTGGCTCAATCGCATTGTTACTTGATAAATATTCATATTAATATCAGGGTCCGAGTGTCATGCCCCTGTAGTTTTCATACATTTCCGTCGTGCCTTTTGACGAATATCCGATATTTCGCCCGTGGTTTCACCCGCGTTGCCAAGGGACGCAATGTTTTCCAGGATAAAAATAGCTTTAGTTACTTCTATAAAATCATTATCTGCCATCGATCATAATATATCGGATATAAGTTTTTGTTCTTATCGACTGACCAGTCGGCTCGGTGGCAAGAGACCATGACCGCCACGCCGCAAGTCGTGGGTTCGATTCCCACCCAGGATAAACACTCCCTTGCACGACCATGTCTCCACCTGACGGTGAGTGGTCACCGCCGTCTATGGAAATTTGCAACACTGGGGGCATCACCAATGCGTTGCCGACCCCGAGACGTGAAGTCGTTAAGTCCCATGTGTAATTTCACCGGCCCACTGGCCTTCCTAACCGAAACACAGTAATGCGAGTGCACTACTGCTTCACGGCAGAAATGGGTGAGGAGGTAGTACCTCCCCGGACGAACTCCGCACTAGGAGCTCTACCATTCAAAATGTCTGGGATCGGACGGCCGTGTAAAAAGTATGAGTCGGGCTATCGATAGAAAGTATCGCACGTTCCGTAGACGCTGGGCAGCGCGTTCCGCGCGGGCGCGCTGGGCGCGGCGTACTGGGCGCGCTGGGCGGGCGCGGCGCACGCGGCGCTGCGCGAGCACGAGCGCGCCGCCGCGCCGCCGGGCTGGCTCTGCGCCTTCCAGAGGTACGCACCCTCCACCACTCCCTCCCACCGACCACCCCATGCCGTGCTGCTCACCCTGTGAAACGTACCTCCTTGTTTTCGTACTCGTACTCGATGGTGCGGGCCTCGCAGTGATCCGATGCCAGTGAGCTGCGGCGTCGCGCGCGTCCTTCCTAGACTGACTTCGTTTTGTGACTTTAAATATTACTCGGTGGCGCGACGATGTGTTTTTTGTATTACGTAGTCATTTCTTTTAGTATACATTATAATATTTAACTACGAGGAAGGTAAAGTTATTTTATATGATGTTAATGACTAGTGTAATGATCGAAATGCTTGTATTGCCACGCACCATCAGTATTATCTTATTTATATATTTCATTATTATAAACTAACCCCCAGTTTCTAGTAGCCTGGGGGTGGCCCTCACTATATTTCCTTTATATTTTATTCAAACTGCTTTTTTTCTGATGACCGGCTATTGTTTGTACTATTTTTCGTTTAAATTCAGATAAACCTGCTAGTTAAAGCTTAGATGAATCCCCCCCCCTGATCAATGTTAATCTGTGATCAAAAGGTTATAGTACGAGATCCGGCTGCAGAATCAGTGCACTCATCGAGTATTTGCTAAAAACTATATTTTTTGCATATTTTTAATTAGGAGAATATATATCTACCAGGTTGCCTATCAAAATGTGGCCGCTAGTATTATTAATTAAATTATTGTTAATTGATTTTTCGGAAAAAAATTCGTTCATTTGTTTTTCAAATAAAATATCGTCCACATCACGGCAATATATATAAAGACTGAAAAATCACGGTTGTCGTTGCGAACGTGGCCGCAGGTGTAAAGAGGTATGATTTTGATACATTTATACGTCCATAATGTATATTTATCAGTTATATACTAAATTAAAGCTATTTTTTTTCTATTTATTATAATATACGGTTGCTTAATTAAATCTGGCCGCAAATAAGGGTTGCTGGCTGTTAAATATTGTAAACATTAAAGGTAGAGTGAAAGAGAGCTAGCGCATTACACCACTAGCCAGACAAGGGTAGCGATTGCCAGCTGTACGACGCTTTGAACCCTTTGCGCATGCGTCGAATGCTAGTGTTCACAACTGAACAGCTGTGGCATTTTAATTCTAAGTTAATAACCACGCTGTTTTGGAGTTTGTGCTACACAACCTTATATATATATATAGTGACTGGTGAGATACCTTCGATACTTATGGAGAGTACTCGGTACCGGTGGTTGAGAACACTGTAATGTATCAAAATCATACCTCTTTACACCTGGCTGCAAAGAGGTGCGGTCACGTGCGCAACGGCAACCGTGATTTTTCAGAGTCTTTATATAATATATTGCCGTGATGTGGACGATATTTTATTTGAAAAACAAATGAATGAAATTTTTTCCGAAAAATCAATTAACAATAATTTAATTAATAATACTAGCGGCCACATTTTGATAGGCAACCTGGTAGATATATATTCTCCTAATTAAAAATATGCATAAAAATTTAGTTTTTAGCAAATACTCGATGAGTGCACTGATTCTGCAGCCGGATCTTAGATTATTATAGATAGGCGAAAATTCTACAAAATCGATTTCAATTTAAAGTTATTATTTATTATCTTGACCCGTTAAAATATATTTGAAGGTAACGGTCATGAAATCATAAAACGATAATTATATACTGAAATCCACTTCCATTATCCAACGTTTTCGTCATTCTGTGCAGTTAATCGGACAATCGGTGTTAGTATTCTATATTATGTAGGTTAAAATATCATAGACAATTCGATTTGGCCTTAAATGAATATTTCTATATTTGCATGAAAATGGTCATTATATATAGTAGGTGGCCCCTTATTATGTTTATTCGAACATTCATTTTATGGCGCGTTACTTACGATGCCTTTTGTAACAAAAGTCCTGATAGAATTCCGTATGGTTCTATAATGAACATACCGATAACTGAGACGGTTGTTAATGAGGTTAATTTTACGGGTCCCAAATAATTGGTCATGGTGTTGGATGCCAATCACGTCTTCCGGACCGCTATAGTTAGTATTTAATCGGCGATGGCTTTCTCATCTAACAGATTATGAAAACATCTTTATCACTAATGCACCATGTAGCTATTTCAGGTTGGTTAGTTCACGACCAACTTAGTTATGTAGTTCTAGTAATTGCAGGCATTTCCAGTAGTAGGGGAGCCCAAGAGGGAATTTTGGGCATCTTAACTATGTCTGTATATCTGACATGCTTATGTATTTCCATGGAACTGTTATTTTTAACGTTTTTATTAATCTGTAGACGCTTTCCCTACCACTTAAAGGGAAAAAATTATATAACCTTTTATTCTTCCTTTCATCTAATCTACAAAATCTAAGAGGGTCCCGCGACGCTCGAGTAAAACCCAATTGAGCATCATGGGCTCCCCTACTATAGTACTTAACTCGGTGGTTATGGTGGCATCACAAGTAACCTGTCAGTATTAAAAGCCAAGGCAATTGGTTTGACGCCGTCAATTCATTTGACGCTGATAATTGATTTGACGCTGATAATTGATTTGACGCTGACAACTGATTTGACGCCGTCAACTGACTGGAAAGAATAGCTTGTAATCAGGCCTCAGGAAATGATTCCAATTTTGGATGGGGAAATCCTTAGATCATTTATAATGGTTTTGGGAATCTTATGACTGTGTTATATGATATTTGTTTTTCGGTAGCTATTAACAGCTATTTATCCAATAGCTTTTGTATCTGGTATTGTTGAAATGTATAAGACTGACAGATTATTTTATTTATTAAATTAATAGTATTTATATTATAGTTAAATATAGAAAAGTATTTTCAGAAAGTCGTAGGTGAGCATATTAACTGTACAACATTTGACATTAGAATTGATGAATAAACGAAACAAACTGTGATAATAAAATCTGTGATAATAAATGTAATTGTTTATACAACGATCGAGTTTCTTTGATATATCCCAATGTAAATACTGGATAGGCTAACTCATAATTATAAGAAGTGAATAAAAAATGAAGACATCAGAAGGGACTTCCGAGATGGGACATCGCTCCGGGGATTTGGTAAGAATTATATTCAATAACCATTTATTATTTTTAATTCACGATAATACTCTTTGGTCTTTTCCAGAACGCTTTACGGGCACTGTTTATGTGTTGAGAAACGGCGAAACGTATGGAGTTACTATTGTGTCTGTCTATAAATAATTATAAATATAAACAGATTCAAATCGGGATATATACTGGTTTAAGTATGCACATAACATGATTTCTAAATGTCATAGTTAAACTTGCCTGGTATTTTTAGATGGTACTATGGTAAACCTAAGTTGATGATTTTTATATTCAGTTACTGAAAAGTCTGCCATCTGAGGGTAAAACGCTGTAGTTCGTCCCAAAAAAAAAGTTATTGTACACATTTGCCTCATTGTTACATAGTTATGGTGGTTTAGAAAAAACACATTTTTAATAATACCCCTATCTAATTTAGGACAAAATTCCAAAACGATTTTCGACTTTAAAAGACACGACAGTCTATTGATATTTTTCAATAAGAATTATCTGGTTGTTAAAAGTCATCTTCGGCTAACACTTTCTGAATTTCCAACTGATTCGTATCAAACTTAAGTTCACCACATACCAGCTAAAGACACCGGGCGCGACCTGCCGACCTCCACTGCACATATTTGTACGTATATGTTTGTGTATCGCAGGTCTGAGGGACGGTACCGCTACAAGAGGGAGAGTGATGGCCTCGTACAATGGGAATACCCGGCCACTGCCAATTTGGATATGGATATATGCACCACGCCGCCCCATCCCGGGGTGGAGGATAAGGTATGCGTTACATTTGAAATATTTGATACTATAATAGTGTGGCGACATCTATGAACACGCCTACAAATCCTTCACCGCCCGCACTACATAAATGTGGCGACATCTATGGACGAGTAGAAACACGCGAGAATCCTACATCGCGATATAGAGATTATCTCAGGTTTTTTTTTTCCTTTATTGAGAATAACAAACAATTGCACAATAAAGCTTATGTAACAATATTATATGTAAATAAAAAAGTAATTGCACAACCAACACCGTTATTCACAAAATAATGTACTAAACATGGCAAGATTAACAAGTGAATAAGTAAAATATTAACAATAAAGTGAACAAAACATAAAAAAGAAAACAGATTAAATAGATTTAGATAAAGCAAGCATGTCATTAACATTTTTTTTTTAATTGTGCATGCGTTAGAAAGAATAAATCTATGTCACTAAAATGTTCGTTATACGATTGCATTATACGACGAAGAGGAGCACGTTCACCAGCGATAGTACGACAAAATTTGGGTGCAAATAAACATTGCTTATGACTATCACGGATTCGTTGGGAACGGCTAGGGGTACGTATATATATTTGATTGATTAGTTGAGCGCAATCAAACCTGTCATGGCAAATTTTATATCAAGTAGTTTGATCCATTAGCAATCTTCTCATTTTTAGCGGCGATAAAACAAATCTGTCTAAGAGGGACTGATACGAGGACCTAGCACGGTAACATCTGAAATAGAGTGTACGGAGAAATTTGCGTTGTATCGATTCCAACTGATCGCAATATTTTTTAAAATGTGGATTCCATATGACTGTGGCATATTCCAGTTGACATCTTATCAAGGACTTAAATAAAAGTAGATACGTATTAGGTCGCTTAAAAGGAGTACATGTTCTCATTACAAAACCATACAATTGGAAGGCTTTGCTAGATATGTAATTGATATGTGCGTCAAAATGTAATTTGTCGTCGATAAGAATCCCAAGATCCCTTATGAGGGATAACTTTTGCAACGGTGTATTACAAAGGGAGTATGTGAAACTGATTTTATTAACTTTTTTTGTAATGGAAATGGATTTACACTTTGGTAGGCTAAGATGTAGTTTATTCACAGTACAGTAATTAGAGAGACGATCGAGATCCTCTTGGAGCTTCTCGCAATCCTCGATAGTATTAATACTATGATAGATTTTAAGGTCATCTGCGTATAATATGAAACGGGAATTCCTAAAACACTGCGAAATATCATTTATAAATATGACAAAAAGTAATGGGCCTAAAATTGAGCCTTGTGGCACGCCAGAGGACACTGATATCAGATTGGATGCATAACCGTTTATCACAACCTTCTGTGTTCTATTCCTGACATACGAAGCAAACCAGCGGAGCAAATTACCGCGTATTCCGTTAAACGCAATTTTTTTAGAAGGATGGAGTGATCCACTGTCAAAAGCCTTACAAAAGTCAGTGTAAGTGTCGACTTGTATACGATTATCCAAATTTTCAAACAAAAAAGATGTGTATAGTAATAAATTAGTTATTGTCGATCGGTATTTAACAAATTCGTGTTGTTCCGGAATAATGATATTATGTAGGCTTGGATAAACGATTTTATGTACAAGTCTCTCAAGCACTTTTGATAAGGTAGAAAGCAAGGAGATTGGACGATAATTAGAGACATCGTTCATCGCGCCACTTTTATAAACAGGTATAATGTTAGCCGCTTTCCAAATCTGAGGGACAATACCTTCCTTGAGGCTACTATTATAAATTATACTAAGCGGCAGGCTCATGCTATCAGCTGTGTGTTTTAAAAAGAATGGCGGTATACCATCAGAACCATGTCCCTTCGTTACATCCAAAGATTTTAATTCTTCGACTATCATATTTTGAGTCAAACGGACGTCGGATATATTTAAATCATTATTTGAAGAAGGAAAGGAATCAAAGGCAGTATCCACAAAACTACTGTTTTCATATACGGAGCTAAAGAATTTTGTAAATAACTCGCAAATTGTTTCAGGATCATCAGATTTTTCATCATTAAATATCATTGTGTCAGGAATACCCGTTCTATCTTTGCGACTTCTTATATAAGACCAGAATATGAAATGAAATGAAATGAAAATGAAAAATGAAATGAAAATATTTTTATTCAAATAGGCCTTTACAAGCACTTATGAATAGTCTGACTCTAATACCGGTTCGGAAGGTTGTTTTTTACTGAGAAGAGCCGGCAATAAACTCAGCAATTACTCTTTAAAAAAAAAAAAAACAAACTTAGATTTATTACATAAAATATTATTTAGTCTCATTGACAATACCTGTGTGTTATGGCAATATTGCAGAATTATTTAACAATAATATAATATAATAAATATGTAATGAAAAAAAAAAAAATACAAACAAACTAAAGCCGACCAGCCCCCACAAGCAGCACCTGTTCACAAGTATGACGCATGTGGCAGCCATCGCCCTCCTCGCCATATTGTAGGGAAGTGAGCGACCCGCCACACGACGCCGCCACAAGCAAAGGCATTAAAGCGAGCATGACTAACTTAAGTTTGAAGCACATCAAAAAAAAAAAAAATTATGAATTTTAGAATACACACAAAGTGTTATCACTGTGACCATAACATGTTCAAAGTTATAGATAAATTTAAATTGCATTCAAATAAAAAAATAAATCATACCATACAACAATACATTTACAACCAGGCACTATTATCATTTAAATATTCATTTATGTTGTAATAAGCCTTTTTTACCAATACAGCTTTAATATGATCCTTAAATTTTTGCAAGGACAAATCTAAAGTCGATGCAGGGATTTTGTTATAGAAGCGCGCACCTAGTCCCAGAAATGAACCTTGTACTTTTTGCAGTCGATAAGCAGAGGTCACGAGTTTGTGCTTATTTCTAGTATTTATTGGGTGCATATCACATTTTTTAGCAAAATGACTAATGTTTCGATGGACAAATAATATGCTTGCATAAATGTACTGTGATGCAACTGTAAGTATTCCTATTTCTGCAAACTTATCTCTAAGGGAAGTTCGAGAACCCCAATTATACATAGCCCGCACCGCCCGCTTTTGCAAAATAAATATAGTTTCTATATCAGCAGCTTTGCCCCAGAGCAAAATGCCATAGGACATAACACTATGAAAATAACTAAAATATACTAATCGTGCTGTATCTACATCTGTTAGTTGTCTAATTTTTCTCACTGCGTAAGCTGCCGAACTGAGTTTTCCCGCAAGGGATGATATTTGGGTACCCCACTGAAGTTTTGAGTCTAAAGTAATTCCTAAAAATACTGTAGATTCAACTAGATTGAGAGCTTCATTATTTATCATTAAATTACAGCCTACTTTTCTCACATTGGGTAACGCAAATTTAATACATTTAGTCTTCTTTGCATTCAAAACTAGATTATTTACTGTAAACCAATTTAATCCTGGGCCAATGCAACGTTTACATCGTCATAGTTTGATTTCAGTCTATCAACACTAAAAATCAGTGAGGTGTCATCAGCAAACAGTACAATTCCACAGGTATTTTTAACATAAAATGGAAGGTCATTAATGTAAATTAAAAATAAAAATGGACCTAGGATTGAGCCCTGCGGTACACCCATATGCACGGAAGAACCAGACGATTTGACCCTATTTACATCAACACTTTGAATTCTCTTCCCAAGGTACGATTTCATCATGTCAAGTGCGTATGGCACTTGACATGATGAAATCGTACCTTTACCCCATAATGACGTAACTTACGGATTAGTGTGTCATGATCGACACAATCAAAAGCCTTAGATAAGTCACAGAAAACACCAATGACATTTTGTGACTTCTCCCAAGCTTTAAAAATATTTCTTAAAAGCGCCACGCCAGCGTCAACCGTAGAACGACCTTTCGTAAAACCATACTGCTTACTGCAATACCTTAACGTCCTTTTGCAGACCCAACTCAATAGAATGTATATATGTGTTAAAGCATTCAGAACATTGATTTGACATATATACAAGCATCCAACATCAACAGTTGGACCGGCATTGATCCCCAGGCATGATCACCCAGCGGCGGAAGATCTTCCTTTTTAAATGTATGAATCGGGAATAAATTACGCCGGCAATGAGTTCCACTCCTTTGCCGTCCGCATAAAGAGGAAGCAAAACGTTTCGTGCAGATAAACGGAATATCAACAACAAAAGGATGGAACCCCAGCCGGCGCCTAATCGCCCGCAAGTGGAACGGAGCACGGGGTATGAGGTCGTGTAACTCGTGCGCACACTCTCCGAAATCAATCCGGTAAAACACCGATAGGCAGGCAACTTTGCGGCGATTCTCAAGATTTTGAAGCTTACTCGAGACTAACTCGACGTCGCCTATGAGTCTCCTTGCTCGGCGATTTATGGCATCCAAGGCTTCTAGCTGGTAGCAGGCTGATTCATCCCAAAGATGAGAACAGTACTCCACACAGGAGCGGATCTGAGCCTGGTATAGAGTAAGAAGCTGTCCAGATGGGAAGTACTTTCTCACCTTAGAGATGGTGCCTAGCTTCATTGCAGCGACTTTTGCCCTAGATTCAATATATCGGCCGAAATTTAAATTTGATGTAATATTAACACCAAGGAGCTCAAGGTGGTCGGATATTTTAATGGACTCACTTCGGAGAGTGGGAGTCAAGGTGAAGGGACTCCTTTTGGCGGAAAAAAGACAAGCCTGTGTTTAAGAGGCATAAAACTTTACGAGGTTGTTGTCACCCCATTCAGACGCTGCCTGAAGTGAAAGGTTCATGCGCTCTACCATAGCCCCTCTCAGGGACTGCTTCACGGCGCTGGTGGCCCGTGCACTGGATAAATATCTGTCCACAACTGTGCTGTCATCTGCATACCCAATTATACTGGGCTTCAGCAGGTCATTAATATGCAGCAGAAATAGAGTTGCGGAAAGAACCGAACCCTGAGGTACCCCGGCGTCGATAGCCATTAGGTCAGACGATACTTTTTCCAAATACGGACTTATGTAGATTTGTATTTTCACCAGACAGAATAAACAGACATGTTCATACACTATGATTGATACTTTGATATGTTATATACCTAGTACAGCCTAGCAGTTTCACCCGTTTTCCCAAGGGATCTAATGTATCTCGGGACTATAACATCCCTATATGACTCGGGAATAGTGTACCTTTCTATCACTGAACGTTTTTATGTTAAAGGTGCAGTGGATCCAAAGATTACTCTACACACACACATCAAATATACATATCAAATTACACTCACCCATTTAAGAATTCAAAAAAAAAATTAAAAAAAGAAAAAAGATTTTATTGGAGTAAAATTTTTAAAAACTTGGTACTCCAATAAACTCGTTTGTAAATACTTACAAACATTATGTTATACACCACCATTAGCTACGCACTTTATGCATGCGCCAAATCGCGTAGAACGCATGAATAAACTTAGTCTATGTCAGAATATAATATTTTCGGTAGACTTGTTTAAAAGTATGGGATCGATGTAAGCGCTTCATGAGATAAACGTCGTGTTTCAGCAGGGTTCACTCCCCCCGCCGCCGCTGCCGCCGCCGTGCACCGCCCCGCGGCCCGCGCCGCCGCCGCCGCCCGCGCCGCCGCCGCCCGCGCCGCCCGCGCCGCCGCTCGAGCCGCCCGCGCCGCCGCCGCCGCCGCCGCCTCCGCCGCCCGAGTGGCCCGACCCGCCGCCGCCGGGCTGCGACGACCTGCCCATGCCGCCGTTACCGTCTGTGAGTATTGCCATCACTTTAAAAAACCCTATTCACCATGAGTACTTATTACACTTTTAGTCGTATTGCGATAAAAAAAAGCCGGATGTCTGGCCGAGTAGAAGTGCCATTTTCTAAAGTAACCATTTGAATCACTTGACTAAAACTATATCAACTTTGCTTTTCGCTAGTCAATTTATTACTATTCTAAAACCATTACGTTAGTAGTAGTATCACTACGGGTAGAGACTTATATAGTATGTAACATAAAGGTAGGAGGCTTTCTCTAGCCCTCGTTTAATCGGGATCCTAATTTTGTGTAATTCTAGGAACCCAAACAAGAAATAGGCGATGACCTACTATTGTCCTTCTACAACGATATAGCCGAGCTGGAGAAACATACTCCAGACACACCCGGCACCCATACGCCTGAACCGCCCCTGCCTCCACACTGGGATGATATTACCAAGATAGACGAGGAGATAAATAAAACAGATACGATAAATACAAAGGACAAAATTAAAGCAGAGGACAGAAGCAAGACAGCCGATAGGAAGTATACAACTAAAATAGAAGAAAAGAGAGATAGAAAAAAAATGGACGATAAAAAGAGTAAAGATGACAAAGATAAAGATGCTTTCAAAAGTAATGGCAGTAAGAGGAAGTCTAAGGTAAGAAATACATATCGTATTTACAATGTACAACATATTATTATTATAATTGTCTTAGTCGGGTTGAGTCGAATCCGATTGGTTTCTTGATTGCTATCTCTTTTCTATTTGCACTCAAGGATATAAATAGCAGTTGTGGCGCTGTAAAAGTAGTAATAAATTGGTTTCTATATTATATAGTACTAAAATTGCACCTCGAGGTATGGATACTTTCACACATACTTTATCACATAAAATGCATCCCAGAGACATGCAGAGTTTTCAATTGGTTTTCTACAATGTCATTCCACAAATAGTTGCAGCTGACTCTGGTCAGCAATAGTTTTCTTTTGGAAATTCAAAATATATTATGAACACACAGCTTGTGTAGTGGTATACTGATGAGGTTGAAGATTTAGGTGTATATAATTTAACTTCAATATTAAAAAAAGAGTACATTATGTAGAGTTTCTATAGTACAAGCTTGCTCAATTTGGGATCAGATGACCATGTTTGAAGATTGTCTCTGAATATTCAATTATTTTATATAGAGGTACACACAAAAACAATTCTAATAAAATTTGAAATTATATTATTACCCTACTACTGATCTTTACAAATTTTGCGAAGTGCTGACTGTTCGCTAGTTGTTCTTAGAGCAAAGTATTATGCTACTTCAATACTCCAAGCTTACTTTTGATCCAGCTGCTTTAAATACACGGTTTGCAGGTATAACGATGCCTTCTTTTTAAACATATAGCTACATTTACACACACACACACACACACACACACACACACACACACACACACACACACAAACACTCACTCACTCACTCACACTCACACACACACACACACACACACACACACACACACACACACACTCACACACACACACACACACACACACACACACACACACACACACACACACACACACACTCACACACACACACACACACACACACACACACACACACACACACTCACACACACACACACACACTACTCTATTTATCCACAAAACTACTGTTTTCATTGTTAATAACTCGCAAATAGTTTCACGATCATCAGATTTTTCATCACTAAATATTCTATTAGTGTTCTATCTTTCACTATCTATCACACTCACACACACACACACACACACACACACACACACACTCACTCACTCACTACACTCACACACACAAACACACAATACTCTATTTAATTATAATTACCTTCTAATAAAAATAACAATGTGCAGAACTTTAATGGATAAGACTAGTTTCAAACTAAGACCTGTCCTTGGGGATTTTGGCGCTGTATGCTGTAATACCGGCTTCTTGCCTAGCTCAGCAACAGATACTAAGCTACTATAATTGTAACATAGTCTAAGATATCTTTGTCAAACACTACCATGTATTTACTTAGCTATGAGTCAATAAACATTATTATTATTATACATACCTTATAACAATGCAAATTATTTCTATTCACAGGTAAAAATATCAACGTCAATGGGCCTAAAACACAAATCAGTATCAAATTTGGTGGCAAAATGGCAACAAGTCGCTGAAGAGATTAACTCAGATTCATCTTAATAACATGTAGGTGATTAGATCAATTGTGATCATAGATTGATCACAAGTGATGGCAAGAGGTTGCTCAATACAACCTTTCATCTAAATAGAAATTATCAATTGAGATTAATCTAAAAAGCGCAGGTTGCTAAAGAGATCAACTCGGACGAATCTTAATGGCAACATGTCGTAGAAGAGATCAACTTAGAATTATGGAAATGGGAACAGTATGCTGGAGAGATTAACTTAGATTGATATAAAAAGAAAACGTCTCTGAAGAGGTTAACTAATATGAAACTAAATAATCGTATTTCAGTAACTATCTTTTACTTTTAGGTATAGAAAATACACTCCAAATATAACATTTATTATTTGTATTTATAACCTAAGTTAGGTTAATCATAGTCAGATTGTTATCAAGACTCAAGTTTATTTGCGATATTACATTCAAAAAAATAAATAAGAACAAATATTTATTGTAAATAACATAAGGTTTATATTGTAAATATTAATTAACAGTTTTGTAAGTAATAAACGATAGTAAAGTACTCGTTGTTTGAATTATTCTTTGACTTAATTTTTTTCCAGGATAAAAGATATCCTATGTGTTATCCAGCAAATACAAAATACGTCCAACTAATTGTTTCTTATAAGCTGGCAAAGGCTTAGAGCCGTACAGCCTTTGTAATAAGTTTGTGTAGCCATAAACTAATAGGTTGGGGAAAAAGTTTCTTCGCATTTTTTAAGAAAATTCAAAACATTTTTAATATAGTTTATTTACATTTAACTAAAGAATGTAGGTACCATTTTGTTCGATAACTTTTGTGCCATCTTGTAGGTAGGGACATGATCCCATTGCTATAGAAATTTTGGGACTTCTGATGAAAATACCGCGACAAGTGGTTTTGGCAGTCATCTCGTGATGTTAACCTAACACTCCCTAAAGAGTTCTGAAGAGACCGAAACAGGTGGAAATCTAAAGGTGCAAGGTCAGGACTATACGGCGGATGCATTAATACCTCCCAGCCAATATCTTAATTTTTGCTGAGTGGGAAAAGATGTGTGAGGACAAGCGTTATCATGATGAAAAACCACATCCCTTCTGTTGATTAATTCATCAGTTGTTCGCAGTAGAGTTCTGAGTCGATGCTTATGCCTGGTGGTAACAGCTCATAATGAATAATGCCCTTCCAATCCCACCACACACACAGCATTACCTTGTTGCGAGTTAACCCGGGTTTCGCCACAGTCTGTGAAGCCTGACCGGCCTTTGACCACGACCTTTTTCGCACGTTCTTGTCGTACGTGATCCACTTTTCATCACCAGTAATCAGCTCCTTCAAAAATGGTTCGGTTTCATTACGTCGTAATAAAGAATCATAAATGAGTACACGGTTCATTAGGTTTCTTTCAGTGAGCTCGTGAGGTACCCAAATATCGAGCTTTATTGTGTACCCAGTTTTTTTCAAATGCGCCAAAACGGTTTTGTGGTCAATTCGCAGTTCTTCAGCTACGTCGTAACTACTGATATGCCGATTATTGCTCCACTTTTTCAAAAATGGCATCGATTCTATCCGTAATGGGGCGACTAGAGCGACGTGCATCTTTGACATCAAAATTTCCGGACTGAAAACGCTTAAACCAAATTTGTGCTACTCTCACAGACACTGCACTAGGTCCATAAACATCGCAATTTTTTTTCGCGTCTTGCGTTTTATTTTGACCTTTTTTGTAGTAAAATTTTAAAATGTATCGAATTTCTTCATTAGATTCACTCATCTTGACGGTACGAAAAACAATTGAAAATCACACATTTTCCTAATTTGAATTTGGAATGATGTTCTTTAAAATTTAAACTTTCAATGACAAAACCAGCCAGATACAAATAGTATAGCCAAAGAGATTTTATTACAAGTTCATACATCTATAATGCGAAAAGACTTTTTCCCCAACCTAATATTATGTCAGTTGAAGGAAAATGGCGGCAATCCGTCCATTGAGGAGAGTTCTATTCTGGAATTTAATTTTGTTGCAAATATCAAATTTCAATGTTCGCTGTTGCTGTAGTGTAGCTGAATTTTTCATTCCGATCGACTACATGAGTTATGTGAATACCAGATGTATTCTATGGAATTCGCGAAGGTGACGGTACAACTGTTCGTGATATTCGAGACTTCTACGCCATGGATATTAACTCCGGTAAGTTAGTTCACCATTCATATTATAAAGAGAAAAATAGATATGTACTGTAATTATCTATCTATTATCCTATGGTATTTTGCCCAGCAGCAGCAGATATAGAAACTATTTTTATTATAAGTACAAAAAAGAGCAATTTGTACAATCTACATGATTCCTCGTAAGGTTTATTTAGGGAAATGAATATAATTTTTATCTTCACTGTACATTTATAAAAATATATAATAAGGTTTATACGTCCAAAAAAATATTATTTTAATCAAAATTGGATATCCATAATATTAGTACAAGACAAAGTGAGAAGTTAGATGTTCCATTTTTAAGACCAGCTAAAGTTAACAAGTAGGTACTTTTTTGTAATTGTGTGCGATTCCATAATAAAATACCGCATTCGGGAACCAAAATCATAAATTCAAAAATCATATTAGGAGTGTTTTGAAAGAAAGCGCCGGCCCCGGCTTCGCACGGGTAAGTAGTAGAGTTTCTCTGTCGTAAGATCGCATCAGCTCACTTGAATTTATTTCGCGCGTGTACATTTTTTGAGATTACTCCTAAGATACTCTACTTACTTTTACTCTATTAAAGATATAATAATGTGCATGAAATGCTTAAGGTACCTAACTAACCTATTTAAGTTGATAAGGATTAATTCTGTATACGTCTAAATAGTTTATTTTAGAAGAAATAATGGGTATAGTAATCTATTCTTAAAATATAGGTATACTAGCTGTCCACCGCGGTTTCACCCGCGTTCCCAGTATTCCCAGGAGCATATATGTTATTCCATGTCATGCTCTATCTATGTGCCAAGTTGCATCTAAATTCGTTTGGTAGTTTTTGCGTGAAGAAGTAAGAAACATCCATACATACAAACTTTGACATTTATAATATTAGAAGTATTACGTAATTCTAAGGATAAGGTAAGGATTCTGTGCTTTTATGTAGATCTATTAAAGAGGAATATCCCACCATACCTTGTTTTGTTGTAATTGAAAAAGAATTAGGCAGAGTTTGCGATAGCAGCTCTCAGGCTGATCGACTTTTTCCGACGCAACGAAGAATTATCGTTTTATTTCAACGAATTTATACAAAACCTTAACAAATTATATGCTACCTTTATCATGGATCACTCCTGTTTCGTTCTACCTGAACCTGTTTAGGTTACAATCATCATTTTTTTTTTTAAATTATTAACTTTGATATTACTAACTTTTTTGTTTTTGATTGTTATATCAAATACTTAATAAAAGGATGTTCCGACTAGTTCGCGGCTATTAGGTTTGTCTAATAGAGCGCTGACTATCCGCCTTCTAACTTTGTATGTATTTCTCAATAAAATGTATACTGTAATGTACTATATCTATAGTATCTTAATTAACTAACGAAACTAAAAAACATCTAACCAAAAAAGTTATCTTCAATAAACATTTATAAATATTTCTTCATGTTTAAATAAAAGAGTAAGCTTCCTTTTTTATTACCAGACTAAGTAATATTGAACCAAGATGAACTGTAAAAAAAAGCATTATAAAAATTACATTTAAAACATGTTCCAAATCGACCGTAGTCGGCGGGCACCAGGCGTTTACGACTTGCGCGCTTCAGTAACTTTGACCTTCATAATTACCTTCGGCGGGTCTAAACTGATGAATGGTTTAGAATTTAGTTTTTTTTGGCTCATCGGTTCTCCTTTTAATCTCATAAAGTGAGTATTACTATGTAAAAAATATAGCTTAAAAACACGCTATAAATCCTCTTTACGACTTGTCAAAATTAATAAATGAGCTCAAACTCTCAAAGGTTTAAACTCGAGGGGGTAACTAGTACCACTGAAGAGTTTCACTATCCACCTGGCTCCATCGTCATCCGGATCCCACCTACTTGCAAAGCTTCAAATTGATAGGACAAGTTGAAATAGGTACAAGATTTTATTACATAGATATGTACTTCGTTACAAGTGATTGATTAATTAAGATAATTTAGGCGTTAAAAATAGTACCTGTACAGTAAGGGAACTGTACAAAATAAAAGATGCTGCTATGAAATTATTCCGTTTAATATACACGATACATTACACCGAGGAGCACTTGCGGTGGAGCCCGTACGCGAACTGACTCAATTTCACCGCGTGTGCCGTAAAATGCTGATGTTGCTGATTATGTACGGCTACGTACAGCCCCCTTATTCAGTTAATACTAACTTCGTCGGCGAGCCGCTTCACGGAGGCCTAGGAGAGCCTACCTCTCATGTGATTAGTAGTATTGGCGTAGTAAGCGACAGAGACAGAACATAGAGACCGCGACGAAACATCCTCGAGCTAGTGTCATTTTCCTTACAGAATCGAGCCCCTGTACATACACACAAAATTTTATATATAGCGTTTGCCATCCACCAATTTCCTTACTAAGTCACATCCCGACTGTACTTACATTATGAATTTAGAGTGGATTAACATTTTTATTAATGTTTTATTATTTCCATAAGATTTTAATAGGTAGATGTGTGGTTGTTCATTATGGCCCGCAGTGACAATATTTCATACAAATATTTTATTTATTTAAATTTACATAAAAATATTTTTATCATTAACATCGCATTATTAATGCGCGTATATAATTTGAATTTTCATTTAAAATATATTGATATTTTTACCGGGAGTATCTAAAAGAGTAAGTGATTTGATTGTGGTTTCTTTTTAAAATTATAAACGTTCCTAGCCGTTAAAAAGTAATTGTAGTGTTGAATTACCGCGTAAGGGTGTAAGGGTGATCAGAATCTAACTCCTTCGTCCCTTCGAAAAATTAATTTACATTATTTGACAGGTCAGTTGGCTTGGTGGTTAGCGACACTGTCTGCCAAGCCGAAGGTCGCGGGTTCGATTCCCACTCAGGACAAACATTTGTGTGCATGAACATGTCTGTTTGTTCTGTGTCTGGGTGTAAATATGTATATAAGTATGCATTTAGAAAAAGAAAAGGAGTTTAATATCAGTTATCTGGTTTCCATAGTACAAGCTCTGCTTAACTAAGAGACCAGATAACCGTGTGTAAAGAACGTCCCGGGATATTTAAATAACACCCCGGGCCATAACAATAGGTAATCTTTGTGTAACTGATATTAAATATAGGTAAATAGTATCATTTTACATGTGACACACATATCAATTTAATTAAATTACCACGACAGGTAAAAAAATACAGCATGCTAAAGTAATCAATCTAATATGTCTGTCACGACAGCTATGAGTGTTACAGTAAAATGAACCTAATGGCGTTATGTTAGAGTTTATCAGCATTATCATACTATAAGTGTGGTTTCACAGTGACGCTTACGGTCCGCGCGGGTGGTAAGCGCGGCCCGTAAGCCATACACGACTGTTGGTTAAACTATGTAATGATCCAAGAGACGCAAACCTCGTGGCCCGCGACGCTTACCAACCGCGCTGGCGAAAGCGTCACTGTAAAACCACCCTAAACCATCAGATCAATAGATTAACCTTATTGGAAAAGTAGTCACATTGTGTTTTACTTGTGTTCGGAGTTACCTGGGGTGTAATTCTGTTAGGTAAAACGAGTCGCTCGAGGATGGTTCGTCGCGGCTCCCATGCTCCGTCTCTTATGCTCACCATGCAATCATGTGAGAGGTACGCGCCTGGAGGGCTCGCCGACGATGTTTGTATTAACTGAATAAGGGGGCAACTCATCATTTACCTAGTGCATTGTATGCAGTTTTGGCATTGTAGAATTTAGTACGCCTAATTTAAGGCAGTCAGTATGCCGTTCACCTCATTTGAACCAAACCATTTAACGCGTAATCAAAACCAGTAATTCTTTATAGTTAGATACTAGTGGTCCCCCGCGGTTTCACCCGCGTTTATCGATATATTTTAAAGCCTATAACCATTTACGAAAAATTCCGCGTGTGTAATGGTAGCAGTCCCATCCCGAAATGTTCAGTATTTTTGAGGTGACGGTGCGTCAAAGGAACATTTTACAACAAACTTTCTACAACTATTTTCCTTATATATTCATGTAGATTAGTACTTTTACCATATTTTATACCATTTACTATTTTATTGTGTTAACGTTCATATCTTTGTTCATACTAAACAAATTAAACTGGACTATATTTCTCTATAAGTATTCCCATTAACCAAGAAGTAGACTCTTAGCGACAAGAGACAAACTTCTACAACCTCGCACTCGTTAGATCCTTGTATATAAGATTTATCTGACTTTTTATATGAAACAAATTTATTTTAATTTATTTATTCATGAACTCAGTCTGATGAAAACTGTCCACCGGGCTACCAAGAATAGGACATTAATTACTCAAACATTTTATTATTATTAATAATAATCTTAAAGAACATTTATATATAACTTTACAGAAAGCTGCAATACTAAATAGATGCCATATCGTTCGAAAATTTCTGCAATCCGACGATATTACCACATAGGCTGATAACCCGTAGTTATTGCAAATTACTGGTTTTTCCGTAAAAGAAACCGAGAAAAAAGACAAACAATAGGATCAAGAACAAATATTAATTATTAAAAATAATAATCGTTTATTGAACTCAAAAAAGTACTTCACTACATAGTATAAAACAAAATCGCTTTCTCTGTCCCTATATCCCTATGTATGCTTAAATCTTTAAAACTACTCAACGGATTTTGATGCAGTTTTTTTAATAGATAGAGTAATTGAAAAGGACGGTTTTTATACATGTGACATCCCACGGGAACGCGGGTAAAACCGCGGGGGACATAAATAATATATGTTTGATCTTATTCAGTATATATTAGGTTGGGGAAAAAGTCTTTTCGCATTATAGTATGTATGAACTTGTAATAAAATCTCTTTGGCTATACTATTTGTATCTGGCTGGTTTTGGTATCATTGAAAGTTAAAATTTTAAAGAACATAATTCCAAATTCACTTCCTTTTTGTCATAATATCATTCTATTAGGAAATTTTAATATTAATATGAACAATGAAAATATGAATACAATAAAATTTAACACATTTTTATCTACTTTTAATTTAATACAATATGTCACAGAGCCAACTCATTTTACTGAAAATAGTCAAACTATCATTGATGTCGTTTGTTCTGAACACGTTGGATCCCTTATTGGTCTCTGTCTAATAGTTTGTGCATTCAATATTAAGCGTGAGAAGTGGAAGCCATACACTATAACTTATAGACCTAAAAAACACATTTGTTTGGATGCTTTTAGCGTTGATTTGAAATCCATTTGCTGGGAACAAATATCAGAGATTGGTAACGTTAATGATATGGTTCACGCTTTTAACAACTATGTTTTGTCTCTCTTTGACCTCCATGCGCCAGTCAAAACCATAGTTATAAAAAATCACTCTTACCTCTGGATTACGGACACGATTAAGATGATGATAAAACTACGTGATAAAGCTGCGGCAGAATATAATAAAACTAAGTCCGAAACCAAAAAAGATTATTACAGACAGTTAAAAGGTACTGTGAACACAGCACTGTTCCATGAAAAGTCAGCTTATTTTAAATATAATATTAATAGTGAAATACGAAATCCTAAAGTGCTATGGAAGAATTTGAAAAGTACAGTTTTAAAGCATAATATTGATCTACCCTCTCATTTTAATGATCCAGGCATTATCAACGATCATTTCTTAACCATCCCTGGTTCCACTATTGTAAACATCTCACAGCTGACCTATTTTGAGTTCCACACTTTTTGTGACAAGTCGTTCCACATAGAATCCGTGAGTGTAGATAGTATCATCAAAATTCTTCGTTCTTTAAAGTCTAACGCAGAAGGGTTCGATACTATTTCGTTGGATATGCTGCAAATGACTCTACCTTACACATTAGGCGTAATAAAAGAAATAGTGAATAGGTCAATTAGCTCGCGCATATATTCTGATTTATGGAAAGGGGCGTTAGTGAGCCCTTAACCCAAGCATTTGAATCCCGTGGGACATAGAGATCTTCGCCCAGTAAGCATACTGCCATGTATATCTAAAATATTAGAAAAATCAGTATGTGCGCAATTAAATGATTATTTGGATGAATTGCATACTCCCCGATGTACAGTCGGGTATTCGTAAGGGTCGTAGTACAGCAACCGCATTGCTTGATGTCACAGATAATATTCTTCTTTCACAAGATCGTGGAATGTGAACGTTGCTGGTGCTCCTAGACTTCTCCAGGGCTTTCGACTGCTTAAATATTGACCTGTTGTTTTCTAAGCTACATTTCTATGGGTTTGACTCTGCAGCGTTGCAGTGGTTTAATAGTTACCTCAGTAATCACTATCAATATGTGAGATTGAGTAATAACGGGACATCTTCTAAGTCTGAACTGTCAGCGATGGTAAGAGGGGTGCTTCAGGGATCTATTCTAGGGCCTGTTGCTTTTTATGCTGTACCTAGCAGATATAACAGCGCACATTAAACACTGTAAATTTCACATTTACGCAGATGACTTACAAGTCTACATCTCCTGCGAACCCTCAGAGATAGATAACGCAATCATTAAGCTTAACAAAGACCTTTCAAAAATATCTGAGTGGTCTTCAAATAATTGTCTTGGGTTAAACCCAGCAAAAACGAAATACCTTATATTTGGTAGCGGAGATCAACTAGATAGAATACAACCGGCTTTAAATGTCATGCTTGGAAATGATCCTCTTGAACAAGTATACGATGCTCGTAACCTTGGGTTACACATGGACTCGAACCTAAGATTTGAAAAACATATTGCATCGTCAGTAAAAAAAATGTTTTTACAAACTTAACATACTATATAAAATTAGACCATTCATAAATGAACTTCTACGTATCAAGTTAGTTGATTCATTAATTTTATCCAAGCTTAATTATGCGGACACAGTTTTTGGACCTAGACTCTTAACTAGAACTCAGAAACTTATACAACGAGTTCAGAATGCCTGTGCTCGCTTCTGTTTTAACATTCCGTCAAGGGCTCATGTAACACCATATTTTAAAGAATGTTTAATTTAAAAAATGAAGCACCGGCGCAAGGTTCACTTAGCTTGCTTTCTTTTTGGAATTATTAAATATAAATCTCCTGATTATCTGTATGATAGGTTATCTTGGGTCAACAGCCAAAGGTCACAATCTTCGAGACAGCTGTCCATGCACCAGCATTCCTTTGCTACGTTTAGAGGTAGTTTTTGTTACGCAGCAACCAAATGCTGGAATAATATTCCACCGCCGATACGGAACCTGCAAAGTACACAACGGTTTAAAATCAAATTGAAATCTTTTCTTTTTCATCATCAAAAGATAGAAGAATTGCAGCGGCATGATACAAGTGCTATATAATATGAAAATAAAATATAATGAATGTATAATAAAAAATGTACGTACATACGTAATACATATTAAAATTTTTCTCTTAAGTTACTAAAATAGGGTATGGCATCAAATTTGTTAATTTTATTTTATTATTTTTTTGTGTTTTCTTGCTTCCACTTCCTTATTTTGTCAGTGTTAACTGTTCACTGCTCTTACTCTTACTCTCTTTAATATAATTGATATCATGTAACCTTCACTTCACTACACGGCCCCAACGGAAGACCAGCGCTGGTTATGCATTTGTATAACCAGCTTCATACTGAGTTGGTGGACCTTTTTGTGACACATCAGTTGATTTAACTTGTAAAGTTAAACATATAATATTATTTTTTTAGGTTAGTTAATGTTTTTATTTGTTTATGATTTTTTTTATGTAATATTCGTCACAAATAAACATTTCTTTCTTTCTTTCTAACTTATTAGGAAAAAGTATTACAAGCCAAATAAAAAAATTATTAGGAAGGGGAATTGCATATGTATCTTCGTAGAAAAATAAATTGGAAACTTAAAGGCATATATAATATTTTCAAAAGAATTTAAATGACATTGTTAAAAAAATATATCATAGAACGGTATTTTAAAGATAGAGTGTATTTTTAAAATAATTGAAATGACACGCCAAGAAGTACTTCGGATTGGCTCCTGCCCTAGGTCATGTGTTAAGGTGTGTCTAGACACATAGATAGAGGATCCAGAACCCTATCGAACTGCATATAAAACTCATTTTCGACCAAAGTTGCCTTTCAATTGCTTTTCCTTTCCACCGTCGATATTAGGTCTAGATATAATACTGCTGAAAAACATGCAAATTAATCAATTCTTTAAAAGTGTTATCTGAATACATTATTCCCTTTATTTTTATCCTTCATATAACTCCAACCCCCAACAAACAACATCATTATTATTAAAGTCTGGTCACACAGACATAATTCGGTTTGCGGGAAGCCCGTCGGGGCAGAGTGAAACGGAACGCAGCTAGCTCGCGCCAGTCGATACTAGATACCAGACGATACAGCGCGTACTAGCTGAAACATTTTTTAGCATTGGTCCATATTGTGGTATTTTGAAGAAAATATAACTTGGAAATAATGACTTCAAATATTGAAAATTTAATCGACACAGTGAGTCAATATCCCATCATCTACGATAAAAGTCATCCGAATTATAACGATTATGTAATGAGAGCAGACATATGGAACCAGATTGCTTCTGAGTTAAAAATTCAAAACGGTAAGAATAAAAAAAAAATGTTACTATTTATATGTGTGTATATTTAGCATATTAATTGTGATGTCCGTTAACAAACGAGAATGGGCGTTTTGGAATCAAATGGAAGTAAAATAAAATAATTTACTCCAGTGATGCAGCAATATTACAATTTTGCTCTACATGTAAGGCGCACTAATGAAAGCAATTACACCAGTTCCGCGCCCAATATTGATTGATTTCCTTCCATGCTCCTTTAGAATTGGCTTATAACGGCATCGAGCAGTTGTTTGGATGGCCTTTGGTAAAAAAAAACCGCGTACTCCGACCAATGATAAATTCAATAAAATTACCAATTGCATTTTACATGTGCAAGGTATGTAGTGCGGTGCGGGTGACACACGGTGTTATAATATAGAATTGCTGGTTCCAGAGAGCCAAACCTCACCTAATCTCGCGCGGTGGTCAGGGGAAGCGGTCTCGGCAAATATCACGTAATTTCTTTATGTACCGGAAAATAAATTGTCCACTAAAATATCCGCTTAATTTGATTGTCGGATAAATCATATATACAATCATACATATAATAAAATATATTGCGGTGAACGGCACAAAGTAGCATAAACAAATCTTACGTGAGATTAGGGAGGGGGTTGAGCATAATCTCACGAAATCTCACCAAGGGAAGAAGGGGGGTCGAAAAGCGCCAAAATCGCCTCACGTAATTAAAGGATGCTCCTTAATTTTAATATATTACTTTAATTTTTATATTGGGCTTACTATAGTGTTGTGCGCAGAGATAAATACACTACAAGACGGTCGTTATATTGTTACCCTAGTTTAGTCAAATATATTTATTTTAAATTTATATATGAATACTAATAAGATTATAATTATTATATTTCAGGTAACATAGCTGAAATGCGATGGCTTAATATAAGAAAAGGGTATTGTAACAACGAAAAGAAAATGGATAGAGCTGAACAGCTCAAAATTTATAGAGCAATGTTGGCATGCGACGAAGATAGTACTGAAGAGCCTAAAATGAAGATGCCTAACAGAGAACGAACTAAAAAGATTATTGTGCCGGGTAGAGGAAATGATTATTCACAATTCTTTTCTGACCCAGATAATATTGACGAGGCTTTCAGCCTCTACTCTAAACAAGCAAACAATTACAGTGAACAGCCCAAAAGTATTTTGGTGGGAGGCAAGAGATATAGTGAACAGCTCAAGAGCACCACTGTCAGCACCACAGCAGTACTGCCCAAAAGTGTTTCGGTGCAGGCCAATAGCAACAGTGAAAAGAGGAAGTGTAAAATTGAACAGCCCAAAAGAAATACGGTGCGTAAGAAGACCTGGGGGGAAAAGATGACATTTGTCAAAAGCTATTTAGAAAAACTTCTAAATCCCCCACCTATTGCCACTGCGTCTAATTTACCATCGTCTCCAAAACACACTGCAACTGCCCAGCCTCAGCAACCCTCAGTACGTACTGCGAATTCACAATTACCGTGTCCTAAGCCAAGTATGCCAGCGCATGATGGTTCCATTGGTGCTAAGCCACACAATGATGATATCAATAACAGAAAGGTAAAAGATGAGCAGTATTATATCGACAATTTATTTTTGGGTTACGCCAATACCTTTAAAACATTGTCGACCCGCATACAAATTGACTTGAAAGTAAAAATGGCGCACATGTTTGCAAAGGCAGAAATCAAAGATATGCAAGAAATTGGTGGACGATGCCCAAGATGCAAAGTCATACTAGCCCAAGAAGAAGCTAAAAATAACCAGCCGGTAAATTATAAATTATCGCCCAAAAGGGTGCAATTTCATTAAAAATGATACTACTGTGCTACATACTACTAAATGTGCTACATAATGATCTACTTACGTTTTACTTTATGTACCTTGACCTAAAGTTATCGATTTACGGTAACAAGCTGTATCTAGCTTATTTATAAATTTGATACACCTCACATTACTCAGTTTTATTTGGCCACTGGGTCGTATGCGCCTCGTAGGCAGTGTGTTTGAGTGGCCATATTTTTGCCAGAATCTCAATTGCCACAATTGTTATACTAAAACTGGTTACCAAATGAGTGTAGTAGTTAATACTTAATAACAAAAATTATAAAAAAAAATAAAATTATTTGCAAAGAAAAAAATTTAAGCTTTTACATTAAGATAGTATTTACACGTATCTACGTGTTTATAACACTAAATATTGTAATTTATGTAATATAATTGAGCCCTAACCTATATCTAGTCTCTTATGGTTTTTTATTTAAGTATTTACCGTAAGTTATAATTATAGATACGACAACCCCACGGACGACATAAAGAATAAAAGGAGAGAGCTGCAATTGTACATACATTTTATTCCCTACTTGTAACTTCTAAAATAACTTTATTTAAGTGATTATCTAAGGTCCTGTGCGCCTCGTAGTCAGTCGTGTGTTTGAGTGGCTATCTTTTAGCCACAATCTTATTTACCCCAATTATTATACTAATGTTAGTTACCAAATAAGTGTATTAGATATTATTACTTATAACAATAGAAACGATAGTCCGACGGACGTAAATAAAAAAGGAGATACCTGCGCTTGAACATACATTTAACTTCCTACTTGTAACTTAATAAAGTGATTATCTAATAAATAATTAGAAGGTGTTTGATTGTATTAACATCTACTTAGTTACTACCTACCAACCTCAAGCATATTCATTTCCTTCTAAAGGTTTTCACTCGTTACCTACTTACAAAACTACCGACCTATGCTGTCTACTCGTGCTGACATTCTCAAAACGTGCTTCTTTTTTATATTGGTATCTGTCTCTCTCTCTCTCTCTGTACTTTAAACGTCACGTAACCTATAGATCCCGCATTTTTTTCTTTTTTTAAGAACGTAGTGGATTGAAAGTTCTGCGAGTGCAGAGGGCTTCTTCTTAGATAGAGATTTTTCAGATATAGAGATTAGAGTGCAACAGGGCTGAGGGCGCCCCCTGTGGCGCTAGAACCTCGGGGCGTTACGAACATATTGATTGTTGAGGCTTTAGTATTGAGAGGTGGCTCGTCCCGCACTTACAAGACAAATTGCGATTAAGATGGGCGTCGTGAAGGTCGTCGCTTGGGGTCGGTATGATGAAAAGTCTAACCTTACTTTTTAGGGTAAGTTTAGACCTAGAGTACAGAAGGAAGTGGTAAGTACAAAGCTGGTGCGCGAACGCACCCTCTCAACGTTAGGGTCGAAGAAACGTTTGAATTGAATTTAATTGAGTGTCTCTGGTTCTGGAAAAGTCACCGTGAATAGTGAGAATAACAGAAGAGACAAGATTGAGGCCTAAGGAACTCCGACGATAACTAAATGGGGAGATGACACTCTTCTACTTTGTAGCGAAAATAACGATTCGACATACACATACAGTCTCATGGCCACACAGTCGTCGTGCCACACTTTGTCGAACGCTTTCGTCACATCAAAGGAGAGGGTTCTCGTCATTAGACCTAATTGGTGATAAAGCCCGGTCAGTGAAGTAGCTATATAAACAATATGTTAAAAAAAAAACCCTTTCTGATTTGAAAGGGGTTTGTATAAGAATCACATTATCATTTAAAATAAAAACTATTCAATATTCATGATTACACATTATTAATGAAATGCACGATTTTTGGTAGGGATAAGTGCACGTTTACAGGCACATGAGGCTTAACAACTTCACTAGTGTTGCAAATGTGTGGTATAAAAAGGAAATATACATATTTTTATTTTTTTTACTTATAATTAAAAAAAAAGATATAATTGATTAAAATATTACATGTACCTACATATATTTGTTAAATAATATATATATAAAGTAAATTTAAATTTATTGGAAACATCTATAGGCAGAGGGTATGTTGAGTTGTCAAAATCTTAATATTGTTTTTAAATTTTGAATATTTGAGTTTAATGAAAATAGATGTTTATTAAATAAACAGTTATAATTTTTCTGGAAAAAATTCGTAATATTTTATTTTTACATTATGCCATATTTAGTTATTTATGATTATTTGTTGATATTTATTGATGAGCGTATGAGACTCCTCCTTCTAAACGGAAGATCTTCCGCCAAGCTGCCGCAGATCATGCCTAGGGACCGCGGTCCAACTGTTGATGTTGGATGCTTTTCGATTGCTGAGAATATCTCTATATCGCGATGTAGGCTTCTCGCGTGTTGCGTGGTGAGGGCGATGAAGGATTGTATGCGTGTTCATAGATGTCGTTGCACACACAGTTCCTATTGTAATCTGTTCTTTTATAAATATTACTTGTACAAAATAATTTCAATATCTCACATCTGCCAGGCGTCCCATGACGGCTCACATTTTTTATTTATTTATTTGTATTTGTAATAAAAAAATGTTATTATTAAGAGATTTTTTAACAAATACCTTAAAAATGAGACGTGAAGTTGTCCCTTACTCATCCCAGAAGTGATAGCTCGGTAGGAATAAGTGTACCCCTCGGATTTTTGTGCCTTTGCCGCAATTTTTCCATAATGTAGCAATTTTTTTTAATATGACAACACTTTTATCTGCGGCAAGCAGTGACAACACGGACTGTGTTGTTGTAAATACTAGCTGTCCCGCGGTTTTACCCACATCTCAGGGATAAAAGTAGCCTATGTCCTTCTACATACTATATGCGTATGTGCGCAAGTAAGCGAAAGTGGCTAAATAAGATCAGTTCAGTAATTTATCCGTGAAGTGTAACAAACAAAAAATAAATAAACAAATTCACTTTCGAATTCATGACATTGGTTCGAAGTATTTAAGATTAGGATAATATTGCTTTGTGGAAAAGAACTATGTACACAACAGACTGATAGAAAAATGTAGTTACATAATTTACCCCTTATTTTATATTCTGTATCCTGAGGTAGGCTGTAACGACATTTTTTACATATCTACATACTCAGATAGATTGTCGAGCGAGCAATTAATTTTCAAAGCTTGTTTTTATTATATTTAACCTGAAATAATCTTATAAAAATAAATAAGCCCTCTTTATACAACGGTTTTGAATGTAATTAGGAAGTTTATGAAACATATGTAAACCTACTTTGCGTTTTAACTTTAATTAAGTTAGAGTAGTAGAGCTCTTAGTGAAGAGTTCGTTCGGGGAAGTACTACCACCTTACCCATTTCCGCCGTGAAGCAGTAGTGCAATTGCATTACTGTGTTTCGGTTAGAAAGGTAAGAGGGCCGGTGAAATTACAGGCACATGAGACTTAACAACTTCACGTCGATTGGCGATGCCCCTAGTGTTGCAAATGTCCATTGGCGACGGTGACCACTTACCATCAGGTGGACCATCCGCTTGTTTGTCGGCCCACGTGGTATAAAAAAAAAACCTAGTCTTTTAGTCATGAGAGTGACAATTTCTAGAAGTAGTACAGCTCTTACTACCACCATCCCCTTTTCCACAGTGAAACGGTAGTCCAATTGTAATACTGTGTTTCGATTAGAAACGCCGGTGTATTTATAAGCACTAGAGACTTATCTTCTTCGCGACTCAGGGTCGATAACGCATTGGCAGTGCCCCTTATGTTGCAAATGCCGATAGGTGGTGGTGTCCACATCCATCAGATGTACCATCTGCCTGTGAACAAACACCGCGGCGTGTTTAGAGAGTACATACATTACACTTATTTTTACAGAAATTTTGGTCAAAATTAAGCACCTAATTTTATTATATCATTTTAACGAGAATCGAGTACCGAGTACTCTCCATAAGTATCGAAGGTATCTCACCAGTCATCCTGTATATATATTTTTCTGTTTTTTTTCCAAATACTCTTGAAAATCTGGTAGATGAATTGAGTGATTTAGAATTAGTAATAGCTCGGCTGTGAGGACAAGTTCACAAATGGGGACTACGCGCAAGTAATCCCACTGCCTTTTTTTAACGAGGGGGATATGTCCTATTCGCACGGACTAAAATCTCCTCGAGTTTCTTCTCTTCCCGTTGACGGGGCTGCGGGACCATCGTATAAATATTTCGTGAGTCCATGAGCTTATCAATAAAAATGGACCTCAATTTAGATGTATGTCATTTATTTTTTACATAGTTTAGTTTTACACAAAGGAAAAAAGTACTAAAATAAATATTGCTATTATTTACAGTCGAACAATATACTATCTGGCCCAAAATATATAGATTGATGTCGATTTCAGGCATTAAGTTTTCAAGTCAAAAGTAGAATTTTTGCCTATACGAGTACAATTATACATGCTTTTTTTAAACATAAAAATAAGCTTTATGTTGGCATGGAGACCAATTCAGCCTAGTTTAGAACCTTAATTATAATCTTAAATAATAAATTAACTAAAAGCATTCGTTAAAAGAATTAAAAAGGTTCGTAAAACTGAATCACCACTTTTATCGCATTACAAAACCCTCGGGTTTTTTTGCGAACACCTTAAGTGTCATTATTTATCATGACACCATTCACATACCAACGTCCCTGTCTTGTGATACCCAAAAAACCATTTACCTACACCAAACCTGAGTTGATATCTATTACTGATAGAATAAAAGTTATTTTTCAAAAACAGCAGTTTTAAAGGTTGTTAGTGCGTGAGGTGAATTCCAATCTCTATTCTAAATATTTAAATTAGTAATTCAGTGCAGGTTATCTTGAAGGCTGTAAGTAAATCTTGGTTTAGTACAGTGGCTCGCAAACTTAACTGAAGAGGGCCATACTAATTGTGGTCGAGCGAGACTACTTTAACGCAAATATTTCATCGAAACCTAAAATACAGTCAGTAATATTATTTTACTATCAAAAAGTACGAGCGTTTTATTCAGTACTAAACATTAAGCAACAATGAGCAATAAACAGAGAGATGGTCCACCTGATTGTATGTAGTTTCCGCCGTCTAACCGAAATACAAATATATATACGAGTATACTATAAGCGCTACTGCTTCACGGGGGAATTGCATTTGGTGGTATTATTCCCTGGACGAACTCTATTATTTCTGTTCCGTTTTTCATCTAGCTGTAGTGGCTAGAGACGTACACCTAAAGTACATATTAAAGAATTAGGGTATTACTGTATTACGGCTAAAACGCTACATTAAAATTTATAAATAAAATAGGCTATACACTAGCATATTTTTTTTCCTTATTGAGCATTCCCTAGGGGTATTGTCGTCAGGAAAACACGTAAACAGTCTGTCAAATCAAAGAATGATGCAATCATCAGGGATTAGCTTACATGTTACGCCTATGACAAATAAATTGGTAATCGGACAGGTGGAATAACAAGATAAAGCTTGGGGGAAATACCCAAGACCCAATTTAAACTTTTTAGAACAATTTAAAACGAAAAATGCTTAAAGGGGTCACGTGAAAAAGTTTGAGTGCTTGTGGTGTTCATGGAAGTACCTACCAGAGATATTATATGTTTGCGTACCGCCCTAATGAATAGGCAAGGAAAACGTGGTGGATTTAATTTATAACCTAATTGAGATGTTAGTTAACTAACCTAATTCGGCTCTATTCAGAGTAAATTTAGAGAAATTTGAAAATTGGCCAATTTACTTATATTTGTTTAGGTTTAATGGTTTATATTTTTTATGGATTTAATAGATACCAATCTATTCAGCCATTTATAAATATTTCCTTCAATAAAATATTAACAAATCACATAAACAGAAACAGTAACTAGATATTTTAAATAACTGTTAATAGAAATAGACTTTCGTATTTGATTCAATACTGAACAAAATAACCATTCCAGGAGCAGAAATAGAAAAATCAAAACGTCCTTTGTCATAGAAAATTAATTTCTTAGAAGTAATCTAAAAGGTTATAAAATAGTTTTACTAAAAATGTTATTTGGATGAAGATTTGAAATCTTGTCGTAACTTTGAGAATATAAGACATAAACGTTAGGGGCGATTGTACCCTGAATGGTGTACCTATATGCTCCACAGTCATAAGCGAGTTTATCGTTGCAATAGCTGCGCCTCTTTATGTATGGGTAAACGATAAAATTGAGACAATAAACCCAGTTCTGGAAACGATTGTGCGAGGTTGGGTACTTAAAAACGTGTTATTGGTTTTAGAGGGTGGTTATTTCCTTTAGATTCTTTTATTTATAAGTATCTCGTAGTTATTGCTTGACTTCAAAAAGTGAAAGAGTTTTCTTTGTTGTAGCAAATCTTTTTGACTGCGTGCCAAGCTGCAAACGATCTTTTTTGGAAACATTAGTAACTTTGCTCTTCACAAACTGAATAAATATTTTTTTATTTTTTTTTTATTTATGACGATAATTTATTATGAACTTATTTTTCTATTTAACCTTGTTTCTCTCTCAAACGCTACTTTTTTACACACATCGTGTCCATTAACGATTTATAGTTGTTTAATCACAATAAAAGTGTTTTTTTTTTAACTATTACAGTATCACTTCCCTACAGGATGGACCATTGAATATGTGTCTGAAGGATATGGAGAGAACCACCTTAATCGAAGACGAGAGTGAGTTGTGATTTACTTAAAGTTTCGCGTTTGAATTAAAGGATACATCTAGATGCATTTCGCACACCGGGGGTTCAAGTTGCAGGTACCATAATTCCCTAGACATGACTTACATGAAAATAAATATAATGACGTTACCTGCTATATATTTAAGAAAATATTAAGTTTATACGCAGAAATATAAGAATGTTGAGTCAAAATTGGAACAACTAACTTCTCCCTTTGTCTGTAATATTAATACAAGACAAAAGGAGAAGTTAGTTGTTCCCTATTTTAGACTAGCACAACATTACGACATAACAAGTCCTTTCTTGGTAATTGTGTTCGATAAATTTTAATTACTGTTTTCGGTAACCAAGATTTGAACTAAATTTATTTTTAGAAAGTTATGAAAGAAAATGCGTGTAGTAGGCAGCTCATTACATCGAAGACAGAGACGTCGGTAAAAAGCTGCTCTCTGCACAAGTACACCTTTCATATACTTGCTTACCAGCGAACCAGCATGAAAATCTTTCAGGTACATTGTTAAAATATATTTGTTCAGAGTTCGTCCAGGGAAGTACTACCCATTCCCACCGTGACGCAACAGTGCACTTATATTATTGTGTGTGTGCAATTGCAGGTACATCAGACTTAACAATTTCACGTCTTATGGTTGACAGCACATTGGCGGTGGGCCTGGTGTTGAAAATATCTTTAGGCGGCGATGATCACTAACCTTCAGGTGGACCATCTGCCTGTTAGTCGGCCTATTTGACATAAAAAATAATTCGGTACGAATTTTGAACTGCGTAGCGCGTGTAGGGACTGAAACCGGCATACACTGCAGATTACGACTATGGTGGGATTTACCCGATATGAGTCCAGCATAGCCCGTCCCCCGTTCTCCGACGTGGCTGGGTAACTATCCAAGAGTATTCCCCACGTGAAAATAAGATTGTTTATTTATATCCTTACAAGATGAAGAAGTAATCACCGCTGCTATCATTTTTATTAAATGGACGATACAATTTTTTTTTTATGCCACTTGGGCCGACAAACAAGCAGTCGGTCCACCTGATGGTAAGTGGTCACCGCCGCCTATGGACATTTGCAACACTAGGAGCATCGCCAATGCTTTGTCGACCCTGAGACGTGAAGTTGTTAAGTCTCATGTGCCTGTAATTTCACCGGCCCCCTTACCTTTCTAACCGAAACACAGTAATACAATTGCACTACTGCTTCACGGCGGAAATGGGTAAGGTGGTAGTACTTCCCCGGACGAACTCTGCACTAAGAGCTCTACTACTCTAAAAAGGTCAAAACTCATCGGTACAACTAAGTTAAATTATACCATATTGGAACTTACTACATTCATAAAGTAGGTAAGAAAATAAGCATTAGCTACGTAGAGCCTCGTATCCCAATAACAATTAAATTTACTCCAATGCTTGTATAGATGTTAAACGCGAATTTATTACATATTCACAGAGCCTCGAGCAAGGTTGGGCTTTAAAACAAATTGTTTTTATTAGTAAAACGTACACGTTTGAATACTGATCAATTGTGATGATTGAACGGAAAATAGGATGAGGGATATAAGCATTAAACAAGTACTTTAAAAAATATCGATACGGTTTATTATAATACTAGCTGTGCCCTCCAGTTTCACCTGCGTTCCCGAGGATTTGAGTTTCTGTCCTCAGAGATAGCGTTGATAACGGTACTACCTTTAGATGGGCATGCTGTACCAAAGTTGGATTCTGTAAGTTAACGATGTTTTATCGAGGCCTCTATGCTCTGCCTCTTTCGTTAAATACACAATCTCGTGAGAGGTCCACGAGAGCCCGTCATTTCTAGACTTTGTGACCTTATTTGTGACCTACGGCCACATCATCACTTGCAATGATGAGATTCTGGTCAAACAGATCCCTATATATACTTGTAGTTTAAAAAAAGGGACGCAGGCGTCACTTGTATACAGGTTTGAAGTGACGTTACATTTTGCATCCATTCCTTGCGACAACCTTCATATTTCGCTGTGTAGAATAAATAAAAAAAAACAAGAAAAAGGCTAGTCTATTTTAGTCTAGGATTTTCTATTAGATATTTATTAATTGATCATTATTTATTCACTCCGCCATAACACGCAAATTAGTCAGTGAGAATAAATATAATTAATGTTAAATCGGAATTTGTTTCGAAAAGAGTAATTGCTAAGTTGCCGGCTTCTTAGTAAAAAAATGCTTTCCAAGATACTAGAGTTAGGCCATTCATGAATGCTTGTAAAGGACTAAAACATTTCATATCATTAAATATCGTTTGTGTTATAATCACTATAGTATTTTATTTGGCCAATTGGCTTGGTGGTTACCAACCCTGACTGCCAAGTCGAAGGTCGCGGGTTCGATTCTCACCTAGGACAAACATTTGTGTACATGAGCATGTCTGTTTGTTATGTGTCTGGGTGTAAATATCTATACATGTATGTACTTAGAAAAACAAAAAGTAGTATACTGGGTGTCAGGGAAACGCTCCCGAAGCCAGGAGGTAATTAATATACTACCTAAACTTAAATGAATACAAATAAAAATTTTCTCCGCAAATGTGTTTTTAAAGATGTGATATTTCATTAACACGCAATGAAAAGCGGACAACTCTCGCGGTCAAAGACACGGCACGAGCGAACACATTCAGTGGTAGGTTAGGTACGTACGTACGGCAATTAGGATGGGCGACATTTTGAATTGTGCCTACGCATTAGCTTTCAATGACAAATTATTTTCTACTTGGTTCAAATTGAATTAAATACTAAGTCTCGAGTAACATTTACGTAATTTTGAACCAAGTAGAAAATAATTTGTCATTGAAAGCTAATGCGTAGGCACAATTCAAACTTATCTCTTATCAAAATTATAGTTCACACTTATCACATGCCCGGTGAAAGAGATAAAGATAGTCCTCTCTTTCATACATTGCATTCGCCCGCACTGTGACGTCACGTGAAGCTGTTCGGCCGGGGCAGTGCGCTGGAGTTCAATAACCGCCCGTCAGCTGATTAGTAATGCGTTTTACATTGCTTTTTTTTAGAAAAAGTTTAAATTACGTGTTTAACATAAAATAATCGTTTCATTAAATTGTTCTGATACATTTTTCTGTAAATAATGCAAGAAAAAATCCAAAAATTTCCAAAAAAAAAATCGTTTTTTTTTTCATGGATTTGTATTCACAATCAGCAACCTTATCACCTGTTTCGGAAGCGTTTCCCTGACACCCAGTATGTAGTATATCAGTTATCTGGTTGCCATTGAACAAGCTCTGCTTAGTTTGAGATTAGATGGCCGTGTGTTAAATAATTTCCCAGGATATTTATTATTATTATTATTAATTAAAAGCTTTACCTGTCTGAATTCACAATTTCTCGCTGTTACGATCCAGTTCCAAAAATACCCTCTTACCTAGGTATCTATTGAAACTACTCTACAAATCTTAACATCATCCCATCTGATCCTACTTAATATTATAAGTGCAAAAGTTTGTGAGGATTTTTGGATGTTTGTTACTCTTTCACGTAGAAACTGCTTAATGGATTTGGTTGAAACTTTGCAGAAAATTAAATGAGTTCCATCCTGTTTATGTCAATGTAAAAGTATTAGTTTTGTTTCATGAGTTTTGAATACTTTTTTGGTATTTTGATTTATAAATTAAACTAGCTGTCCTCCACTTTTATCCACGTTCAAGAGGACTGTTACTTAGTAGCTTCAGTCACTTTAAATTTGACCTTCATAAGTGCCTTCCGAGGGCCTAAACTGAATAAATGGTTTTGAATTTTGAATTTTCCCACAGTAAAAAGTATCGTCTGTATTAATCAGGGCAATAAACTATTTATGTTCCAAGTTCAATAGTAGCATTTCCATCTCGATATGTTCAGTAGTTTTGAGGTGATGGTGCGTCAAATATTACTATCGGATATAAAATCTTGGTATTATAACGTACTTGTTTCAGTGAGGCGTTGTTATAGATTCTATAGGCTGAATACAATCGTAATGTTGATTTTATGTGCGCTGTGGGCGCGTGTTGCCAGCTCGCAATGAATACCTGACGAGACCATAAATCCTTCGTTCCACATATGTTTATGTACTAACTTATTAAATTAAATCAAATTCAAATAAGGTATAAATATCTATCTACGTATGTATTTAGAAAAAAACGCCCAAGGATCATTATTTGGATTATATTAACATCCAATCAATCTGATCCCAAAATAAAGCAGAGCTTATACTATGGAAACTAGATAACCGATTTTCTGATTTAAAATATTGAGTTACTTTCACGCTACTAATTCGATAATCATATTTAGATATACCAGAAGACCCATGCTGTTCCGTAATGAGTGGATAATTGAAAAGTCATGTTGAATGTTCACACCTAGCTTCTAATTAAACCAATTTAAGTGAAAGTTCAAATGATAGCTCGTACCAGTGTTCTTAGACCAAAACGAACCGTATACCTCAATTATAATCGGAGATACAGAGAAACAAATTTATGGAAACATAAAAAATGTACAGGAAGGATCGCTTTAAAATAACTTGAGAAAAGTGAAAATTAAGTGATTTCCAATGCTATCAACAACTTTCAATAAAAAAAAACAGCAAATGATGTTCTATCACAGATGTTCTATCACACGGACATGTAACTTGTAAATTCAATTCATAACTTTATTTGATAAAAGAATCCATAATTGCAGCAATCTTTTTGGTTTTTTTATACCACGTGAGCCGACAAACAAGCACACAGTCCACCTGATGGCAAGTGGTCATCGCCTATGGACATTTGCAACACCAGAGCATCGCTAAGGCGTTTTCGACTCTGAGACATGAAGTTCTTAAGTCTCATGTGCCTGTAATTTGAAGAAAATTACACACTTAGACGGCACTGCAGGTACCTACCTGTACCTAGTATGATGATGGTGTTTGAGTCACATAGTGAAAATCTTTTCTCGCGTACCAATGTATTTTTCACAGACTAAGAGGATAGACATTTGCTGAAAGTTCAACGTTCTTTGGAAAGTTACAGCTCGAACAATTTCAGGGTTCCAAGTCAAACAGAACCCTTTTATAGGGTCGTTATATCTGTCTGTATGTCATGGTCATTTTACTCGTAAAGTTTTAGGTCGATGCCACTCTTATGTTTGAATATATTGTCCTCTGTTTATTTTGTCATATAAAACATCTTCGAGTATTTTGTAGTATTTGTGCTTTATAGTTTTTTTATGTTATTAACGATGGTAAAAACATACAGAGTAAGATTCTTCGAAAGATTTATTTGAATCATTAATTGATATGTATGTTAATTTTTCAAAAAAATTCAAAATTCAAAACCATTTATTCAGTTTAGGCCCTCAGAAGGCACTTATGAAGGTCAAATTTAAAGTTACTGAAGCTACTACAAAGCTACAATGTAAATATAACACTTTAGTACCTATATTTTAAGCTATTTATAGTAATTTATATACACTATCAAAAATCGATTATAAACTTTAGCGTGAAAATACGAACATTCATACACAGTAATCCAACTCTATCCCATAATCTAGTCCCATTCCATCGTAGATAATTAAACCATAAACCAGCATTGATATTTCCATACTATACATTTTTTTTTGTTTAGTTATAGTTTTGTAATTTCCATATTTTCTTTTTTTTACTTTATATAAAATTTATCTTTTTGGTATTTATCATTTAACTGTTATATAGTAAACATTGTTAATGCGTTCGCCTGTAATTGGCATAGGCATCAGAACCAAAAATTTGCAATGTATAAATATTATGTCTAAATGTGTGTGCTGTTGGCGTTCCATATATAATAAATAAATAAATAAAATACTAATAATAACAATATAATAATAATAATATTTATTTATTTCTATCACAAAGGTTGCTTAATAACTAGATGGAACAGAAATAATAATACAGTTTCCAAATATAATGTCCTTTGTGAGAGACTGGTGTCTGTACTAGGAACATGCCTGTATTACAGATTACCAGGCTCTCCCCTGGGAAGAATACTGTTTTATGTGACAAACATTTTATTAGTTATTCTAACCGTAAATATATATACATTTTATAAAAATAGGCAAATTGTTACTATTATATAAGTTGAAGTGTGTGCATGTGGGTCTGTGTGGGGGAGTGGCATAAAATCCAATGTATTACAGATCTATAGGGGTTAGAGTGACCATTTATAAATGGCTGTGAAGGCTTATTAAAATAAATATATTTCATTTCATTTATTTTTAATATTATGTGGTACACCTTAAAGTACATATAAATATAGTAAAATCATACTTACGTCGTGTGGTAAAGACATCTTTTATGTCATTTCATTTGAGGACAGACAGGGTCAGTGCCAATTATTGTCTTATTCATTTTTATGTGGACTCAAAGTATTAAAGATAATCCAGTCTAGACTGGATGGAATACTGTTGGAAATTTCATCGGGACACAGTATAGTGTCATTTTATGATCTCAGTACATAAGGTTGGGACCGCAATTCAAAATTCCAATTTATTGTAACGATTTTTTTATTTTTATTTATATTATAGAATGGAGACTCACGCTGTTACATTATACGTGCCTTTCATTTATTTTTTAATGTTGCTGAGTAAGTATTCCTGCACAAGGTGTTCCAGTCCACAACAGCTATCTATTACTCGGGCGTTGGAAAATAATTGATAATTAAACTTATAAACTAAGTAACAGGCTAAGAATTATCGCGTCTCATTTCATCACCATAAATATAATTAACCATAGATCGACGTAAATATTATCTATCTAGTGTTATTAAATAGTTTGTTAGGTACTTGCATAGTTATTTTCATTCACTGTATTTCTTTTACAATCCTTATTAATATAGAACATGCTTGCTAAGCTCTACAACACTGACTAATACTCAGCACCCAGATATCAGCATTACATGCTCGGTAACAAAATTACTGAGTGCTAATATGTACAATTTATTTTACTGCATTACGTTTTACTGTGATGCATACTGACAGAAGAAATAAATGAAAATTGTATGCTCCCCGCTAACTGCTCTCTCTTTGATAAATGACCAAGTGAGATTGTTTTATTTGCATGACAATTATAAATTGCTAAACATTAAACATTTTTATTAATGCACACAACCACACACTTCTATGAAAAATAATTATTTACAATAGGAAAACTACAATATGCAATATGAAAAATAAATATTTTGTAACTATATTTTACACACGGCCATCTAATTCCGAACTGAGCAGAGCTTGTACTATGGAAACCAGTATACTACATATACATTTTTTTATATATTGTACATACTTTTATAGATATTTACAGACATGGTCATGCATACAAAATGTTTGTCACACAACCTGCGGCGTGGCAGGAACCCTCCAGCCTCTAACCACCAAGCCAACTGAAATGGATGCAATTTACCACATAAGTATATTTAGGAATAAATATACTGAGACTCTTTTTCACACACAGCATTTCGTATGTACTGTTACGACCCTGAAATATAATATGGAGAGTTCAGGAATAATATCTGGCACCCTTCACATAATTTAATATCACTATTACTACTTACTGCGACAAAATTATTGTTATAGTTGAACCGTGCAAATGAAATAAGCTAAATGAATGAATGTATCATGAAATCAGTCATTATTGCAGAACTCTGTGGCTGCATATTTATGCTCATGGCTTTACTTACCATGCTAACCAGATATCTGATCCTAACTATTCTATAATCTATTTTTTTCTATTCGATGAGTTAGTTACCTTTAACAATAGATTTGGCAAAAAGATTACAGCATGACGCCAACCCACTTTGGCAATACTTCAGTAGACCACTTGGTGCAAGCTAGTGCACACGGTCATCGGTATCCTATAACCCTAGGAATGTGTTAGGAAGGTAGTAGGTATTTGTCGCTCCAAAGCTTAGAGATTATAAATTCAAAGAGTAAACAAAATAGAATGTACCTTTATTCAAGCAACATTGTCTTCAGTGGCTTAGTACCCGGTATAAACAGATTTTGCGTAGGGGTTGCTTAGACAGCTACCAGCGTGGGATATAACGGTTTCTATAGCCTTCTAAACATAAGTAATAGGAAAGATCAATAGTCACTGGGTATTGCGTAGGTATTATGCATAAGTTAATATTGCGTTCGAATGTTTTAAACAGATGTTCATGAAAGTCCTGACTATAGCCCAGTATTTCAGAGGGCTATTTATAGCCCACATTAAAGTTTGAAGTCGTTGGATTAGGTCGTAGGTAGCAGGTTCTCAAAATTTTCGCTTAGAAGCCCTAGTCTTTTTAAAAAGATAATGTTTATACTGACTATACTAAGTTAATTATAATATCTATCTATAAAAGTATGTATTTAAAGAAAATAAAGCAGTATACATAGTACAACAGTTATCTGGTTTCCAAAGTACAAGATCTGCTTAGTTTGGGACCAGATGGCCGTGAGTAAAGAATGTCCCAAGAAGAAGATATAATATTCAATGCAGACTAAAATAAAATAATAAGATATATTTTTTTATTTAAGTTTTTTGACTAATTATGGTCAATTCAGTAAAGTACTGGCATACTCCTATAACTAACTGTCGTACCTATGGTCTATGCGACCTCACTGAGGGTGAATTAATGGGTGTTTGTTGCTCTTTTACGCAAAAACTACCAAACGGATTGGGATACAACTTGGTACATACATAGAGCATGCCCTGCAAAAACGCATAACATACTATTTATACTGGGAAAATGTAACAAACCTTGGGAACATGGGTAAAACCACGGGGGACAGCTAGTATATTATGTATGTGAAAGCCTGTGTGAATTTATTGAAGTTTGTTACTCTTTCACCCAAAAATTACCAAACATGCCCTGGAATAAAAGTAATGGGAAATGTAACAACCCTCGGGAACGCGGTGGAAACCATGGGGCTAGCTAGTATAACATTAAATGTACCTCCTACCACGCCACAGTGCGCCCTCGCTCCGAGGCAATCATCAGAAACACATTAGTCCAACAAATTGACATTAAACGTGCAGTATGACATTCTCGTAATTACTTCTTATTGCGGTAGTATAATGATGGTATTGGTATTTAGTATTCACGTAGGCGTTAGTTTATTGACAAATCTTCCTATGGCGATATTATACGGATAAAATTGAAAGTACATTTTATAAATAAATCCACCGATAGATATTTTGACATGTTGATTATAATTTAATTAAAAATAATTTTAATGTTTCTTGATTTAAGTCGATAATTTAATTCTCTTACATATACAGTGATAAATTCTTACATTTTTATTAGCATAGTAATTGAAAACATTCAATAAACACTTTTGCATATTAACACGTACAAGATATAACTTGCATAACTTTAAGAAGGTAGAAAAAAGCACTTAATAATAAATCTGATTATCTACAGGATAATAACTCTCGGCGATTGCTGGACCAACAAGGTATATACCTATATTATTAGTAGCTTCAGAACTTTAAATTTGACCTTCATAAGTGCCTTCCGAGGGCCTAAACTGAATAAATGGTTTTGAATTTTGAATGATTTTTTAAATTATATCAATATTTATTTTTATATCTGTACCTTAAAATAATGTATAATAAAATCCTTTAGAGACGAATTTGGTAAGATTTTGGAAGAAGGCAGACGCTAGCTGGAAATACATTGCTGATTCTTTTGTTATGTGTTGAATAGTGGCCAATCGTACATATTGCGCTGACTCCAAATTATTGAGAACAAGGTCAGCAGATGAAGGTGTAAACTGAATGGTTTTGGATTAAATCAAGCTTGTATTTATTAAAGATTGACTTGCCGACCGTACAGTAGTTCGAATAACTTTTAAAATCACAATTTAGGCCCGTGGACGGCACTTATAAAGGTCAAAGTTACTGAAACTATCACCGAGAAGAACCAGGGCGAAACTCAGCAAGATCACATTTATTTTTTTATTTTTTTATAATCTGACTTTTGGTCATTTTATATAGATATTTTAAATTTGCATAACAAAATAAAAAAATAACTTAAACAAGTAAATAAAAGGTACACCTGCACAGGGACCAGCACTTTCCACACGTCTTTATATTCAATATAATGAACTACCTTGTAATACGCCCTTTCTTTCAAAACATTCATAATATAATATTTTAATTTATGATCAGACATTGCATCCCCGTTAGGGTATAAAAATCCATCTGCTAAGCTTAAATAAAATACCATATATTATATAAACTAGCTGTACCCGCCACGCTTCGCTGTGGCACATTGTGATTGAATGGTTGAGAAATGAGTAACAAAACAAAGACGGTCGCGGATATGTGACTGATGCAAAAAATAGATAAAAACAATCCTTGATGCGGATTATATATCATGCTAAAATTTCAGCTCGATCGGTGCAGAAGTTTTTGAGTTTTTGAAGCGTACACAAACCAACATAGCATTTTTATATATATAGATAGTATAACTGACGAAGCATCTAACTGATAACGTTGAAAATAATATTCCGTAGCGTTAAGAGCTAGCTTTACATACAAAATATTTTCCAATACTTGTGATGGAACGGGTCTTATAAATATTTGCATACTGTATAATAAAGGCACGATACAAATACTCTGTAATAAATACCTAGTAGGTACCTAGCTTTGAAGTTTACTGGAAAATTGAATTTCTAGAACTCACGTGATTATTAATTGAGGAACCCTGTGGAGAACCCTGGAGGTGAAATCTGAGGAGTAAAGTACTTATTTCTAGTGAAATAATCATCCATGAAAGGATTTTGCTAAATAAATAAATATCCTGGGACATTCTTTACACACAACCATCTGGTCCCAAACTAAGCAGAGCTTGTACTATGGAAACCAGATAACTGATATACTACATATACTACTTTTTTTTTCTAAATAAAAACTTATGTAAATATTTACACCCAGGCACAGAACAAACAGACATGATTATGCACACAAATGTTTGTCCTGGGTGGGAATCGAACGCGCGACCTTCGGCTTGGCAGTCAGGGTCGCTAAGCAACAAGCCAATTGGTCTGTCGAAAATGCTGTTTCCCCACTGCAAAATCTAGATAGCTCTGGTCTAATAATATTTCTGACAAATATTTATGTATCTTTGACATGTGGATGTTAATATCTATACACATATTATAAAACCTGGTCAGAGCCGCTGGATGCCGCTGGATGCAGGCGGCTCAAGACCGTTCGAGGTGGAAATCCGAGGGGGAGGCCTATGTTTAGCAGTGGACATCCCTGGGCTGATATGATGATTATGTTATAAAAGTAATAAATATGTTAATATTATTATCAGTGCATAAATTATCTAGTTGTCATAGTACAAGTTCTGCTTCATTTGGGATCAGATAAAGCGTGTGTTTAAAAATTCTCAATTTCTCAAAAACAACGTTCTTTAGAGTTGAACCTCTTTTTCTAATTTAAGCAGGATTTATAAAACTAATATTTACAAACTAAACCCATTACAACCACAATTATTTAACAACTAAAATATCATTAATACCATTAAAGAATCTACGAGTATATCAGTGTTATTATAGCCGTATAGATATCGTATAAAGTTCACATGACATTCATCCTATTACAGCGTGACAAGGTGATTGACTAACGCAGGATGAGTTCGGTATTATATACCTATCGTATAACACGAAGACAACGTGAGCTCAATACTACCCACACAGTGATACCACGTTACTGTAATGATATGACGAGAATTTCTAATTTAATTCCAATTTTAAAATATTGTATTATAGATTTTTTTAAATAAAAAATCGCTCCTTATATATTGTAGTAGAAATATAATATTATTCTCGAATCGTTATCAATCTTAAGTATTAATAGATAGAGATTAAATTGGCAAATGAAAAGCATTCGATAACCTAGAAACACCGGCGATCAAGTGCCGTAGCACCGTAGCCCGTAGCTACGAGCTACGTGCCAGTGCCTCTACGGGAGCCGAACGCTACAGACGTCTACGGTTATTCGTTGCAGCTAAAAAAACATTTCGAAAAATGATTCTTAAATATAATTGACTGAAGCTTCGTGCGCACTCCTTACGTTTTGTTCGAAAAGTGTTTGTATGACATTTTGATCAAATATTTATTTTGTTTGGTTTGTTTTGTTGAGTTGTTTCCTGGACTGACGGGAGTGATATAAAATTCAAGACGCAACTTCTCTGTTTTATTAGTAGATTATTAATGGAGTGAACTTTTGTATCGATTGGTTACAATACCTTCGGGACTTTTATAGCACGTGAGTAAAATGTTTTTATTGGCCACATCATACTCTTAAAAGGCAATTTTATGTGTTTACGTTACGTATTTACAGCTAAAATAAAATATTGTAAACTTATGTATCGATAGAACAAAAAACTATTACGAGGATTATTTAACTATATATTACAAGTTAAATTTGTAAAAAAGGAGATGTTTTATTTCCATTAAGTATATGAATAAAAACAGCATTCTATTAGGGTATTAATCGACTTGAAGGTATTTTCTAAAGTCTATTTATTTATAAATTTGTATATATAAAACGATTCTATTTATTTAGTAGTAGTATATAGAGTTCTTAGTCTAAAGTTCGTCTAGTGTACTACAATACCATTTCCGCCGTAAAGCGGTAGTGCACTTTTATTACTGTGTTTCGGCTAGATAGGTGAGAACAAACACATGAGATTTAACAACTTCTTATCTCAGGGTTTACAACGTATTGACAATGCCTCTTGTATTACTAATGTCGATCAGCAGCAGTGACTATAATTTCCTCATTAAAAGCTTTACTTCATTTTTTGCATATTTTTCATCTCTATTTCGTACTGACAAGATTGTATTTAGCTATTTTACGTTCTACCTCCTTATTCATCAACTTTGTTAAGATGCAGACTTAAAATGGACGTTAAATTGATTTACAAAAAGGTTTCTTGCACTTTCCAGGCAAGCATCTGTAGCATTGAGAGAGTGCTAGCAACTGTATTTAAGACCCAGTTATTATACAGCGTAGTAACTTCGGTTAGAAATCCAATGTAAAATAAAGAAGGTATAATTACGAAGCTAAAATATCGATGGGCGTCAATTTAGTTGCTATCTGCATTTGTTAAGGTTCATTATCGTTATCTGGACAGCATAATTGGGGGCATTAGTCGCTATCGGTAAGTGTGTCAATGGCTATTACAGGCTGTTTTGTTTGAAGCGCCGCCGTACCGCGCTCGTGTTCTGTAACAATGTAAATATAATTATTGTACAGGGAACTGACGCTCGAATGTGGCAATTAAAGGCTTTTAGTCTATGGTGCTTTGTTGTACCTGCTTGGAAAGAGAATACTCAAGAAAACTGTCGGGATGTCCCGCCATTTGCTTTGTATGTCTTACTAGCTGTCCCCCACTGTTTCACTCGCGTTTATCGATTTCGTATATAGCCTATTACTATCTAGGAGTTAGACCTAAGTAACTTTAGAGTAGTAGAGCTCTTAGTGCAGAGTTCGTCCGGGGAAGTACTACCACCTTACTTGTATTACTGTGTTTCGGTTAGAAAGGTAAGGGGGCCGGTGAAATTACAGGCACATGAGACTTAACAACTTCACGTCTCAGGGTCGACAACGCATTGGCGATGCTCCTAGTGTTGCAAATGTCCATAGGCGGCAGTGACCACTTACCATCAGGTGGACCGTCTGCTTGTTTGTCGACCCAAGTGACATAAAAAAAAATACCAAACAGTCATGTTCATGCACACAAGTGATCGTCCAGGGTAGGAATCTACCCTAACGCCAGTTAACCTGTAAACTGTTGTCTTGTTGATCTGTCTGTCTGTTTGATTATTTTTATATAGTTTTCATAGTGAAATAACTCATTGACAGCATATTCGAACAACAATATTTGGCACCAATAAACCACTTCCAAAAAAAATCTAGGAAATTTCCACGTCGAATGGTAGCAGTCCCATCCCGATATGTTCTGTAGTTTTGAGGTGACGGTGCGTCAAAGGAACTCTTTTTTACTTATATGTCTATAGATTGTATTGTGATATTAACTTTTGTTCGTGAATATTTTATTTGAAATGTTGTGCACCATGGGGGTGCAACTAACTAGGTAAAACTAGAAACGTCAAAATGGCTTTGAAGTTTGAGACTTCGTGTTTACTTCAGGAATTAATTGTATTTAGATTACATCGGGAACTTATTGGCAGTTCCCTGATTTCACTAATGTCTATAGGCGACGGTGGCCACTTACCATCAGGTGGATAAATTAAAGCCTGTATGTTATACTATCTTACTCATATTATAAATGCGAAAGTATGTTTCCACTTAGTTTGGTAACGGCTGAACGGATTTGAATGAAATTGAGCATGTAGATAGAATATATTCTAGATTCACACTAAGGATTCATTTCATCAAGAGGAATAAAAGAATCCCTCGGGAACGCGGGGAAAACCGCGGGGGGGAAGCCGGTCTTTCAGTCGAAGAGGAATGTAGACGAAATTTAATAAGTGTCTACCTCCCGACTTCGCTACAAACTGAGCGGTTTGCTTTGATTTCGGATATTATATTTCAGACAGCTGAAGTTGCTAAAAGCTTGATCATTATGTAAGTACAATACGACGGTTTGACAGTTTATTTATTGGAAACATCACAAACTTTTTCTTATTTCTTATAAACAATGAAAGATGATGGTAATAAGTATTTCCAGTACTGTATTAAACAATTTTATTAAGACTAGCTGTCCCCCGCGGTTTCATTACCGTTCTCGAGGTATATTCTATGCTGCCGGGGTAGTATCAAAAATCCAGCCATCCGCCCAAAGATTGGCATTCATGATATAAATAGGATAGGATTTTTATTGTAACAATTAAAATAGACAAAACTTATTCAAAATAATAGGATTCCGATCTAAAGGGATAAAATCTACAACTTATATTCAGAGAATGATTCGGAATTCGGAGAATGGTTAATTCAGATTAGAGGCAAGTAGCCCAGACGTGTGTCCCCTAAATTTATTACGATCTACAGACTGGGTTCTAGACTTGATATTGGGCTAAAGTAATTGGAATTTAACTAAAACTTCTAAATCCACTGCTAAAGGTTGTGTCCTTCTTATAAAAGAAAGCCATTTTGTTATTGTGTTCTTTATTAGTATAACATTTTACGTTACACAACTTAATACTAAACTAATACAAGGGTCTTACTGTCTCTATGGTCGAGCGGCTGTAATCGCCTAAGCAATGGTATGTTCTGGTGAGCTTCTGCATAGTTTTTGGTAACAAATCTGGAGAAATAGTTATTTCTAATGTATCAGGAACCTGAGGTTCAATGCTGTAAGGTAAATTATTCTAGCTCGAAGAAGAATCTTTTCGGTCTCAGAGCTCAATCTCTTTCGTTGACTAAGCATTTTGGTATTTATTAGGAATCTTCTATGCGTATCCAATCTCTAATACTTTAATATATATATTTAATTTAGGATCTCGGAAACGGCTCCAACGATTTTCATGAAATTTAGTATGCTTTAGTATATTTCGGGGGCGTTAAATCGATTCATTTTCAGAAAATGTCGTTTTATCCGTGTTTTTAGGCAATGAAAACTGCTACAATGTCATTAGAAGGTAAGGTTTTCAAGTTACATCTTTTGTGAGAAATACTGTTATTGGGAGCCCTTTATAATCGCATCTAATTCGTATCTAGGTATATATGACAGTGCTTTAAAAAAGAGAATACGGTAGAAATCACGTTAGTAAAGAAACCCCGATCAATGCTCGGTCATCCAGGTACTGTTAACTAGTCAGTGAAAATTAGCATTAATCATCCACGCACGGAGAGCCGCGAGCAAAGACTTAATAATAAGATATACCAGTTATCCCCCGCGGCACCATGTTTCAAAGGGACGTAATTATTCCGGGATGTGTTAATCTAGGTTATACACTATCTATATGCCAAGTTTCATCCAAATCCGTGAGTGAAAGAGAAAGATACATTCATCTACCTATAATGACAAACTTTCCCATTAATAATATGAGTATGGTAATGAAGTCAGTTCGAATGCAAATCACCGAGCTTCGTATCGCATTCAACCACACCTGTGCACACGATGCAAGCTTACAATACCTTTAGTTTACTATTACATGTTGTTCATTAGGTTTACTACTTCCATAACTACTATACTGTTATTTTTGTTTTTGTTTCATGTCATTAAATAAAATAAATAAATATACTGGGACACTCTTTGTTGTAGGTGTTGTGTAGGTTGTAGCTTCAGTAACTTTAAATTTGACCTTCATAAGTGCCCTCCAAAGGCCTAAACTGAATAAATGGTTTTGAACTTTTGAATTTTTTGAATGTTTTACACACGGCCATCTTGTCCCAAACTAAGCAGAGCTTGTACTATGGAAACCAGATAACTGATATACTACATATACTACTTTTTATTTTTCATAATACATATATATATATAGATATTTACACCCAGACACAAAACAAACAGATATGTTCATGCACACAAATGTTTGTCCTGGGTGGGAATCGAACCCGCGAACCTTCGACTTGGCAGTCAGGGTCGCTAACCATCAAGCCAATTGACCTGTCAATCGTTGAGGTAAAAAATATATATGACGGGCTGATTTGATGGTTAGAGACCTGAATGTCACGTCACAGGTCAAGGTTTCGATTTCCTCTTAGGACAATCATTCGTGTCGCCAAACTTGTACTAATAAGTAAAATAGTTCTAGCGAATAGCTGATAAATATAGGAATTATTAATGATGTTTGAAGGTAAGTAAATGTACCTATAGATAGTAAATAATTCCAGCCTGGTTTCTAGAGAATCTATATTTCTAACAATGCAGATGCAGTAGACATCAATTCCTTGTTTTATACAGGAATTGATGCATCATATCTGAACTGACAAATAATATGCATGCAGCTGATCTGAGTGGTGATTGTCTGAGAGCAAACTGTGTTGAGGGTATAACCTTCATTTTACTATACTGAGACACTTCTGAGCAATGGCCTGAGTTAATAGTTTATGGACTATTTTTAAGTCGCCTTCGCCACCCCTTATAGCGACCCCTTTCCTCTCATGTCCATCTGAGTTTACCTGAGTGATAGCTGTCTGAGTAATATGACTGGCTGAGTATCGAGCATGATCCAACGATCATCTCCTTAATAATGCCTGTCTGAGTCTTAGCAATATGAATAGCTGAGTATCTGCGCATGATCCAACGATCATGTCCTTACTGATGTCTATCTGAGTCTTAGTAACATGAATAGCTGAGCATCGGAGCATAATCCAAGGATCATCTCCTTACCAATGTATGTCTGAGTCTTAATAACATGAATAACTGAGCATCGGAGCATAATCCAACGATCATCTCCTTACCAATATCTGTCAGAGTCTGTATAACATGAATAGTTGAGCATCGGAGCATAATCCAACGATCATCTCCTTACCAATGTCTGTCTGTGTCTTAGTAATACGAATAGCTGAGTATCTGCGCATGATCCAACGATCATGTCCTTACCAACGTCCGTCTGAGTCCACCCAAATGATATGTCTGTCTATGTAATATGAATAGCTGAGTCTCTGAGCATCATCCAACGATCACGTCCCTGCTAATATCCATACAAGGCAAGCAGGCACATCCCACTATAGCAAGTAACAACAACCGTAAGTACAAAGTATCTGAACCGCACGCTCGAATGTCAACTAGGTACTTGGTATTATAATCAACTAAATCTAAAGCGCTCACCTAGGCCTCCCGCAACACGCGCACCCAGGTTGCCACACTCACATTTCTCAATCTCTGCCTGGATAGTTAGTTATTTGCTTTGTTCACACTTTATGAATTGATGAAACGTGGAGTTTTTAAGTTTCGTGGGTACCAGTAGCGGGAAAAGTGTCAAAGCCGGTGACAGAGCTTTTTGGGTTGCCAGTCTTTAATATTAACAAGGTTTGACGTTTTAGTTTTTTACAATTTATGGTACATTTCGCGACGTAGTTCGCGACAATTCTTGTAAATGAATAAACAATATCTATTTAAGGAGCTAGTATTTGTAGTATTATCTGGTCTTCATAGTCTATCTCTACTTAGTGCGTAAACCAATGTCTTGAGATATTTATTTTAGTTTTAGTCTTTGATAGTATTTTTAACTAGTATCCGCCCTGCGGTCTCACTCACGTTAATATAAAAACAAACACATAACGTATGCCTCTCTCTGTAATATAGGCTACGTGTGAGCCAAATTTCAGCAACATCGGTTCAGTTGTTTAGCCCTGAAATCATAACAAATAAATAACCGAACAAACTTTAGCATTTGAAATGAAATGAAATTAAATATTTATTCAAATAGGGCTTCACAGGCACTTATGAATGGTCAGACTTTAACACCGGTTCGGAAGGTTGCTTTTACTCAGAAGAGCCGGCAAAAAACTCAGCAATTTAGTATTAGTTACGATTTTGTATAATGGTATGTTAAGTGAGAAGTGACCAAAGGTTATGACTAGACCTGGAAGGGAACTAAATCTGATTACTACAACAGGTTATTGACAACAGATTTTCATTTCTAAAGGTCTTAAATAAAATTTGGAAAAAAAAAAACAATTGAAAATATAACATAACAGAAATATATAAAGTTATCTGTAATTGCATATTACATCAGCTTTGTTTCATCTATTTCAGATGGGAATACAGATGTGTCATAGGAAATACACTGCGCATTGGTGAGTAATATTATCTTTTATTTTACCCTCTTTTCAATCACTCTAGGGTCTAATATTGATCGACAGCTGCCATCGCTTCGGAGTGAAGTTAGAAGGTTTCTAGCTGTGATTACGGACTAAACTAGTGGGCTAAGATGGCCGTTTGGACGTTTTAGAATGTCAAAGCAATAGTAACTTTATTGCTTTTAAAATTAGGTTAAGTGCACTTAATTCTGATCTAATAATAAATGAATGTAAAAATAACCTTATTCTAAAAATACAGGGTTGATTATTTAATGACAATTTTAAAATGGTCATTGTGGAAGCGCTAGTTTATGGCGATCATGACTAAAATAATCTTAATGAGGATTATCTAATTTAATGTTACCTTGAACTTCTTGGATGTTATTTCTGACCTTTTTAAGCTATTAAGCATTTTGCATTTTGAAGAAGTAATTTTCTATTAAATTAAGTCAAAAGGTGATGTGCAACTCTTCCGAGTGATGGAAATTGAATGTTGATCGATTCTGTAAAGTATAATTACATTACGAGTAGCTCGAGGATGCTTCGTCACGGCATCTATCCTCTGTCTCTTTTAATAACTACGCAGTCACGTGAAAGGTCCGCTCTCCGACGCCTCAATGCACTGTGACCCGACAAAGTTAGAACTAGCTGAGTAAGAGGGCTGATTTCAAACTAAGCAGAGCCTGTACAATGGCGCAGATTATTGCATATACTATTTAAACATATATTGATTCTAACGGCACTCCACGGTTGCACTCGCGTTCGGGCTCTGGACAACAGCGCTATTTATCGGGTCCAACTATAACGAAAAATCAGACGACCTATATACTCCATATGTATAAAAAATATCAGAATCGGTCAAGCTGGAAGAGCCGGGAAGAGAAGAATTCACGGAAACCGGTATTTAATAATTAAGATTTAATTAAGAGAACATCCAGACACCGAACAAACTGACATGTCCATGTACACAGATGTTTGGCTTTGGCTTGGCAGTCAGTGTATCTAACCTATAGGATGAATTGTGCATTTGACACGGTGTAGAAATGTAATCTTAAGAAAACTATCTATCTCAGTCTCTCGCAGGCAAAATCCTAATGTTTGTCCCTTTTTAGAGTCGTTTATTGTTTCATCGACTTTCAAATCACAATGGAGCTAAAGAAGATTTCATTTCAAAAAGTATTATGCAATTTTGCAATTTACCACAAACACGTAAGACTGAAAATTACGTAAACAACGTTAAGAACTCAATAACACCTATAACTTGCCCTCATTCTCACAGACTTGAAACACAGGTGTTCCTTGACACGACACAATAATACCGGGGTAATTGCTATTGATTTGCCATATCGACGCCGTTTCCTCGGGTAAAGTGGTAGGAAATGTTTACCGTTTTGTTTACTTATGTTTACATTCGTTTAATGTCATTGAAATAACAAACAGCCGGATAATTCGAGGTCGTGTGTAATGACACCGTTATAGTAACGACGTAGATTAAGTTTGACTATTTTTTTATATAGTTCACTAGCCGTGACCCGCGGTTTCACTCGCGTTTTCGTGGGCTGTTACATTTTTCAAGATAAAAAGTATCCTATATGTCTTTTTTGTTCATGCTCTATATACATGCCAAGTTTTATCCAGGTCCTTTCGGTAGATTTTGCGTGAAACAGTAACAAACATCATATACATCTATACATCCATTCTCAAATGCTGTCGCGTTTATATTATATATATTTATATTTATTTATTCAACTTAGTGTATTACATAGGCCTTACTCTATAAAAAAATACTTAACATAAATAGAAAAGGAAATTATTTATTTTCCAATAAAACTATTCTTTTAATAGTTATGGTCAAAATTGCTTAGATTTCAGAAGAGACAAAATACAGATTAATTGATATATAGCATTGTCATACATCAACCCCACCTTTAGACCGTGATAGATAAGTGTAGAAGAAACTTGGGGAGGCCTATGTCTAAGGACAACTTGACAAACCAATTGGCTGCTGAAAAGCAATACTAAATACGTACAATTTTTAAAAAAAATTAACCGACTTCAAAAAAGGAGGAGGTTATCAATTCGTCAATATTTTTTTAATTTTTTTTTATGTTTGTTACCTCATAACTTTCGACTGAGCCGGGCGATTTTAATGATTCTTTTTTATTTTATATTAATAAATTTTTAAGTAAAAACACTAATGGGACGAATATTTATCATACACCAAAGCGAGGCACGGCGACTGTATGGCTGACTTTTTGAGTTGTGCGGTTTTGAACCTGTGGTAGCTTCAGTAAGTTTGACCTTCATAAGTGCCCTCCACGGGTCTAAATAGAATGAATGGATTTGAATTTTTGAAATCTAGAACACCTTGCAAAAATCGAAAGGTTACATTTTTGCCAACATATTTGGGCTATTTTCTTCTAAAATTACTGCTTGTTCTAACACTTCATAATGTTTATACGTATGATTGTACGAGCGTATGAAAGAAATTACTTCGAGATTAAATAATTGAGAGATTCCATATAAAACACAATGTAGAGCTTTTCGATGTAACATTAAATTCTACAGAAATCTTAATACATGAAGCGTGTATGAAATGTGTCGGCCCAGCAATCCTTGACAGCCCAAAAATATTCTTAATCGAGACACGACCCGAAAACTCTATTACATGTTAATTTTCCTCGGTTTAAATATAGATATTCGATTGCCAAGGTGGAAAAAGTATAAATACATATTAGTTATTGGGACATTATTCACACACGGTTATCCTACTAATTATTAATTATACTAATTATAAATGCAATATTAAAGATGTTTGTTACTCTGTCATGTAAAAACTATCGAACGGATTTAGATGAAACTTGGCACATAGATTGAGCATACCCCAAGGTAACATATAGGGTAATATTAGTCCCGGGAAAATCGAAAATCCCGCGGGTATGCGAGTAAAACCGCAGGGACGGCTAGTCCGGATATATAGGGCAGTACTGCTTGTTCAATGCCGACCAGATAACTGATATACTGAAATAAAAAGATTTTTGTTCTAACAGGTCTTTACCATTGTAAAGACCAATTGATTGACTTATGAATTGTCCGACTATAATACCAGTTCAGAAGGTTGTTTTATACTGAGAAGAACCGGTAATAAACCCAGCAATAACTTTTTTACAACTTAGATTGATTGCTTAAACAACTATTAAAACACACATATATATGTACGTGAACGCACATAAATGTTTGTCCTAGGTGGGAATCGAATCTGCGACCTGGGGCGTAATAATCAGCCGTGTGTAAAGAATGTCCTAGGATATTTATATTCCTAGGATATTTATTTATGAAATAAAAATAAAAAAAATATATATCTAACCATGCCAACTAGCCTGCCATAAGCTTCAGCTAGATTCTGGAAAACCTGGATTCGATTCTGTAAGCAAAGTGTAATTGACAATTATTTGCTTAGACATCACTACCCGCAGCCCGAGGTAACGAGACCGAGAGACGGCAACACTCCTTACCACATATGACGTTGGGATTTAATTTCTTAGGTAGGTTTTAGTACCATTAGTGATATCTCTACTTACCTCTTGGGATATAATGGGCCTGACGAATTAATTGTGTGTGGGGAGAGTATTATCATAACCAAATATTAATTACCTGCTCCTTAATTAGTGTGGCTTGATTATCACTGATAAATCTTCTACTTAAAATATACCTATTATTTATTCTAAATCGGAAATTAATATGTCTTAAAAACTAGACATTCGTATAAATTAATGTGATATCCTCAACCTCTTCCCCGGGGAATCGTTGCCAAGAAGGCTGGCAGCATTGCCACGCTCAATGGCAATGGCAGTTTTTAAGAAAAGTATTTTCCAGCCTTCTTTTCACGAGAAGCTACTATGTGACTATATGAGACCTCTGAACAACCACCTAATCGCTAGTTCCCAAGCACCTGGAATTTAAGTGGAATTTAAGAAATACTTCCACCCTATATTATATAAAATTAACTTTCAGCCACGAAACATACCAGCCCCAAAATAGGTATTCACTTAAAAGAACAAAATAATTATGTAGGTACTCTTAAAGATGTCACGATCTAACAGGGCTTCGATTCTGTAAAGAAACTGATACTAGCTCGCGGTCTAGATGGTCTGTCTCATTCCCTAACTAAGCAATCGCGTGAGAGGTAAGCTCTCCGAGGCCTCCGTGCTGAATAAGGGGGCTGGTCCATTTTGACAGCTAAGAATGTCATAGAAAAATAATCTTTATGGCTCTAGTGATAAGGTTCATCTATTGACCTCATGGTAAATTATACGATGATGCTGATGAACTTCATTAGAAATGGCATGGGGTTGATTGTCTATAACTACACTAAAACTCGGTCTAACAATCTCGACAACTTTATATGACTCGATAATTAGTAGGTACAAAAAAAAGTCTAAATCAAAATTTTATAAGGTTTTTCATAACATTCAAGTATTATTATATATGTATTATATGGTATGAAAGTCGTCTTGTATGCATTGATTTTTTCTAGAACTTCAAAAGGTCATTCGATTGCTCGCATATTGTTTTCTCATTGTTAACATTGACACCAGAAGATTCTAAGAGTGATTTTGTAAGGCGTCCTCGATGCTCTCTCTCACTATAACTATGCATACACGTGAAATGTCCACCACTAAGATTTATATTATTAAAAGCAGGGTCTGAAACCTTTTGAAACCAGCGGGTCCATGGTAATAGAACAGTCAATTAGCATCGACAAAGAAACGTTATAATTTATGCAAAAGTCTCATTACGTGTGAAGCCGTACTTTGTTAAACTATAATCAGCTTACAATAATGCCAGATAGAATAATACCTTTTTTTACAATGTGGGTATATAGGTATGTATAACTACAATCTCCCTGTGTAAGTGATTTTGTGGCTGAATGTCACACAAAGATTTTTTATCCCATCACAAATATTAACACCCAGATACAACACGACGTGCATGCGACTCTTACATTGGTATTTATTAATACATTATTATATTTGATAACCTAAATATTCCTTCCCGGAAATTATTTGATATCATTCGTGCTTTGAAAAACTTTTCTTATTGCTTCACAGTCGAATATTTGCGTCAATAACTTTGTACATCAAAACGTTCGCAGTTTACAAGTTAAAGTAAGTCAATTTAACTTACTAAAATAATAAAGTTATAAAGGTACACAATGAATTTCATATTATTTTTGATGTCAGTCTAAAATAAAATTAATTTCTTCGCTCCATAACCTTTGATCTTCATATCAAATTATGGGAACTTATAAAATGTATTTATGAATAGCACCGTCATTATAATTCAATTTTATTGTGTGTTCTATTCAATTGTTGCTTTGCCCTTTCCATATCGAGACTTTGTGCCATCAGTTTTGTTTATTTTCCTAACCGTTATGATCCCACAGGAAGACAAAGGTTTCCCCACCTGATTCCACGAGATTTTCCAATTATATTTGCGGCCTATCCCTCTGGAATACGTCGAAATTGTCAACGGTTTTTGGATCTACTCTAACGTTTTTGCCTGGCTTCTGGAAACCAGTGCGAGGCAACTTTCAAGGTTTCAATGAACTGCCTACTTCCACTTTAGTCTTATCACCAACCGTAAATCTAAGATCGTTTTTAAAAAGAGTGATTGCTGAGTTTATGGCCGGCTCTTCTCAGTAAAAACCAACCTTCCGAGCCAGTATAAGAGTCTGACTATTCATAAGTGCGTATTTGAATAAAATATTTGAATTTCTTGATGCTTATCTTTAAGTGCAGTACAGTGCTGCGGACTCGGTCCATACTTTTTACTACCTGGCTCTTTGACATACCCTGGCTCTGGACTATTGAGACTCACATCACTTAGAAATTACAGGCACATGAGACTTAGCAACTTGACGTCTCAGGGTCGACATCGCATTGGCAATGCCCCTGGTGTTGCAAATTCCATAGGCGGAGGTGGGGAACACTTACCATCAGGTGGAGTGCCTACTTGTTTGTCAGTCCATGTGGGATAAAAAAAAAAATAATCTGGCACAATCCTATCTACAGGAAACTTCTTCATTAAGAAATGATTACATGTAGCCCGAGAGACGGCGAGTAGCTCTCATGACACTTCGGGCCATAAAATATCTTTTGTTGAATATGAGTTCCATTACTGAGACCTCAGCCTACCTCTTCACGAGTAATGAGCGAGAAGCTACGCTATATCTATCTAATCTAATACCTTTAAACGAGCAATTCTTGTATGTACATATAATAATTAGGATCTCGGAAACGGCTCCAACGATTTTCATGAAATTTAGTATGCAGGGGGTTTCGGGGGCGATAAATCAACCTAGCTAGGATTCATTTTCAGAAAATGACGTTTTATCCGTGTTGTAGGGCAATGAAAACTGCTACAATGTCATTAGAAGGTAAGGTTTTCAAGTTCTTTTGTGAGAAATACTGTTATTGGGAGCCCTTTATTATCGCATTTTTAAAAAAGAGAATAGGGTAGAAGTCACATTAGTAAAGAAATCCCGAGCAATGCTCGGCCATCCAGGTACCTATTATAATGTATAGCCCACTTAATATATTCTCAAATATACTTATCATTGCCTGAATCATACGCCCCTTACGTAGTCCCTTTCAATTAAGCTTACGTTTAATTATACAACCGTCTCTCGACCTAATTCTATGTCGTGTTTCTACCTACTACCTTATTACTCGCTTCATTGATGAATACCTTTTCAACAATTAGGTCTACATCATTATTTAGTTATCCTATTATCAACATCTACACTAATCTACACTAATTTTTGTATTTTTGTGTGTGTGTAAGTTTGTAATGAATAAACTCAAAAACCACTGGACCGATTTAAAACATTCTTTCGCCGTCGGGAAGCTACACTATACCCGGGTGGCACAGGCTATATTTTATTTTTTTTAAATTAGGGGTCCTTACTAAAACTCCAATAATGATCCCAAGGTGTACATCCTAACATCGCATGCGCTGTGAAAACTATTGATGGTAGAAAGAACAAAATAATGCAACATTGTTTAGGAACGCGGGTGAAACCGCGGGGGACAGCTAGTAAATAATATAAATAATGCGATATTTTATATGGATAAAATATCCCGAGACATTCTTTACACACGATGTGCTATATAGTTAATATATTAACATCCAGATAGAAGAAGCGTATACATTTTTGCCCTGGATAGAAACCAGACTCACGACAAGTCAGGGTAAATGAACATTAAACTAACCAGCACAACATATGACTTTGTGCATTAGGTTTATAGACAGTCAATTAAAAAAACATTGTTGATAGGACAATATTATTTGATAATACACCTAACTGCATTTGAATTAAAGTACACAATTAAATCCCCATGTAATATCTGTGACTTTGTCATTTGTTTATTTGACTAATTACAAAATTATTTGTTACGATTTCGCGACCAAACGACTGAACCGATCTTGCTGAAATTTAACACATACTTAGCCTATAATTTACAGTAATTATAATCGTTAACATTTAATATAATTATTCAACATACATACAGTACGCTAAATAATTAAAACAAATAGTTTTAAAGATGTTAATCTCTCAAATCCAAAAGTAGAATACGGATCGAATTCAGATCATTGATATAAACATGGCGCCAACAAACAAATTTTGCTTTATCACCAGAAGTAGTGCGTGTTTAAATGACTAACTACATATATTAAAATGGCGCCATCTTTAGTAACTATAAAAGATATCATAATGAATATAACAGAACTAATTATAGCTAACAGTACTGTGAACACTGTGATCAATAATATAATTACATTTACATTTCTAAATGAGATTAACATAGTGAGACACTGAATCACGTAGTATATTTTTAGTAATTTGTGACTGAAGGTACTCATCACAAAAAAAAGTTTGCGTACACTTTGAAAAACTGTAATTTTTTTTATTTTATTTTTAAACATTTGTTTGCAAATATTACGTATTTAAACAAGATATCTTTATTAAATTGCTTTTTCCATATATTGTATCATAACCATACAATTATCTCAAGTTCTCCAAACAGCAAACTGTTTTTGTCGTGTGTTCTATATGCGCATATAAAAAGCCTAGATTAATGTTCAGGCATCCGTGCTTAACTTTCAGGCTTTCTGGCACGGACGGATGGCACGCGACTATTTTCTCTATTTTCCCAATTCGATAGCTCAGGCATTGAATTCGGGAAAAAGTTAAAAGCAAAAGAGAATAACCGTTCGAAATAGGAGTTGCGAATTGAGAGCACGTTTTCGGGACCAAAGACTACGCTGCAATTTAGCTACCCTTTGATCAAACAATATTGTTAAGTATTTAATTTGATTTAAATTACAGCAGCGAGTTGTTTGCTAATTCTTTTTAGCCCTACTACGAAACAAAAGTTAGTGAAAATTAAAAGAGACGTAGTACACTTGTTTCACTTAAAGAGAAATATAGGATCTGTGCCGACAAACGTTGTCTTTCATACAAAAGTTCCTTAAAAAAACAATGCGGGAATTCCGGGTCCGGGTCCAGCCCCCTTATTCAGCTAATACAAACTTCGTCAGCGAGCCGCTCCACGGAGGCCTCGGAGAGCTTATCTCTCACGTGATTAGGAGTATTAGCGTAGTTAGAGACAGAGCACGGAGGCCGTGGCGAAACGTCCTCGCGATTTTCCTTACAGAATCGAGCCTCTGTTGTGAATCTATACTCTTCGCGAATCTACTGAAACAATTTAATCAAAATCATTCCAGCCGTTCAGAAGGAGTTCACTAACACACACACGGACAAAATAATGATATACCTATTTTAAGATATCTAAAAACGTGAGGTTTAATTTGTCCTTGGCAAATTTCATAAATTTGGCCTTGCCCTTTGTTACGGTGATATTGTCTTCTTATTAATCACCTTTTTATATAACCACATTAAAGCAAAACACTTAAGGACCTTCTCTGTAATTACATTATAAACTTAAACAACCATCGTTTTATTTGCCCGTCGGTCAAATGGTGTAGTAAACAATAATATTTAACTATAGACGCATTATCCGCTCTCAGAAATGGCAACATAAAATCCTGGTAATTGACCTAACTCCATTTAGTCGTGCTCAATCTTATTGCAACTAAAGATGTATATTCATCTCTCTCTAACAACACTGTACGGTGGCATTTATTCTTTCCGTTTTCTTCACGCGTTTAAGCTATCTAGTATGCTTATACGTGTGCTGTTTTTAAAAGCTGTGATCTTGTTGAAGAACGTGTACGTCGTTGGGTAAAATTGTAGGATGCGGAGTGGGTAAATAACGGTTGTACTTGAGAAAAAATAAACCTTAATATAATTATTTTACAACTAGCCAATCTGTAACAATTCAATAGTTCGACTCAAGTGATTCCGTAAGTACCTACCTGCTCGTTGGCAACAAATAAAAGGATTATGTACCCTTATTTGTTGAAAAGGTTACATTCAATATGTACCTACATGAATTTTCCAAGCCGAATTACTGTTTGTATTTTCTGAAAGCTGTATAAAATTTGCAGTGAATATCTTTGTTAGGTCCCTTTAATAGACTAACTGTACCCTGTTTCACGCGCATTCCCAGGAGCCCTTACCATACCATAGGCCTAGGGTAAATTTTGAGGTCAAATGTTTGATTCCCACCCAGGACAAACATTTGTGTGCATGAACAGTCTATTTGTTAGTGGGTATAAATATTTAATAATAATTATACCAGAATAATAACTGCGTGGTACCCTAGGGGCGACAAAAGAAACAAAGGAAGACAGTGTAAACGTTGAGAAGACGACTTCAGACAGGTGGCGGGCCCTAAGTGGACCCAAATAGCTAGAGATCGAACTGCATGGAAGTCCTTGGAGGAGGCCTTTGTCGAGAGACAAGCTGCTACAGGAAACTAGGTATAACAAGTATCAATATAAATAGATGATAGTGTTAGTATAGTATAATGTAAAAATAAGATTGTAAAATGTAACAGTAATAAAGGCTAATAATAATAAATATTTATATCAGTATGTGTGTATTTAGAACAATGCAAGTACAAGCTCTGCTTAGTTTAGAATCAGATGGCCGTGAATGAAAAATATCCGAGAATATGTATTTATATAACCCAATTCATCTCTAGTGTCGCAGGAGATGGAGAAAGATTGTACCGATGACCGTGTGGTCTTTACACTTTGCACCAATTAGTCAAGAAAAGCTTTCTAAAATAGTGTCGAATAAATCTGCCAAATCTTATAATAACAATTGACAAAGCATACGTATTACGCCGACCCAAATCTAATAGGAATAAAGCGTGTTAGGTAGCTAAAATAGTAGTTGCTAGTATACCTAGTTGCATTCTACGTAAGCGCGGTATTGGTTTCAAATAAAAGTAATATTTATTTCATCTCCGTGCCGAGCTTTGTGTAACAGTACAAAGCAACTAAATAAAAATAAAACTTGTTATATGTACTTCCTTTTAAAGTAAAAGTAAAGCCAATGGAAGCGACGCTCGGCCGACTTTAAGGAAAAAATCATTAATTAAAAAAGTTACTTCGGCCCGTGTTATTGGTCGGTTAATGTAGGCATCTCGTTAAGGGCCTCTCGGCTTGACATGAAAGAGGTCTCCTTTGATACATATCTTTAATTTTGTCGAGTTTTACTAAGGCTCACATTTTTATATTCTTCAGCAATCGTGTTGGTTTACACTTGACTGATCACAGAAGTTATTTCATACGTAAATAATACCTGCTCAAGTATCTGTCAAATGATTATTCTCAAAAAGCCTATATAATATTGGTTAGAAACTATCTGACTGTCATTTCACCCATTAGTTAATAAATATCCCTGGACATACGTTCATCTGATCCCAAACTGAGCAGAGCCTATGCTATGGAAACCTGAAAACTGATAAACTACATACCTAGAAAACTCTTTTTCTTGTAAAAACATTTTCAAGCATTATTAACTTGTAAACTAGATGACCTTACAGGCAATGCTCTGTTCCAATTTGCACTTTCAATGTTTCCCAAATTGTCCAGTTTACCGGGCAACTTTCCAATTATTCTTTTCCTTTAATCTTTATTCTGATTTCATTAATTAATTTCTCCTCCCCCATTGTACAATAACTCTGTCGCTGTAAGTAGGAACAGCTGTTTATGTGAAGGGTGTCAGGTATTGTTTCCGAACTGTCCATGGTTGTATGTTATATTCATTCTTATGACTGTATATTAATAAGTAGGACAATTACGCACGTTTACACAGAATGAGGTGATTTTAGTGATGTAAAACAACTCCAGCCAACAAGTATGACGTACAAGGGGAAACCAGAAAATATTTTTGTTTTACGTAAAAAGTAGAAAATTATGAGAATTTCTTATCCAAATATTCCCTAACTCTTTTCAGTTGGACCATTCTGATTTATTTAAATTTCAGATGATGTCAATCTGTTTTTATTTTTCGGGTCGCTCATCTCTGAACGGTAGAACGTAATACATATTGCCTTTCATACTGATTACCGTTTGATAATTATATTATATTTTTGTTTAATAAATAATTTACGTAGTCATTACCGAATTGCAAATAATATCAAATAAAATAAACGTCTTCCAAAATAGTATAGAGAGGAGTGTTATTGGAGTCAAGAGAAAAGATAAAGTTAGACTAACAGAAATTAAAAATAAAACAATTCAAACAGGCAAATTCACTATATCGAAAACTGAAATGGCAATGGACAGGACACATGTTAAGGGAAAAACCAGAGAAATTGACTAAAACTATAACGGAGTGGTACCCAAGAGATGGTAAACGAAAAAAAGGGCGAAAAACTAAAAGATGGGAGGACGATATAAAAAAAGTGGCTGGTCCAGAATGGATACGAATAGCAAAAGGCGGAGGCCTTTGTCGAAAGACAAGCTGTTTTTGTACCGAACGCCGTTATACGAAGTTAAATATAAGTAAAATGACATAAATTTAGGTAGTTACTTAATTGAAGTATATGTTTTGTAAGTTTAAACAGCAATAAAGGCTAATTTAATTTAATTACTGTTTGTGTCAAAAACTGAAACTGAACTAGTTCGTGTGTTTAAAAACCATAGACTTCTTATAGGTTGTTATGTTATTTAAAAGTAATGGTAAAAATACCTATTTACTATTTTCTTATAAAATTGGCTCAGTAGTTCCGAAGATAAAGAAGGAGAGGGATTAGTACATTTTCATCTGTTGAGAATAACTTTGAAACTATTTGTTTAAAAATTATATAATCATATATTTGAAACTCTATGGACTTAAAATAAAAAGTATTTAAAAAAAAATATATTGCCCACTAAAAGTACACAACCACAAAAGCACCCCACCGTTTCAAAATAAATTTATTTACGTTACACGTGCGTTTAGACGTTTGGGGTCATAGAAATTCATGTGTACCAAATTCCACCTTGATTAATCCTCCAGTAGTTTTGGAGCAAATTGGTTGTGAAAGACAGGTGGACAAGTGATCCCTTATAAGGTTTCCATACTTTTTCATTTGACCTACGGAGTTCGAAAACAGTATTTCTGTTACTCAAAAACTAATTCAATCTATGAACAAATCCTTCCATTTTTAAAAGAAGAAAAGGGAAAGAAAATCTTCAATTCAAACTAGCTTTTGCCATTGTGTTTTAACGCTGACGAGAGCTGGTGTACTTTAAAAGTAAAGAACATATCAAGAACAAGTAAAATTATTAATCTAGAAAGGAAATTGTAACTACTGAGAAATATTGGTATTATGAAGACTTCTTTATTTTGTCAATTGTATTTAATCCAGCTGCTGCGTTGTTTCCAGGCGTAGTTTCTAATGGATTAAGAATGTTATTTAATTCTGACACACAGGTCACACGATGGCCAGAACCGTCAGCTGTGATAACCATCACGCAACCATCTTTTGTCCAACAATTTTCAGCACCAAAGCGCTTTCGAGCCTCTATTAATGCTTTGTATCGGGTTTTGGTTAGAAATTCAGAGATCTTGATACCGGTACCATCTAGACGGACCTTACTGTGCCAGACAGAGTTTTTAGTCTCAATGTTTTTAAATTTTACTACAATTGGTCGTGGTCGGTTATTGTTTGATCTGCCTAGACGATTAGAGCGACTTATGTCAAAACTGCTTACTTGCAGTCTGAGGGTACTTCTTATTATTTTAATGACAATATTAACTAAATCTTCACTGGCTCTCTCGGCCACACCATGAAACAAAATAATTTTACGCCGTCCCCACATATCAAGGCGGTCCTGCTCCTTCGCTATATCTTCCACTTGTACTCTAAGTGAATTTAATTCTTCTAGAACGAAGTCATTCGTATTTATAGAGCCGGTAGCCTGTTCTAGTGCAGCACTTGGCCTTTTTCCCTGATTCCCCACCTGAAAATAAAAATAATGGTCAAGGAAAGTTTCATTAATTCTTCAAAAATGTATGGAGAAATCTTATTTACCTGTTGCTGAGCACAGTTTAGAACGGCGTATTGAATATCTTCGTTTGAGCATGTTTTGGGAAGGTACCGCACCAATCTGGTACAAAAGGCTTTTTGGGATGGCGATGAGTAACGCTGTGGATAATAGATAACTATAGTAGTGTCTATGTGCATGAATAGGTATAGTGCAGTACGGCCAAACCCAGTAGCTTTCTCATGATCATTGTTCAACTCTGGGTTTGCGGTAAAGGAAAATATTGTGAGGAAACCTTCATGCCTGAGATGTCACAATCAAAGAAATGTGCAATCGACTGATTCGCAATTGGTAGTAATATATTAATTATTGAAATAAAACCCCTTACGTAAACCCCGCATAGTTGGAGCCGACAGGCAAATTGGCTTGGTGGCTAGATAGTCTGCCTGCCATTTAATAATTTTATTATATGTAATTATCAATTATCTGGTTACATGGTTCATGGTCTGGTTAGTTTGGTATCATGAAACCATCAAAAGAAAATTTTTGGATATTAACTAAAAAGGAAGTGCGTTTTCTTAATTAAATCACCTAATCAAAGATTTCAAAGAAACAACTCCATGTTAGACTGAAGGATTCTTGTTTTTATTCAAATTAAGGTTAATTTGAATGCAGGAAATTATTATGTATAATATTAATTTAATATTATGTATATATATAAGGATTTAAATAATACACTTACGTCTATAAGCTGCGTCATACTATTGAAGTAGCGGTTGTTATCTATGGTGAGGCGTGGGTCTGGATTGTCGGGCGTTGTCACCCATCGTATTCTGAAAAAGAGAATAAGTATTCGATTTACATACGTTTGTAATAGTATTCTGAAAGTTTGTCAGGTTGGAAGTACGTATCGATGGATCTTTTATCTTTTTCTCAAAAACTACCAAATGGATTTGGATGAAACTTTGCACATAAATGGTTTAATACCTGGATTAACGAAATTTTACACTGGGGAAATGTAGCATTCCCCGGTTGAAACCGCGGAGAATAGCTAGTAAGTAAATAAGACTTTAACTCATCTTCAGCGGGTCATAAAAGTAATCTTTATACGAAACGGTCAACAAGAGCATTCCCAAAGGCTAGGCATGCGGTTGTCCATAACAAATCTGATAGACTGTCGTCAGCTTTTCAAAATCCTTACATCAGGATCCCAAATAACTGACATCAGGATAGTCAGATGATGATGATGATGATGATGAAAGAAAATTACGAGATGATAGTAAAAGTAGCATACAGATAATGACTGATTTTCCCCTTGCACGCCAGACTGAGGGTTTGGTCGCCCTTGTACGTGACACTGGTTCTTATCAGGTACACACCATCTGATTGGCCTTTCAGTAGCTCCTCCGCTCGTGGTCGGGACATGGCCCCATGGTACCATCTGTAAGCAAACAATTTTATTTAAATTTTCTCAACTACTCGATATAATTTCTACGGTGTCATAAGAGGCGACTAAAGTGCACGCACCTTGGACTAAGTTGTTGCTGTAAAACTCTCTTGTTTTTCTTTTTTTATTTATTTATTACATATAAATAAATTAAAAAAGAAAAATTAAAAAAAATCACCTTGTGGCGAAAAACATATTGCATCGGTTTCGATTGATTAAAATATGCCTTTTGGCACAAAAACAGTTTAGTTCACCCCGAATGAAATCGCAAAAATATTAAAAAAACATAGTCGAATTGAGAACCTCATTTTGATAAGTCAGTTACTATAAGTTGAAGTTAGGCCACAGTATAATTTTATACGCCAAAGAAAAATTTAAGCGTGCAAAATGTATGTACCTAACTCTGTCAGACTTGTGGTGGTCTTGGTGGTTACTGCCACTAACTACCTTTTCCAGATCTTTTTAATTAATAACAAATTTCTTACCGTTGTTTGTTGCACTGACACGATAACACATCTTCTTTGATAAAGACAGAGTATTACATTTCTCCGCACATCGGTCATAAAGTCATTATTTTTATTTTATTTTTTGTTTATTTTACCAAAGAATTAATAAGTAATTAACATAAAATAACATTCTGTCAAACCGCAGTACGGTTAAACATTGGTATTATTATGCATGTAAACGTGTGACACACAGAGTTTAAACATAGCTATCGGTAACTCATATCTTACGATATACATATGTCTAAATCAATGTAGGAGTTACAAACAAAAATAATTATGACTTACGGGCTATTATCCATGTTCCAATATGACGATTTGGAAATATGTTCACAGAAAATCACAATTAGTGTATTCCTTTGCCGCTCAATCAGTACTAAATACCAATTTAAAAGTATTTGAATAGCGAGTTAAATCTGCTCTGGTTTTGTATGACTAATTACTAAATAAGGATAGGATGTTCGATTACCTCATTACTCATTGTTTTGTATCTAATAGTGGGACGACCAAGCCCCATTGGCGAACAACTTGAGCACAATCATAATAAAATATTTCTCTTTTAAAACAGGACCGCAGTCTTGCTCGCTTTCCCGAGGGATCTTATATTTTCTCCAAAAATTGATGTTATATTCTTAAAGTTATTTTATAAGAAAATTTTTGTCCAATCCTGTTCAGCCACCTTTAATAATGTCAAGTAGGCGACAAATATGCAAACGGTTCACCTGGTGGTAGGTGGTCAAAGCCGCCTATGGACATTTGCAATACCACAAGAATTGCACAAAACCCTGAGATGTGATGTTGCTAAGTCTCATGTGCCAGTAATTCATCGGCTTGCCTTTCTAAGCGAAACAGTAATACAAGAGGATTCTGCTTCAAGGCGGAAATAGGTATGGTGTAGTACTTCCCCGGACGAATTATGTGCATATTTAATTGATTTACAAAAATATAAACATCTTACCTCATTTCCAGTATAATTAAAATAAATATAATAAAAACAGAAATAATAATCACATTCTTTAATATTATAAATAATACATTTTTTTTTTTTTATCCCACTTGTGCCGACAAACAAGCAGACGGTCCACCTGATGGTAAGTGGTCACCGCCGCCTATGGACATTTGCAACACTAGGAGCATCGCCAATGCGTTGTCGACCCTGAGACGTGAAGTTGTTAAGTCTCATGTGCCTGTAATTTCACCGGCCCCCTTACCTTTCTAACCGAAACAAGTGCACTACTGCTTCACGGCGGAAATGGGTAAGGTGGTAGTACTTCCCCGGACGAACTCTGCACTAAGAGCTCTACTACTCTGTATAATACTAACTATCCCTCGCGGTTTCACCCACATTTCCGAGGGATTTTACATTTTGGGGCGAAAAGCCCAACCCTTATAAAACCAGCTATCTACCAGTGCAAGTCCCGTCTAAATCACTCCAGGCGCTTTAGATTTCACAGGAACATACAAACATAACTTTAAGTATAATCCTACATTAGTTAGTTTTAATAACAATAATATATTTTTCTTGTTTAATAGAAATCAGCTGTTTGTACTAGTCGAGAATGAACGCTTTAACTACAGAATTAGAAAGAAAAATAGATTTATCTCTAAATTAAAACGTCGCTGAGATGTCGATAGCAGGTCGTCCCTCTATTAACTTGAGATGTATTTTAATCAGTTTGCCTTTTGGACGCCCTTGAAGGATCAACGGGCCTGGATTGCTTCTGGGAACTGAAACCGCAATAAATAAATATTGTGGGACACTTTTAGCACACGGTTATCTGCACTCAAGCCAAGTACAGTTCCTACTATGGAAACCAGATAACTGATACTACTTTTTTTGAAGTGAAACCTTCTTTAGGCGCGTTAGGCATTTTTTGAGATGGGAACTCGTGACACTATCACCCTGACACCTCTATTGATATAATATCTACATAATTTGAAGTTAGGCCACAGTATAATTTTATACGCCAAAGAAAAATTTAAGCGTGCAAAATGTATGTACCTAACTCTTTCAGACTTGTGGTGGTCTTGGTGGTTACTGCCATTAACTACCTTTTTCAGATCTTTTTAATTATTAACAAATTCTTTTCGGTTGTCTGTTGCAATTACACGATAATACACTTCTTCTTTGTAAAATCTACATATATTGGCCCCATTTACAAGAGAGTTGAGTTTGAGTTGAAAAACATTGATAATATTACTATATTTAATATAAACATAATATTGTGTATATACGTACAACATAGATATAAATATATATATATATATATATATATATATATATATATATTTCTAAATTCATTCTTATATACCTAGATATTTATATCTAGACAAAGAACAAACAGACATGTTTATGCAAATAAAATGTTTTCCTGAGTGTGGATCGAACCCACGACCTATGGCCTGGCAGTATGGGTCTGTAACCACCAAGCCCACTGGTCCGTCAACTACTATTTTCTTTATCAAAATGAAGTTGCATTTTTTTTCATTAATCCTTAATATTCCCATGAGTCTTAGCATTTTTTAAATTGACTTAATTATTTACATTATCTTTGAATTGTATGATGATGTAGATGAACTTTATAATAATAATCATAGGGTTAATTTTCCCATGACATTCTTAAGCAATAAACGTCAAAGGGTAAGCTAGTAACTATCGACCTAGAACCATGGTTTCGTTTTAATCATTGACTTATGATAAGCGATCGGGTTACGTTGACCTTTCATTATCCACAATGACCTAACGTAATATAGTATTTATAGACTATAAGTTTGTTCAGTCGCGAGCGTCAATCTCCAGGGACAGTTTGGAAATAACATCTGACATACTTCAACAGCACTGTTGCTACTTACAGCGACCGAGTTGTTATAATAGTTCAGCCCAATGATAGAAATTTATAATGAAATCTGTTATTATTGCGGAACTCACAATTGGAAGTAGTAGAGCTCTTAGTGCCGAGTTCGTCCGGGGAAATACCACCGTACCCATTTCCACCATGAAGCAGTAATGCACTTGTATTGCTGATTCGGTTAGAATGGTAAAGGGGGCGGTGAAATTACAGGCACATAAGACTTGACAACTTCACGTCTCAGGGTGTCTGTCTCTGAAAAAAGTACTCATGAACGTGGAGACTGTAATATGCACCGTAATAATAATACCATAGTATATATATTGCACTGACTACACATTATTGGGATACTAGCAAACCCCCGTGGTTTTATCCGCGTTCCTGAAGAACGTCACATTAATCCGGGATAAAAAGTAGTCTATATGTTATTCTAGGGTATGTTCTATATACCCTAGTATAACATACGTCTTTAGTACGTGGATAGCTGTAATTGGTCACATAATTATAACTTCAAACCATGTATTTTTTTATAGTTTAAGACTGTTGCTGTCCCAAATAAAGAAAAATATATATATATACTAGCTGCCCGGACAGACGTCGTTCTGTCGAAATAAGTCCATACAAAAATGCAGGAATTCGCTCGCAGCGCCACCTACCGGGTCCAATTGTGAATCTAAACCATCCAGGGCACCACCCAAACGCAAACAAAAAAAAACATTCCAATCGGTCCAGCCGTATTAAAAAAGAAGAAATAATTGAATTTCACGGTATTTCGTTTACTACAAAATAAATTTAATTTATACATTAGCCTCAATAACACGTGGTAATCATGATATTGAATTGTAGCTTATATGACACGTTCGTAGATTTACCATAGCAGCGCCATCTATTGATGACTTACTCAACCCAGTCGAAAGGTATCGACATCTCTTAGAATCATTTGGAGTTAACAGATAATTGTGACTGTCAAATAATAACAGACAAATAATTAGCAATAAATTAAAATTGCGACTATAATTTGAGATTTAAACTATCCTATCTCTCAAGTTGGATCGAACTGCACATGGTGTGCGAATTTTATTATAATCGGTTAAGTGGTTTAGGAGTCCATTGAGGACAAACATTGTGACACGAGATTTATATATATTAAGATGTGCCAAGATACATGCGAATCCTTTGGGTAGTTTTTGCGTGAAAGAGTAACAAACATCCATACATACAAACTTTCGCATTTATAATATTAGTAGCATATACGGCCAATTATTCATATTATAATTTGTTGGCTCCAATACATAAATAATAAATAAATATACTAGGACATTCTTTACACACGGCCATCTGGTCCCAAACTAAGCAGAGCTTGTACTATGGAAACCAGATAACTCATATACTACACATACATTTTTTTTTCTAAATGCATACTTATATAGACATTTACGCCCAGACACAGAACAAACAGATATGTTCATGCACATAAATCTTTGTCCTGGGTGGGAATCGAACCCGCCTGTCAATTTCGTTCACTGATATTTTAAATTGTCCATTTATGATAAACTTTAATTATATTAGATCTAGTCAAATTCGCTCAAGTTAAAAAAAAAAAAAAACTGCTTTTTAAAGTATAAATTATACAAATTGATACTAAGATGAGTAAATAAATTGAATTAAGGAGAAACTCAGACGAGGAAAATAAATACAATGGTTATTATCATAATGAGGAAACAGTCGAGTTAAAATAGAGACCGTGACGTTTGACATTCTTTAACTCATGCTCGGATCATGTTTGACTAATAATATTTTTTATTTTAATTCACAAATTCCACAGATAATTAATTTACAGTAAAAAATATACAATACTAAATCTTACATCAAATAATCTAATTTACTTTATGTAAATATTAAAATCTCTCGATATTTCTCATAATCACCTGTCATTTTCATATATTTTGTTACTGAAATACCTTCTGTGACACATTTTCATTTATTTTTCTTTTGTATTCAGTAGGTATTTATATTTAGGCATGTACATTAATATGTAGTTGTTTAAACACTGTTATTTAATTTTATAGTTTAAATATAGTGTATTACTATATTAGTTACTAGCTGTCCCCCGCGGTTTTACCCGCGTTCTCGTGGGATGTCACATGTATTGTACATAAAAACCTTCCTCTTCAATCACTCTATCTATTAAAAAAACCGCATCAAAATCCGTTGCGTAGTTTTAAAGATTTAAGCATACAACATTTAGGCATATATAGGGATATAGGGACAGAGAAAGCGACTTTGTTTTATACTATATAGTGATGTACATATGTGCTATTGAAGTCCCATTTCGAAATAAGCAAACGCGTTGTGAATATCATAATTGTGCTAATGAAATTGTACCCCAGATCACTGTTCTAATGAGGCCAACCTAATCATTACATTGCAAAGGATCTAAGACTGAACATAAATGTGGTGGGGAAATAAAACTTTGTGCTGTAACTTTGATGATGTTTTTCTCCGAAGCTGTGATTCGAAATCTTATAGCTGTGAAAACACATTTAAGCTACGTCTTGTACGTCGTATAAAGTATCTGGACCAGTTGCATTGGCAGTTATTAAGTTTCCTTAGTACAAGCTGTTTTATCACAGGATATTTATTAAAATTATATTATATACTTAGCTTTTCTTTGTATCTTTTATTTTTTGTATATGAAATCCTTCTTGATGGATATCGTAGAAGCACCTAAAAGACGAACAGATAAACATCTTACTAATATTATAAATGGCAAACTTTGTATTTATGGACGCGTGTTACTCTTTAATATAATTAAAAATAAATAATAGAGTTATGTAAAATTGATATAATAAAGTAGCCAAAAAGTCAGAATAGATAAAATTTATATAAAATATTATTTAATAAAAAATAAAAAAGAATGTAACCTTGCTGAGTTTCTTGCCGGTTCTTCTCAGTAGAAGGCTGACTTCCGAGCCGGTTGTAGCTTCGGTAACTTTAAATTTGAACTTCGTCGGCAACTTTAAATTCGACCGTCATAAGTGCCTTCCGAGGGCCTAAACTGAATGGTTTTGATTTTTTTGAAATTATGAATTGTTTGAATGTCTTTCACCCAAGAACTACCAAACGGATTTGAATGACACTCGGCACATATATATTAAATGCTCTGGATGCACATACACGTAGGATACAACTTAGGCCTAGAAAATGTTACATGCCTCGGGAGCGCGGGTGAAACCGCGGGGGAAAGCTAGTTTTGTTATATCTCATATATACCAGCAGTTCCCGGCATGCGTTGCAATGAAATACGTCTCATTTATGTCACGAACCATCGCATGAAGAACAACTCACAAAAGTTCGGAAGTTAGGTATTTATGGAGGCAGGAAGAAAAATATATTAAACACTATTGGTAAAATAGCTACCGGAGTGGAAAGAAAAATGAATTTCTCTCTAAATTAAAACGTCTCCAAGATGTCGATAGCAGGACGTCCCTCGACGTTATATTTTTAATTTAAAAGTCCTTGAAGCTTGAACTAGCCTGGATTCTTCCTGGAAAAAATAAATTAACACCCAATACTTTTTAGAGTTGCGACATAAAAGTAACATTTTTAGTTCGACATTATTCGTCTGTCCGTCTATCAGTCTGTCAGTCCAACGGTCAGTGAGTTTGGCAATATATCAGTTTGCTGGTCAGACAATCTATCAGACATTAACATGGAGTTAATTTAATATATTTTTCGGGCACAGATAAAAAAACTTGCTTATTTGCATCCGTTTAAAGACATTGTAAATGGGGTTTGTGAGTCCAATAGTCTTTTCCACCTTTTGGGCCTGACCAAATTGTTTCTAGCCCATTTTGTCCACTGAAACAAAACACGATCGTGTTTTCTACAGTTTTGGTATTGAGATTGCAAAATCTTTTACAGTCTCCTAGCTCCGAATCACTCAATCTCACTTACTTGTATACATAAACATAAACACAATTCAATCCGGTCTAATCTATCCGGTAGGCTTTGTCAATCGTGTGCCGGTCCCCGGGGATTGTCCCAGTTCCCGGATACGTGCCGCGCACTCGACGTCTGTTTGCTCTGCCTACGCGGGCAAACAGAAAGTTTCGCAATTACCTAACGCGCACTTCCATTCGATACCTACGTGAAAATACAGAATATTATTTGCGATTTGCGCTTGTAGTACTAAATAAAATGTATTGTGATATAAGGTAACTTAATTTCTTAGAAATTGAAATGGATAATATTAGTATCCTGGATAATTCTTTACACACCATCTGATCTCAAGATAAGCTGAGTTTGTACTATGGAAACCAGATAGCTATACCAACTACGTATAATACTTTTTGTTCTGTCTGCACCACTGAGATCAGCCGGCAATAAACTCGGAAAATATTCTGTGCAAAACAAAGCTAGTTTTATTACATACCATTTATTCTCACTGACAATATTTGCGTGTTATAGCGAAATAGTAAAAATATGTTATAAATAGTTTAATAGAAAACCATAAAGTAAAACAGACCAGCCCCCACAAGCAGCACCTGTTCACAAATAAGCATGTGGAAGCCATCGCCCTCCTTGCCACATTGTAGGGAAGTGAGAGACTCCACCGCAAGCAACTAACATGAACACTCAGAGAGATTGTAGGTCCAATTCAATTTCTTGGATTAGAATAGTTTTTTTTTTGTTTTGATTTTGAATGTTACCTATATTAAGTATTTTGTAATTGTTAAATATAAAATTATGTAAAATTGATATTCTAAAATAGCCAAAAAGTCAGAATAGATAAAATTTATATAAAAAAATATTTAGTAAAAAATAAAAAATAATGTAACCTTGCTGAGTTTCTTGCCAGTTCTTCTCAGTTGAAGCCTGACTTCCGAACCGGTTGTAGCTTCAGTAACTTTAAATTTGACCTTCATAAGTGCCTTCCGAGGGCCTAAACTGAATAAATGGTTTTGAATTTTGAATTATTAGCTGGACTCTTGAAGTACGACAATACTAACCAAATGTCACTTTGGGACTTAAACAATCTTCAGAGGCATAAGTGATTTAATACTCTGCCCTATATTAAAAGTAAAGTGCTCAAATGACATTTGGAAATCTTGCGTGACAAAATCGTAGCATTTAAAACTATTCATGCCTCAAGTTTTCCGTCAGAAATGTTATCATCAAGCATACCTCGGTCGTTTCACTCTATTTTATTTATACGTTCGATGCAAACGTGAGAATCGGCGATTTGTTACGTTTAGAGTTCCGTCAGTACAGTTGGCAACGTAAGTAGATTAACAGATCCAAATTTATGAATACACAGTGTTTGGCTGTGTGTAGCGTTCGCTCCAGTAAGACACATCTTTATGTAGAAAACCTTATTTCGAAAAGAGTAATTGCTGAGTTTATTGCTGGCTCTTCTCAGTAAAAGCTAACTTCCGAATCTGGGGTCGATCCTGTAAGGAAAATTACACTAACTCGAGGATGTTTCGTCGCGACCTCCGTGCTCTGTTTCTTTCGCTTACTACGCTAATACTACTAATCACGTGAGAGGTAAGCTCTCCGAGGCCTCCGTGAAGCGGCTCGCTGACGAAGTTTGTATTAGTTGAATAAGGAAGATGCCTGTGAAGGCCTATTTAAATAAACATGATTTGTTAAAATAAACAGGGCTTTTGAATTAAACGTGTCATCAAAGCACTATAACACTAACTTCCACCCCGCGATTTGACCCGTATTAAACGTGATAGAAAGTAGCTAATGTTTTTCTACGTGCCATATGTGTACCAAATTTAACCAAGATCGGTTTAATCATTTAGCCGTGAACACTTAAAGAATAGATAGTCACTTTCGAATGTATAATTTTAGCATGGTTTATCGATTATTTTTAATGTATAGGGCTTCGATTCTGTAAGGAAAATGATACAAGCTCGAGTACGCGTCGTCGCCGACTATATGCTCTGTCTTTTTCCCTAACTATGCAATCACATAAGAGGTAAACTCTCTGAAGCATCGTTTTGCCGGCTCACCGACGAAGTTTGTATTGGATAAGAGGCTGGTGTATTTCAGGATATGTGCGAATTGATTTGCTAACTAGCTATTATAATATTCATTTATGTTTTTGTTCATGAATATTTTATTTCAAATATTATGCACCCTACAAAATACCAAAATTATAAAATATTCATTCTTACAGTATTTATTCAGAGCTATAACAAATGAGTGTACTTACTCCTTTTTCGGTTCCGCCATGAAGCTGTAGTGCATTTGTATTATTGTGCTTCAGTTAGAAAGGCGATGAAATTACAGGCACATGAGACTTAACAACTTCACGTCTCAGGGTCAACATAGCATTAGCCTCTGGTGTTGTAAAAGTCCACAGGAGACCGCTTACCAGCTGGACCACATGTCGGAAGGCCCACTTAACATGAAAAAAAAAAACTTTACCCCACCTTAATATTAATAGTTCTTTAAAAGGATTCCTGATAAGGCAACCCTAAAAACATTACAATTTATTCAACTTACTTTACAAACATAAAATAGGAAAATTTGCTACAAAAGTCAGAAAATCTAAATGGAAGCCCGGCTGGTCGCGAAGCAGCCAGGCTTTTCCATTCCATTTGGTTTACATTTTTATTTTGAACAGTTTTTTACGAGCGCAGTAGAATACGCTCTCTTGGAACTTTCATTCATAAATACTTTCTATAGGTAATTTTGTCGGAAATGGAGTACGATACCTTCAGACATTATTAATATATTTGACCGACCAATTGGCTTGGTGGTTAGCGACTCTGACTGCCAAGCCGAAGGTCGCTAGTTCGATTCCCACCGCAGGACAAACATTTGTGTGGATGAACATGTCTGTATGTTCTGTGTCTGGGTGTAAATATCTATACAAGAATTTATTCAGAAAAAAAGTAGTATATCAGTTATCTGGTTTCCATAGTACAAGCTCTGCTTAGTTTGGGATCAGATGGCCGTGTGTAAAGAATGTCCCAGGATATAAATCTATACTATTACCGAGTCTTTCTCTCTCTGTTTGTTAAATTTTGACGACAAACGGATCTTGATTAAAAGTTAGGACATATGTAGATTGTGGCAAAGACATAGACCGTCTTTTATCTCATGAATCTTTATCTAATAATATTGCAAGCATGAAAGTTTGTAAGGAGTGGTGTTGTAGTTTGTTACTCTTTCAGGCAAAATCTGCTTAACGGATTTAGATGAAACTTTGTACATATATAGTTTATAGCCACACATAGGAACTTTGTTATTTTGGGAACGTAGTGGGTAATAAATATCCTGTGAAAATCCTTACACATGGTTATCTAATTCCAAACAAAACAATGCGTGTACTATTAAAACCAGAGCATGTACACAATTTTTTGTCCCGGGCGGTAATGAACCCACGACTTATGCCGTGATAGTAGATATTTAACCACTACGCCATGCCACCTTTGTAGATTTTAACTCAATTATCTGCTTACTTAGTAACGTTATTATTCTTATGGATGATGTGTTATTCTCACTGAAAGTAAAACTTAAGTAGGCAGTGCTTGCTAAACAACTTATAACTACGGAATCAACTTTGGTATTGCGAAATCGTGTTTATATGAAAATTAACTCTATGGCGTCATAATAAGGTACAACAGCATCATCATGAAACAAACCATTGGAACAATACATGAACCTTGTTTTATAAGCAGTACAGTGGATTTTCCTATGATATTCTTAGCTGTCAATGAGGGCCTGTTAGTAAGTAAGTGTGATCTCCGTATAAAGGCTATGTTTCAAAGAATCCTACTAATATTATAAATGCGAAAGTTTGTGAGTATGGATGTTTGTTACTCTTTCACGCAAAAACTACTGAACGGATTTGGATGAAACTTGGCACATAGATAGTGCTTGTTTAGGAATAACATATAAGCTACTTTATACCGGGAATATGTGCCAAGTTTTATCCAAATCCATTAAGAAGTTTTTGCGTTAAAGACAAACAAACATCCATACATCCACAATTATAATTAGTTGTATAGGATTTTATGTCTTTTGAATTGTAGACACGAATTATGGTGAAAAAATTAAATATGAATTTTTTTTTTATTTCAGCAAAATGCATATGAATACAGATAAGATATTCAAAACATAGAAAACAATATGCATAATGCTGGAGGTTTTGTTTTTAGTGTAAATCATGAGTTTGATTACCTGGCTGGTAGTAGTAGTTCAACCCCCTTATTCAGCTAATACAAACTTCGTCGGTGAGCCGCTTCACGGAGGCCTCGGAGAGCTTACCTCTCACGTGATTAGTAGTATTAGCGTAGTTAGCGAAAGGGATAGAACACGAAGGCCACGATGAAACATCCTCGAGTTAGTATCATTTTCCTTACAGAATCGAGCCCCAGTAGGTATACTTGTACAGTGAGCAGCATAAGTAGTTCAACAGATCCAAGAATTATACACTGCATCCATGATATGAAAAGTTAAAGTTATTCGGAGTTTAGTAAATGTCAGTCTACAAAAACCTACAGTTTTACATTTCTACATTATGTATTCGTTTTACTTCTGGGATTTGTAATTTCTGTAAAGTTACTTTTGTTGGTGACCGTACAAAGCAAACTGACTACACCCGCACTCCTCATATCAAACATTCGTTCGCAAAACACGAGTTCTTGCTTCGTCTGAGATTCGTACTTTACCGAACATTTTAGGTTGTTTGTAGATTGTTAACTTGTAATTTAATATTTGTCTTAGCATTATAATCTCTTCCGTTCCTTTTGACGTTACAGTATTTTATAGAAAATAATACTTTATGGCTTTTGAAATAAGGTTGATCTATTGATAAAATGGTTTATTATATAACGATGCAGATGAAGCGTATCACGAAGCAGTAGGGTTTACTTTTCTATAAAATTCTTAAATGCTGAAAAGGGTCTCCTTAAGTGAAACAGATTTGTCGTCATATCAGCCCACGGATTTCCACTGCAAACGGTCCAAGGCTTGCACTCAGCAGCTCCCAGCGACTCTGACCAAGTCATCGAACCATCTAGTGAGAGGCAGTGAGTGTTGTAATTGTTACCTGTTTGTGCTTTCTGTGATGTCCTGTAATTGAAGAAGCACTAGGTGTATAAACGCTGTTACTATTGTTTTAAATGTAAGGTGTATTCTTTGTTGGACATCCAAATAAAATAAATAAATAAATAAATACGTACTAGCCGCCCCCCGCGGTATTACCCGTGTTCCCGGGGGATGTTATATACCATATTCCCGGGATAAACTATATACTTATCTAGATTATAATCTATATTTGTGTCAAATTTCATCCAGATCGGTTCAGGCGTTCATGCATGATTGAGTATCAAACATCAATCAAAACTTTCGCATTTATTAGTGAGATTTCGTATTTTTTTATATACTACTAATATCATATACTACTAAGGTAGCAAACAAGCTGACGGCCGGTCTGATGATAAACGGTCACTGCAGCCTATGGAAGCTTGCAGCACCGTGGATTGTATTATTTGATAAATACATATAAATGTATGCCTATTAACAATCGACGTTTTGTTCATGTTTATTTCATCATCATCATCATCATCAGCCTATCTCCGTCCACTGCTGGACATAGGCCTCACCTATGGCACGCCACTGAGCTCGATCTTCAGCTCTTTGTTTCCAACCGCTGCCAGCCAGCTTGCGTATATCATCGCTCCATCTAGCTGGAGGGCGCCCTACACTACGTTTACCGAGCCGTGGTCTCCACTCTAGAACACGTCTACCCCAACGGTTATCGGTTCTGCGACAGATGTGACCAGCCCACTGCCACTTCAGCTTGCTGATCCGTCGTAATCTCTGACGGATGACTTCATTTCGAATTCGATCCTTCAGAGAGACTCCGAGCATAGCTCGCTGAGCGACTTTGAGTTGGTGAACCAGTCGCACCGTCAGTGTCCACGTCTCGGCTCCGTAAGTCATAACAGGTAAGACGCACTCGTTAAAGACTTTCGTCTTTAGACATTGGGGTATGGGTGATGATAATACAATAAGCTGTCGAAAAAACCATTAAAAATCATATATTAAAAAGCTTTCAGTGATTTCACACGTTGGTTTATTGAACCTTAAAATATCACGACATTTACCCATCAAAAGGTTAGCGTCGTGAAATCATAGCATTCGCTAACGAAGTCATTCCTTCCATGGAAAATACTGTCTAAAGGGTAAAGAATATGATCTAAAATAACACTAGTTTCACCATGATTCCACCTATTCCCAGGACACAAGTCTTTTTTACCTGACATCTATTTCCGTACAAAGAAACTCGTACGTAGAGCTTCATGTAATTTTTACCTGTAGTTTTTATTTACATGTAAACTTTTTTGTGGATGTTTAGGTTGTAAAAAGAAACTGTGCCACATTTGTTTTGTGCGTAAAGCGCTGTATGTCACCAATCAGGTCCCTGGTGGACTAGCTATCCCCCGCGGTTTCAGCCGTTTTTATCGATGTCATATATAGCCTATATACCAATTTTCACCAAGGTCGGTGGAAATTTCCTTTCACGGTAGAAGCAAGATGGTGGTGGAGAGAAGTTCATGCGATATTAGATTATGCTCGTAAGTATATCGACAAGTGAGTAAGTGACATAACGTTTTAAATCTTTTTTGATGTTTGAGAATATTATTGAAAAATTAACTCTATTCCTGTATGATAAAGTGCAACGGCATAATCACATAGTTAACTAATAGGTCCATGGATGAGCTTTATTTCAAATGATATTCTTAAATGTCAAATACGACTTCTCATTCCACTAATATTAAGTTTAGATTTTAGGTATTAGGTTGTTCAATAAGTTTTGTCGTTCGATAAGAAAAACACAATTTTATGGTTCAAAATACACTTTATTATTCAGTATAATCTCCCTGAACATTAATACACTTGCTCCAACAATCCTCCAATCTGTGGATTCCATCCATGAAGTGAGAATCCAGAAGCTGCAAAAAACGCTTCAACAGTCGTTATGACTTCTTTATTTGATGAAAAACGCTTGCCACGCATACATTTTTTGAGTTCTGGAAACAAATGGAAGTCGCTGGGGGCCACATCTGGTGAATACGGTGGATGCTCTAACAATTTGAACTTTAATTCATGGATTTTAGCCGTTGGCAAAATGCTCTTGTGACACGGTGCATTGTCCTGATGATAAAGGATTTTCTTTTTCTGCAAGCCGGGTCTTTTTTCACGAATTGTTTCCTTCAACTGGTCCAAAAGGTTGCAATAATATTCAGAGTTAATTGTTTTATCAGTTTGCAAGTAATCCACAAACAAAATTCCAAACAAAACAAAATTTAGATTCGGGATCATGATGATAATGATAGACCCAAGTCTCATCCGTAGTGATGAATCGACGCACAAAATCCACTTTATCCTTTTTAAAACGCTCCAAATGTTGCTGAGAAAGTCGCATTCGAATGTGTTTTTGTTCCATTGTTAGCGAATACGGCACCCATTGTGCACACAGCTTCCTTAAACCCAAAATTTCACTTAAAATATGTCTCACACTGCCTAACGAGATGTGTAGAGCCTCTACTAAATCTCGCTCAGTCAATCGACGATCTTCCAAAACCATATCCTGTATTTTGGCTATGATTTCTGGTGTTGATGCGCTTTTTGGACGTCTTTCACGTGAATCGTCTTCAAGGCTTGTACGACCACGTTTAAATTCAGCAACCCATCTTTCTACTGTTCTAATTGTAGGTGAACAATCATTATACACTTTTGACAGATTGAAATGAAACTACACATACGTTCATATGAAGAGTGTTGAAAATTGGGCCAGCGGCAACGCCCTCTCTTATCGAACGACAAAACTTATTGAACAACCTGTATAAATATGAAAGTTTGCATGTATGAATTTTTGTTATTCTTTCACGCAAAAACTACCTAACGGATTTGGATGAAACTTGACACATATAGAAAATGCCCTGGAATAGCACAAAGAATACAATTTGTTCCGGGAAAATGTTACATCCCTCGGACACGCGGGTCAAACCGAAGGACACAGCTAGTAAGGAATAAACTACACTTTGTCATAATACCTACTGAGTAGATTGCCATACTAACAAGTTAGGACAGTATCTTACTTATGTTTTTGACCACAATATCAATGTGGTAAGTGATGGTGAAACCACAAAACTTACAGTGGTAAAAACGTTACCAAATGATTGTGTAATTTTCTCGCTATAAACAGTAAATGAAATGTGGAATATCGATAAGGAATGACGAATCGAGAATCGATACATATCTAAGGTAGAATCGTTATAAATTATTCAGTAGCTGTTATTAATGTCTTTAATGCGACGTGCGACATCTTTTTCTGTCTGTTTTTCATATGAAATGTTTTTGTAATCGATTAAAATGGAAATTGTATTCATTTCTTCATTTATAATAATCAGTAGCTTGAGTAACTTTAAATTTGACCTTCATAAGTCCTCCGTGGGCCTAAACTGAATAAATGGTTTTGAATTATAAAATTAGCTTTTCTTTATGGTAAATGTTTTGTAAAACACTACTTATATCTCGGCGGAGATAGCCACAAACCATAGACAATATGCCTGTTTAAAAAAGGAGAAATATAAAGCACGTATTTTCATTTCAAATAACAATTGTATTCGATGCGCGTAAGCACTGGCCGCACACATTGGATACAAGACATTTGACAGCTCAGACATATTGCATTGTTGTACCTTCATGTACAAAATTTTACAAAGAGAAAATGTTTAAGTTCACTCGCTTTTACGATTCATTTTGTGGATGTAACGAAGATGAATTTTCCTTTGCTCTCTATCTCTATCATAAATAATTTTGTGATTTCCAACGTTGACAGATATTTAATGTAACTTTGTTGTTGCTTTTCGATTTAAAAATATTATCACATTCTTATGAAACCAAATATTACAATATAAACTATTTCAATCTTGTGTTGAAAAGCGTTAGTTTATTACTGGCTCTTCTTAGTAAAAGCGACCTTCCGAACCTGGCGTTAGAGTTAGAGGCGATTCATAAGATTGTTTTTACTTATGACGGGATTGCGATTGACCTCAATCTGATGGTTATTGAAGGTGAGGCCGAAGATGGAGCTCGCTTTCCCGTTAGTAGCCTATTCACTATTTTCTTAAAGTGCCCCAAGTTGCAAGTTTCAGGGAACACGGACGAGGGGAGAGAATTACAATCTTTAGCTGTGTCTGTCAAGGTCATTTTGAATATACTCGTATATTATATTTCATTTAATATCATTGCTACAAATTGTAAGGAGTATACACACAGGTGGAACGCATAAGTAAACTCAGCCCACACCCATCGATCGATCTGTGCCTCCGACACAAATATTGACGTACTGAAGGAACACTGGCTACTAATAAAAATGTATAACCTTTCTTCTATATTGTCCCTTTCAGAAGAAATATCATAGGTATTTTATTCAGTATATTTTTTAGCTTCGAAATATGATTTGGGATGGGACGTTATTATGTACATGTATTTGCATAATCTTTATTAAAAAAAATAATGGGCACTTAAGAAGGTTAGGGCTACTGGAGTTGCCATTGGCTTGGTTAGTTGTCAACTGAGAAATTAGTGGAAAAAATGCGTTTCAGGAAAAAAAAAAACAGTTTATAAAAATCACTAATATTCAAAAATTCAAAACCATTTATTCAGTTTAGGCCCTCGGAAGGCACTTATGAAGGTCAAATTTAAAGTTACTGTACCACTTCACGTCTCAAAGCGATGCCCCTGGTGTTGCAAATGTCCATAGGCAGCAGTGACCACTTACCATCAGGTGGACCGTCTGTCTGTTTGGCCCATGTGGTATATATATTAACCAAATACTTACCTTATAAAGTTTCGTCCCGGAGGTTATACTTCGGTTTCAGGATAAAAAGTTATTTGCACAAGGATAACTGTGTCAAAATCCTGCCAGTTAATTAACTCAGTCTGTCGTAGTTATATTTTCACGCGTTAATCTAAATAAATTATAATATTTTTTCTCACCCATCTTCTAGTTCACAAAACTGGCTGTTTGTTGTTCTTTACTACTCATTCGATTACGATGAAACTACAATCTATATAATAACTATAAACTAGTGCTGTGAGCGTACCCGGGAAGGTTTCTAGAAAAAGTAATAAACATTCCGTAGTAATATAAGTTATGTTAGGGTAACACGCAGGGGAAATACAAATATAGAATTGATTTATGCCAAATTCAAATAACTTTGTCAGGCAAATAGGTATTTGGGGCAAAACAGAACTATGGCTTTGATCCCACCTCGCGGTTCTGCCCACAATCCCGTAAGATGTAATATTTTCCGTGACAAAAACACTCTTATGTTAACAATACAAAATATATTCTATTATTAGTATGCCCTTAATTCAAATTCCTTTAACATCCAAACTCTCACCTTTATGATATTAGATCGATTGCTTCGAGTGATTGAATACCTACATTTAAAGCGTAATAAAGGCTACTTTACTTTGCTCCACCAGCGTAACTTCAATACAAACATCAACCTTCGCTTTGACCATTAAATTGATAAGTTATAGACATCATATTATATAATATTTTACTGCATTTAAATGCTTTTCTAGTGCTTCATATTAAAATAATACGTTTTTAATTAAGCTATACTTTTTTTACTTTCCACACGGCCATCTATACCCAAACTAAGCAGAGTACGTGTAAGTAAGAGTTTTGTTAGGTTCCGTAAAAAGAAAATGTCGATTAGCAACGCATGCCGAAAATAAGCAAAGCAGAGCTTGTAGATAAAAAAAAATGATAACTGATTTACAGTTTTCTTTCGTTTTTAAATACATATCGACGGTTAAAAGGCGACCTGATTCAGGCGCCATTTTGAAAACTTTACAGGAGAGCTATTTGAAAATTTTAAAACCCAAAAACAGATACTGCATCTAAACTTCTTAACATTCATCATTGAAGCTGTTCAATATTAAAAAATAAATAAATGCAAGCTTCAACGAATTTGTGCATGGGCCATCATCATAGTAGTATAATTAATTAAGAAAAATATTACTTTCGTCAAAAATGTCGGTTGAGGCAAGTCGCTTTTTACCCGTCGATATATACTTACATAAGTATTTTCACCCAGACATAGAATAAACAGACTCAAAAACAGGCACATGTTCATGCACACAAATGTTTGTCCTGGGAATCAAACCCACAATCCGTGCAATGGCAGTCAGGGTCTCTTATCACCAAGACACCTGGCCCATCAAAATAAAAAAATAAGAACTTGTATTTAGCAAATAATTTCCCAAACAAACGAGGCTCTATTGGTATAAAATAACAAAGGCCCTTCAAGCAGAGTGGAATTCGACATCTGTTTACTTGTCGAGTCTTCATTATTACAATGAAGTGCTTCCGCCGGTTTGATGAATCGTAAGCAGTCAAATTTGCAATTTCAATTATGTACTGGGTACGGGCCATTATCTAAATGGCATCAGTATTGAGGACTTTGAATAAATTGTTTTGACGACGCCTCTGCCCCGCGAAGAGGACGGGGGCTACATATAAGTAAAGCTTCGGCTTTTTAACGGAAATTCCCGAAGTGGTTTTGGATTAATAGACTTAAAAAAGAAGGTTATAAATGTAGCATGTATGTATGTAATATTCACATTATGGTAATCTATTAGGGCTTCCAAATGAATATATATCATTTTATAGGTGTATGTTTGTTTGTCCGAAAGTAGTTATCGAATTGTGACCATCATTCTTTTATTTGCTTTTTTTTATCATAAACCCACTAGCTTTCACTCGCATTCCTGCTAGAATAAAAAGTAGTCTATGTATTCCCCGCTCCTAAGATATTTTTATGTAAAAAATCGCAGGTGAAACTGCGGCATGGATGCTAGTTTTTTTTATAAAGATGAATATTACCTACAATGGCTGATCCAGTGAGACAATTTTGTTTTTCATCGCGCGGCGCCGGCTTTAGCACTCACGTATTCAAGATTTTTCTCATTTTTTCGTCTCCCTTTTAGAGGACATTGTGTATTATGTAAAATGATGTAAAATCTTATGTCGAGAGATCGCAAAGGAGTACGTTTTCGGCGTGTTGGCGTCTTGTGTCTATTACTTTTATACTTGTATATACTAGCTGTCCCTGTTTCATCCGCGTTTCCAAAGGATGTTACATTTTCTCGGGATTCGTTCTGCTATTCCAGACTATAACCTATCTCCCTGCCGAATTTCATTCAGATCCGTTCTGCCGTTCTGTCGTGATTGAGTAACAAACATCCATACATCCAAACATTCGCATTTATAATTGTAGATAATGTATAATACTGGCTCTCCCCCTTCCCGAGGGATGTAACATTTTCCGATCATAAAAAGTATTCCATGTTACTTCTAATACCTCCAAAAATATGTGTACAAAGTTTCATGATGATCGGTTAAGTAGTTTTTGCGTGAAAGCGTAACAAACAAACTTACATTCACATTTATAATATTAGTAGGGATAATAAACATTTATTCATTGATATCACGGAAACGATTCTATCGATTACCATCGCTTACCATCAAGTGGACCGCCGGCCTGTTGGTGACTAATTTATTTAATAAAATATATGTATAATAACTCGCAGTCCCGCGTTCCCGAGGGATGTCACATTTTCCCGGGATAAAAAGTAGCCAATGTATATATGTAGTATATATATCGCACCCTCAGTACGATAAGGGCTTAACTCAAAATTTAGCGAAATGGAGTTACGATCATAGAGAGACTAAACAAAGTACGCTCTATCCGATGAATAGTAAAACATAGTCAATTTAATGATAGAATAAGCATACCGATACTCCAGCCTCTTTAACACCGGGAGCCACCCTCCCCGCTCAGTGCGAAAGTGACTCAATCAGAGATGTGCCAAAAATGATTTTTTGAGTTAAGCCCCTATCGTTCTTAGGGTGCGATATGTTATTTCAGGATATGCTCTATCCATGTGCCAAGTTTCATCTAAATCTGTTCAGTAGAGTTTGCGTGAAAGAGTAACAAACATCCATACATACAAACATTCGCATTTATAATATAGTATTTTGACCCTCCTGGAAATTAATCTTTATCACGGGAAAACCTTAAAACCCCTGGGGAACGCTTTACCATAGAAGCTAATATAATCAATATAATATTACTAGCCATAAAAAACTTATTGTCTTATTAAGATAATCAAGTCTTGTTTGTTACTTTACCCATTGGCTTTATTTTGGGCTAATGGCGGCTCTCTAATGGCTATTCATATCGATCGTTATTGGCGGAGCGGACCATTTGGGCTATTGCCGCCTGAGTGTCTTCCGTCACGCAACTATTATCTTCGATTTTTCAAGGAACCTTGTATTAAGTATATATTATATCCTAATCTTAATATATATAAATCTCGTGTCACAATGTTTGTCCTCAATGGACTCCTAAACCACTTAACCGATTATAATAAAATTCGCACACCATGTGCAGTTCGATCCAACTTGAGAGATAGGATAGTTTAAATCTCAAATTATAGTCGCAATTTTAATTTATTGCTAATTATTTGTCTGTTATTATTTGACAGTCACAATTATCTGTTAACTCCAAATGATTCTAAGAGATGTCGATACCTTTCGACTGGGTTGAGTAAGTCATCAATAGATGGCGCTGCTATGGTAAATCTACGAACGTGTCATATAAGCTACAATTCAATATCATGATTACCACGTGTTATTGAGGCTAATGTATAAATTAAATTTATTTTGTAGTAAACGAAATACCGTGAAATTCAATTATTTCTTCTTTTTTAATACGGCTGGACCGATTGGAATGTTTTTTTTTGTTTGCGTTTGGGTGGTGCCCTGGATGGTTTAGATTCACAATTGGACCCGGTAGGTGGCGCTGCGAGCGAATTCCTGCATTTTTGTATGGACTTATTTCGACAGAACGACGTCTGTCCGGGCAGCTATAATATTATAAATTCGAAAGTTTGTATGCATGTTTGTTACTCTTTCACGCAAAAACTGTGGAACGGATTTGGATGAAACTTGGCACATATATAGGAAATGCCCTAGACTAGCACATAAGATATTTTTTGTGCCGGGAAAATTTTATATCCGGGAATGCTATTGAAACCGCGGGGGACAGCTAGTACAGCTACATAATACACGGCCATCTAATCCCAAACCAATTAGAGCTTGTACTACGGAAACCAGATAACTGACATACAGCACAAAGTTTAAGGTTGACTTCCGAACCGGTAGTAGCTTTACTAACTTTGACCTTCAAAAGTGCTCTCCGCAGGCCTAAACTAAATAAATGTGTTTGAATTATTTTAACTATTTCCTAGTCTTCTAAATCTATACTTCTATACTAATAATTAAAGAGGAAAGATTTGTATGTAAGCATGTTTGTTACTCTTTCACGCAAAAACTACTAAACGGATATGGATGAAACTTGGCAATATATAGAGCATATCCTGGAATAACATATAGGCTACTTTTTATCTCGGTAAAGTTTGATATTCTTAGGAAACGCGGGTAAAACCGCAGGGGACAGCTATACATAATTAAATAGGTATTTAAATCCGTCAGAACAAACAGAATTGTTTATGCGTACAAAAGTCCTGGGTGAGAATCGAACCCAGGACCTGCCTGGTGTCAAGGTTTCTATCCACTGCGCTAAAAGGTATATTTGAAGCGTTATTTTCCACCTGGATGCTCAAAATTGTAATTACATCGTATTACGTTCGCCTGTATAATTCTAGTTAAACATATACAAAGTTCTTGTTCCACTTTAATAAAATCTAGTCGTGAAACGTAGTTTTCTATTAATAAAGGAAAATTGACAAATATTATTTAAAAACTGGGTCTCTGTGTTCACTATGGCATCATCTATTTGCTGGACATATTCTGTAGTAGGTATTGTTTATGGTCATTTATTTATCGGCCGCCTTAAAGAGATGGTAGTGGCTTTACATGCTGTAATGAAGGTTTCGGGTTTTAAATCTACAAAGGCGGTAACCAGCTTGGCTAGCTACCATCCTCAAGTTGAAAGTCTGCCTTTAAACACCTTCTGGTGTGATCCAGCTCTAGTAATCGAAACCCTCTAGTTCTAAGCTTCGTAAGATGAGTACAAAACGTCTGAAATAATAGCTCATATAAAAAAACGAGTGTGTGTACTTATGTACGCATGTAAGAAGTTATACCCGAAATTATAGGTGAGAAAAACTACACAAATACATTTTTTACTATTCAGTCGTGAAATTGTAGTGTCCAAACTCTTTGCACCTGTCTGTAGCAAAGAATATTTTTTTTTGACGTTGTTAGGTTATTATTGACAATAACGTCATTACTCACTTATTGTCACTGACATTTTCGATTTGTGCGATGTTCCGGAGAGCCCGTGATCAGCTAACTTCAGGGTTTTTCGTGACGGTGTGCGCGCGCATCGTGAAATCTTACTCTCATAATTTTTTCCTAACGCGCCAAAAGAAGTATAACTTCAAAAACATATTATTTTTTCGAAAATAAGCTCTACGAAGCGCTATGGTCGTAGGCATTCGTAGCATCGTAGCAGATTAGTAAATCTACGGAGCGTAATATTATGGGTCGTAGAAACTTTAAACTACAGTAATATAATTTCGTCTTATATGAAATTAGGCGTAACACATTCATCGCGTTGTTAAACAATGGTTGCGTCTCATAAAAGTTATATAATAGTTTATGCAAAGATAGATTATAATTTAATTTGACGTAACATTTTATATTTGTATTGTAATAAAAAGGAAAAAGTGTTTGCATGCTGATAAAAAGCTAAATGGGCTGAACATATTATAACTAGTAACACTTTAATGTAAAACCACATATACAGCAATAAAACAATTCTATATATAATTCCAGAGACTGAGGTCTATCGAGACCTCGCCATATATATAAAAAAAAAACATTTTTATTTTTAGTACTTTATTTATTTTCACAAACAGATGTGGCTTCAATTACCAAATGTCACGTTGGGAGTTTAAATATAGATACGGGAGTAAATATAGCAAACCTTTCAGCAAAAACTTTTGTTGATGTGGGAGTTAGGTATTGAAAATAAAGCACACTAACGATAATTATACCTAACGTTACAATTCAAATTGGAAATTGATGCCTTTTATTCAGTTTGTCACGGTAATTTAGGGCAAAGCTACTGAAATTCAGATAGAATGGAAAATAAAAGAGTAAAAGCAATTGTTTACGTTCATACGGACAATTCCAAACATAAAGATGAATTTGTATATATGTTCGCTCATGAGCTCTGAAAAAAAAAATGCAAAATATGCATAGCTGTTATGGCATAAAACAAATATAATGGCAATGGATTCACAAAAAAATCTTATATAAATATAATATTAGAGATATTTTACACGGAACAATACGTAATAAGGTCTTTTTAAGCCGATTCTATAGATATTTAATTTTTAATTCCAGATTGTTTCTTCAGCCTTCCATTTCAGGGATAATGGGTGTAATAATGGTAAAATATTGTTGTCATTCTACCATTATAAATTGAAATGTGTAATATTGAGCACTTGAGGCTGAACTTCCTCAATCATTTCTCAAAGCTTAGAAGCTTACAGAAGCGCAGCGCAGCACCGCTCCACGAATCAATTTCCTGTTTGGTACCTTCGGAGCGCCCTCTGCAGGATCTTTAATGTATTAAATAGAGATATTTCTGGGACATTTATTTATTTTTTTTAACTTTTGATATTATCGACTATCTATGCCAATACATCATATTTTTTTTTTTTTTATGCCACTTGGGTCGACAAACAAGCAGACGGTCCACCTGATGGTAAGTGGTTACCGCCGCCTATGGACATTTGCAACACTAGGAGCATCGCCAATGCGTTGTCGACCCTGAGACGTGAAGTTGTTAAGTCTCATGTGCCTGTAATTTCACCGGCCCCCTTACCTTTCTAACCGAAACACAGTAATACAATTGCACTACTGCTTCACGGCGGAAATGGGTAAGGTGGTAGTACTTCCCCGGACGAACTCTGCACTAAGAGCTCTACTACTCTAAAATAAGTATAATATTAAACAGTTGTCTTTCTGTTTGTTACGATTTCACGATGAAACAGCTGAACGGATTTTGACGAAATTTGGCAAGGATTATATCTTGGTGAAAGATATAGTAGCAATTTTTTTCATTATCACTTAAAACGTGGTAAAAACTGCAGGCGGAATCTAGTCATAAATAAAAAAAACGTAGTAAAATTTGATTAAAAATTCACTTTTTTTGGTAAACAGCCTTCAACCTTCGTATCTTTCTTTAACTACGTAGTCAGTGTAAAAAGAAAAATATACTTTTATATACCTACTAATAATTCTATAATAGCTGTATATAGGTGTTATATATTACAACAACACTAATATTGTTTTTATTACTTGCTGAGAAGACTACCATTTGTTTGCGAGCTGCTAACAGATTGCTATGTTCGGAGTAAACCAATATTTATGGAAGATACGTGCGCAAACACTACGTGGCGTGCGTTGTCTATCGCCACGCTCAATACGACTTACAGTCTTAAAACGTAGTACTTCTCACTTAGATAAAGAGGGCTAAAAACAGGTGCCGACAGCTGTGTTACTTTTATCAGAGTGAGCATTACGTTCTCTTATTTCAAAAGATTTCTAATTGTTCCATGGATTTATATAGTTGAACAAATAATTAACGTTAATAAATTACTTAATTATTTAAAGTGAGTTTGTTTTTTTGTTTGTTACTATGTTTGTTCAGGGGCTCGATTCTATATGGAAAGCGACACCAGCTCGCGGATGTTTCGTGTTCCTCTATGCTCTCTCTCTTTCGGTAACTACGCAATCATGTGAGAGGTAATCTCTCCAGCTCAACGACAAATTCGTGCCCTGAGCACGAATATCTATCGCAAGCGTTATCGTATCCAGAAATTTGTATATAAAACCGTGACGTTGCGCGATGTTCAATTTTCCATTGCATTGGTTTTTGGCGCACTCGATACGGTGCTTGCTAAAATTTGGCTCACTTTTAGACTATTGAACGGAGAGAGTAAGGGCGTTGTATCAATTTTGATGCAACTAAAACCGCCTGGCTTTAGTTAGTTACTAATAAAATCCTCTCTTTAATGCGTGCTTGCCAAATTGTATTACGATTGTCTACATCGCCCTTTGTTACAGTACCATTGTCTTTTTATTAATCACTTTTTATATAACCACATTAAAGCAAAATACTTAAGGACCTTCTCTACAATTACATTATAAACTTAAACAACCATCTTTTATTTTCCCGTCGATTAAATGGCGTAGTAAACAATGATATACATAAACTATAGATGCGTTATACGTGCACAGAAATGGCAACATAAAGAGATGGTAATTGACCTAACTCCATTTAGTCGTGCACCAACCACTGTCGCGACAGCACGCACAGCGCATGCATCACTCAATCTTAACGTAACATGCGATTTATATTCATCTCTCTCTACCATTAAGTACACAGTAAGGAGGCATTTTTTTTCCCTATCTTCGCGCGTAAAAGAAGCTATCTTGTACGCTGTTTTGATAGTTGTGATGTTAATAATGCGTAGATAGTAAACGCGTTAGTTCTATTATAGAAGTTTAAGTGCGCTACAATATCACACAGTAAATTCGTGCGGCGAAATTACAAAGTAAATAACTACACAAAGTTTATTGGGTCGACCGCTATTTGGTGGTGAACGATCTTTCAAATTATCTTCGCACATAAACATCGCTTATAGCCGACGACCTAAAAAGCTCGCCTTTATTTTGATGTACATTTTGGCTTAAACGAATTTTCAATCAACCATTTAAGTTTTATTTCTTGAGTTACTTAAGTGACATTTCCTATTATTAATAATAACACGCTGCAATGTCACCCACATAGTTCCCGTTCTCGTGAGAATACAGAGAAAAATATAACCTATGTTACTCGCTGATAATGTAGTTTTACATTAGTGAAAAATAAGTTTGAATTAGTCCAGTAGTTTTTGAGTAATATGGTAACAAACAAATAAAATCTTTCCTCTTTATAATATTAGTTTAGATAATACTTTCAGTCGCTTGGTTTTGTATTCTCAATAGATAATAGCCTATTTGTCGCTTTCCGACATGTTAGCTATTTCCGTGTAAAGGAAACTCATGTAAGCGTATGCAAAGTTTCAAGTAATTTTGTCCCAACTAATGTCACTTTTTTTCTAATATTTCTTGACCAAGAAACTGAAAAATATGTTTTTCAGAAAATCCATACCCCATTCTACCCTCTATTTTTGTCTATCGATGGTTAATTATATCCTATGTCATAATAGGGATACTCTACAAAAAGTCAAGATTTTAAAATCAGTGGTTGCTCTGGGCGTCGATAAATTAGTCAAGATTGTAATTTTACACAGATATGTATTGACAGATATCCTCACGCTCTAAACGTGTCTATAGTTTGATTTTTACGAGAATGTATAGATATATAATAATAAACACATTATCCTACTAGTATTATGAATGCGAATGGTTGTGAGTATGGATGTTTCTTAATCTTTCGCGCAAACTACTAAATAAATTTAGATAAAACTTGGCACATAGATAGAACATGTCCTGGAACAACATACGAGTATATGATACTTTTTTTTCCAGAAAATAATAATATCCCTCGGGAACGCGGGGGACAGCAAGTAATACATATATCTGAAATACGCACATGTTTTTCTACCACCCTCACAAAACGTTAATTAATTAAAGCACCCTTTAAATGGTCACGTAACTATCGTGACATTTTTGTCAATTACAAGAAGGCCTATTAATATGTGACGGCGTAAACTGTGTCCTAGTTACACGAGGCCTCGTTTAATGTTACTACAAACACCCTTACATGCCTGTTATAGCACGTTCTCGCAAAGTGCCTCCACAGCGGCTGTATACCGCAACTTTATGCTAAGCGTTCAGCATGTGGCACGCCGTTATCACTTCCGTAACAGACAGACAAATATATGTGTGTAGTTGTGAAAATATATGTTATTTCTCACAATGGATGTTGAGATTTTATGTTTTCGTGGATGGAATCGGAACTGCGAAGATAGAGCATTTACTCAATATTCGAGAATATTTACACTCATATCTGCCATGAAGCATTGCACTTGTATTGTTTTTCGGTTACAAAGTTAAGGGCCGGTGAAATTATAAGCACATGAGCCTTAATAACTTAACGTCTCTAACGGGTCGAGACAGAGACCCTGTTTGCAAATATTAGTAAGCGGCGGTGATCACTTACAACCAGTATCCGAATCGAGAAACAGCGAAAATGATTTCCTCATGTCATGTTGAGTTGAACACATCTTTAGCAACCTCTAAGCGCTTAGATCAATACTTACCTATTAAGGGCTAATGAACATAAAAATATTTATAATACTGAAGTAATTTTGAACTAACATTTTTTTATGGGCATTTTGTTTTATCGAGGACCATCAAACAATTTATTAAAAAAAACGATACAAAAACAAATGAGCAAATTTACATCCAGTGCCGATAACCAAGGTACGATTACAAAATATTGAGTAAGAATATCAATAGATATAATAATATTCACTAATAAATATACTTCATCTAGAAAAGGAAGTGAGTACATTTTTTTGTGAAAAAGTAATCCTTTACTAAATCTACAGCATCTAATGGTATTTTATTAATTGTTTCTATGACTATTACTATTTATATAATAAATAAATAAATATCCTGGGACATTCTTTACACACGGCCGTCTGGTCCCATACTAAGCAGAGCTTGTACTATGGAAACCAGATAACTGATATACTTCATAGTTTTTTTTTTCTAAATATATACTTATATAGATATTTACACCCAGACACAGAACAAACAGACATGTTCATGCACACAAAATGTTTGTCCTGGGTGGGAATCGAACCCGCGACCTTCGGTTTGGCAGTCAGCGTCGCTAACCACCAAACCAACTGGCCTGTCTATAATATATAATTATAATGTAATAATATATAATTTGTGAAGTTTATCTTCCGAATAAAATAATGATATGAACCATGGTTTATTATTTTAGATATTTACCCAGCACTTGTCTGTCCGCAAAAGCTCACTTCATTCGTGTCAAAGATATCGTCTTATATGCTTCAACGTGCCATAACGAGTGGCGTTTGGCGATAAAACCCGAGACCGACGGCTTAGTGCGCCCTTTGAGGGCTGAGCTTTAGTTTTTACGCTCGTTACTTAAATGTTATAATAAATGTAATTCTGTAACATAACATGATGGTCGCAATTATCATATAAAAGTATAAGTACAAATGAAATTAAGAAATATTTGAAAATATTAACGACATACCTATTTGAGTGTTATTTGAAACTAAAGTTTTTCATTTTATCTACATTTTCTGGTATTTTACTAATTATATTATGAAATGACTTCAAGTCGTGTTCAGTGGTTTTTTTTTAAATTTACAGTATTGTACAATTCTTTTATAACGTCTTTTTTTTGCCAGAGTCAAGTCGAAATTGAAATTAAAATTGTTTATTATTTGCCTTCACAATACATAAACAAATAAATTACATTATAAAATACTTCAATTATTATTTTAGAATTTAATTTATTTTGTTTTATGTATGGCAACAAAATTCTAATTAAATAAAGTCTGAGTAGTCAAATGACATTGCTTCGAATTTAATAAAATGGCGGACGTTAAATAAAACCTTTTTAAGACATCTTCTTGTGTCACGATACACGTATTCATAGTGCACTTCTATTGATCATTATTTGATAAAACATCACCGAAGCTATTCACTGAAACTAAAAAAAAAACGATATAACATAAAATAATACATATACCCTCTTTCCAACCATCATTACCTGTTCAATTTAAACTACATCTCTTCTGTTAAACTTATGACAAACTCACTTAAATTTCTGTCTCCAATAACCCTATTTTCATAAAATTATTTCTCCATGCCACACAACTATTAAATTCCGTACAGACGGCAAGACATGCTCGTAATATAAAATTAAATGTACCCTGAAACATTTTGTTTGCAAGTCGATGCAAATAGTACGCTGTAAGGAACTCAAACAGGCGGGTCTAGTTCACGTCGCGCTTGAAATGCGACGTGCAGTCATAAAATTAATTTTATTCTTTACAAACTGTTTCCATTTTGCTTTTAACAAGCTTCCGTGTCACTGTTGTATAGCCGTGTGCAAAGGGATTGTATGTTTTCTCGGGAATATTATGTGTTATCTAGATTACATCTAGATACACATAGAATACTTTTTATCCTGGGAAAATGTAAAATTCCACGGGAACGCAGGTGAAACCGCGGGGAAAATAAATGATCTCACCCAACCTTGCTGAGTTTCTTGCCGGTTCTTCTCAGTTGAAGACTGACTTCCGAACCGGTTGTAGCTTCAGTAACTTTAAATTTGACCTTCATAAGTGCCCTCCGAGGGCCTAGGCTGAATAAATGGTTTTGAATTTTGAATTTTGAACCATGTCTTAATGGGTCCACGAATATATATGAAACTTAGTACATCGATAGTTTGACATCTGCACTAACAAAAAGTTGTGTAACATTTTTAACAATGCAAGTTCTATCCAGAATATCAAAATAACTGAGCGGTTTCAATAAAAAGCTCGTGGGCTAACTTAATTCTTTCTGAATAAAACTAAAGGTTATTCAAAACAACAAAACATGCCAATAGCCTATTTATCTCCTTTTTCACGTTTTAAATATTTAAAGTAGCCGCATTCCAATTAACTTTGCAAAATCCCATTTTCCGACTCAACGACTCACTCTATACCGCAGGAATAATGATATTGGTTTAAAAGCTTTTTTAAATGGTAAAAGGGTTTAGATCAAAGCCGACAGACGGTTAAATTGAGCCTCTACAGGCTAATAGTTGATAATAAACTCAATTTTGCCTGAGGCCTAATACGTGAGTAATTTTTCTCTAAAACGTATCTAATGATGCGCGATAAAATATTACTTACTTATTTCACATTGGTTTACATTACTGAAAAGGTAAAATAAAAAAAATGAGACTGAAGTCTCAGTAATAAGACTTTCATTCCATTAAATATATTTCAGGTCTCTTCTTGAGGTTTAGTGAGTATTGACGCTCTCTCGTCTCTCTAGTACCTTTATTGCCACTCGCGAGATTATATGTTTAAGAAAAAGGAAAAGTTTTTGTTGTTTTTAGAAGTTTTATGCATTAAGTACTTAAATTTGTTAATAAAATAATAAAAAAAAAGTACAAAATAGTCTATTAATAAAAACATTATTACCTTTCCTGATTTTCTTGCTGGTTCTTCCCAGTTGAAGTAAGTTTTTCTGGGGCCTAAACTACTTAATCCCAAAAAATTTTTGGAAGAATGGGTCTTAAAAAATTGTGTATATAAAAAAAAACTTCTATATTTTTTCCGTACGAAACGGTAAAGTACTAATATTAAAGCAAAGTAGTAATATAAGTATTAGTACCCATCATTTACGAGCAGCCTCTTTTGTCAGTCTCTCATCACAAAAAGACCCAAATCGTGGCCATTACTTAAGTCTTTTGTCCAGTAAAGTTTGTAACTTGTCCAATTCTTTAGTTCTATGTGACCGTATTTTACTTACAATTTTGCTGAAAGTGGAAAAACGGCGAAGTTTCCAGTCTCAATGTAAAACTTGTACGGTTTTGTAAGTTTGCTCTATTGAACTTTAGATAAGGTCCCAAGCATTTGTCAGCCTTGCAAATTGTTGTACAACTATTTTTCAGTTCGTGCTGGCCGTCTGATACTTTTATAAAAGTTTTTTTTATAGCTTTATTTCGATCACATTGTTCATTCAAGTATTTGGATTTCCGTACTAGAATGAGGGAATACTTCTGGTGCAAATTCTTCTGTATATCACAGATAATAATTTCAGGAGTGATGAGATGATCAGTAGATCTGTTGAGAGTAATGGTGTTTGGGTAGTAAAAAAAAAATAATTAAAAAAACAGATATTGAAAATAAGGTAGCTAGCGTCATATTATGATTTCTTCACGATGTTTTCCGTCATTAAAAGCTAATGCTTATTGTAGAATTCGAACATACGACTCCCTACACGGCACTCAACATCACTACCATCTGTGATGTCATCGTTCTCTTTTAGGCTTCGTGCTGGTGGACCAAGGTGGTCAGAAACAAGCGTATCTAAAGTAAAAAAAACTCATACTACTAATGAACAATTCAAACATTAGTGCTAATAAGATACATATTTCCCATTAGTAGAAAACCACTTATCCCCTTAGTTATATTTGAGCACAAATTCGGGTAAAGAAATGTCATTATGACCCGTACATAACAACTGTAATGAGTTTTCGTTGGAAAGAGCTTTTCCTTTTTGTCTGTCATTATACCATAAATAAAACTGATTAGTATCCTTTGTTATTCACGCAAACTTACAAGGGCAAATTAGATTTATCTTGCAGAATTACTATTACTAGTGGTCACCTAGCGATTTAGATTTGACCGTAATTCTTTAAGTTTGAACGTTTAGGAGTTTTTTGTCTAAATGCGCGCTGTAAATATATTTTATTGGAATGAGTCGGAATTTATAATTTCTTTGTGCACATTTCACAGTCAATTAAACCGGAAAATTGAATTGTAATATAGAGTGAGTTTTTAAGAAGTGTTTGTTCATCACGGTTAGATCAGAGCGTCATCACACTTAATACTAATAGATTAAATGTTAAGAATAATAAACACTATGTTCAAAGTATTTTATTTTTATTAATGATACTTATTCGAATTCAATATTCATTAAAGACAGGACAACGTCTGCCGGGTCAGCTAGTTTAATATATTTTTAATGCATTATTATATGAAAATGATTACCTTACTTATAAACTTTGACTGTGCCAAATTTCATACTACATCGTTCGTATTGCTATATTAGAATTTTTTTGTTTGTTATATTTCTTTTGTAACAGATAAAAGTATTTTCAGAAATGGCAAAACCCATAAATAGCCAGTTACTTAGGGATAAGATAAGCTCTCAAAGAGAACAAGTAATGACAGAGAGTTCTTAGCGATTGAAGAGCTATCTATACTCGATATCGGCTCATGAAATCCAAAAGGAAAAATTATCTCCTATCTTCATTCTCTGAAAACCAAAACTATATTCGAAAATGTAGATAAATATTATGTCAGAGTAAGTTTGTGTCTTATAGATATAGCCAAAGTGTCAAGTTTTGAATGACACATCTGGTAATTACAAAGTAAGTATGTGTTATCTTCAAAGGGTGATGTATTTGCGACATTTACAACGGTTGAGAAGGGTTGACAATAACTAGAGTGGGCAAGACAAATAGCATTATCAAATTCCCACGATATGTTCGTGTGACAAAATATTTTGATGGGCCTTAACTTATGATCTTGCATATTTATGAAGTTACTAGCTACATGTCCGCGGTTCTAGCTGCATCCCCGTGGGATGGAATGTCGCGCAGTGTTATTTAAAAGCCTATCTCACTCTGAATTGTGTGGCTTTCTATTATTGGCAGAATTGTTGAAATCGGATAAGGGGTTTCGGATATTATCTCCTACATCCAAACAAATACATTTAACTGTATCTTTTTATTGTAAACTAGCGACCCGCCCCGGCTTCGCTCAGGTGCAATGTAAATACTAATACATATAAACCTTTCTCTTTAATCACTCTATCTATTAAAAAAAAAACCACATCAAAATCCGTAGCGTAGTTTTAAAGATTTAAGCATACATAGGGATATGGGGACAGAAAAAGCGACTTTATTTTATACTATGTAGTGATTATTACACAGACAAGCTGTCTTGCGGTTTTACTCCTTTTTACTGTGTTTCGGTTAGGAAGGTAAGGAGGCCGGTGAAATTACAGGCACATAAGACTTAACAACTTCACGTCTCAGGATTGACAACGCATTGATGATGCCCTTAGCCTCAGTGCAAATATCCATTGGTGGCAATGACCACTTAAAATCAGGTGGACCGTCGGGTTGTTTGTTGGCCCATGTCGTATAAAAAAAATGTCGAGATATTTACGTGGGTCTCAGTACCTGTGCCTCCGTACCCTTGGTGTGGTTCCACCCCATGATAGTTATCATTTAAATATGCAGTTGGATTGTTTAAGCGTCACTCAATACGAAGTAATAACACCAAGGTACTAAAGAAAATAAATATTCATATCATACTAATTTTATAACAAATCCCTCGATAAATCTCGTTCCTACCGACTGTATATTTAACAAGACCCTTCATAAAAGGATGTTACTACAACATACTATTCATTTGTTAACTCTCAAGTGAAACCTTTAGCTCTTAATTTCCATTGTTATTTCAGTCCCATTTTAATCTTTCGTGAACACGAGAGGAATTTCAGGGACAAAAAGGGGTTCCAAATCGAGGACATTCGTAGAAAAACAAAAGCTTGGAAAGTAAAACATAGCTCGTAGAGACAAAAAGCTGAAGTGACAATGGGCAGGCTACAACGCTCCAGGAACTGATACCTGTTAGGAAAGAATGGTTCTCGAGGAGCGACCAGAGTGGGACGGCAATCTCATCAGTTGGACTGACGACCTACAGGGTGATTGTGTAATTTCTTTTTTCTAATATGTAAATAAATAAATAAACATCCTGAGACATTCTTTTACACACGGCCATCTGATCCCAAACTAAGCAGAGCTTGTACTATGGAAACCAGATAACTGATATACTACTTTTTTTTCTATATACGTACTTATATATATATTTACACCCAGACACAGAACAAACAGATATGTTCATGCACACAAATGTTTGTCCTGGGTGGGAATCGAACCGGCGACCTTAGGCTTGGCAGTTAGAGTCGCTAACCTCCAAGCCAACTGCAGTCAAATCATCGTTGCAGTCAAATTTGTATAACTTTAACGGCGCTACGACTGTTAACCCACACTGCTCGCGCGCCGAGCCATCAATCTATTATTAAATATGCTTCCACATTGAACTCAAGAATGTAACATTATTCGAGTGCTGGTCTGAGTCACTGGAAGTCGCTGGGTGCAGGAGTCCAAGAATCGTTCGCTATGGAAATCTATGGGAGGTCTTAGTTAAGCAGTCAATTTCCCTGGGCTGTTATGATAAATACCAGAGGAGATAAGGACTTAATACAGTCCTAAAATGACCCTATTTATTTGAAAAGATAGGTCGCTAAGTTGGACTGAGTTCAAGTGTCGTTATCTCGTCTAACATATCTCAAGGGAGATAAAGTTGGCCTGGCCCCGGTCTAAGCGAATTTCCTCAATATATTTAGACATATTAATGCCTCTGCAATCGGTTAACCGTATTAATCAAGCTGTTAAAGTGTTTAATTTGTATGTTGTTGATTGTATTGTCATGTACTTCAGCAAGCAGGTATACTTTTAGGTAACTAATTGACTCACGCGTGGCCTTGCGGAAATCCATTGTAAGATTATAATATACAAAAAACAAATATCTAGTAACTAATTCCGCTGGATCTCCTTCTCTGATTTCCTGTTGAGTTCCTTCGTTTGGGACTTGACAGAGAAGGAGATCCACCGCAATTAGTTACTAGATATTTGTTTTATATAATCTTACTGTTAGGTGGGCAGAATGAAAAAAATCAAACTCATATGTGGCGACATCTATGAACACGCCTACAATACTTCACCGCCCGCACTACAGTGATGTGGCGACATCTATGAACGAGTAGAAACACACGGGAATCCTACATCGCACTATCAAGATTCTCTCAGGATTTGACAAAATATCCAACATCAACAGTTGGACCGCGGTCCCCAGGCATGATCACCTTGCCTGGCGGAAGATCTTCCCTTTTAAATGGAGGAGTCTCATACCTCGCTCCTCCATACATATATTTTGAGTTTTATAGGTTTATTTATTTATTTATTTATTTATTAAAGGGCAACCAACAAGACATACACCAACAAAATTACATTTCATTTCATTATAAGTAGATCATTTTAAGTGCTGCCTCAATTATAGGCTACCACAACATGCATTATATTTTATTATTAATTCTAAGACAGATATAAAAACATAATTTAAAAAAAAAAATAGTAACAATAAAAACAAAATAAATAATCATAATCAATACATTAAAAAGGGATTAAAAAAAGAAATATATATTAAAATTCAAAAATTTACCCTGACAGTGGTTTTAAATTTATGTATATTGTCAGAAAAAATATCAATGTCAATGTGCTTTTTTATCAGGTTATTATATTGCTTTTGTAATCTGTGTAGAGTGGAATGTAAGCCCAAGTTACTCTTGGATCCTCCCAGGACAAAAGGAAAGTATTTAGACGCTCTAGGCCGCCTCAATGGCGTATTAAAGTCGATTTTGCTTAATAGCGACGGACAGTCTATGGACCCATTTATGAGTTTGTGCAGAAACAATTGATCCAGCAATATCCTCCGGTTTTCCAGGCTATTTAATTGAAAGTAGGCGAGACGGCTGTCATATGAAGGTAAGTGTTTAGCCAGTTTCGACTGATATGAGAGATGCCATAAAAATCTCTTCTGCACACGCTCCAGGCGTTTAATATGAACATCATAACTAGGGGACCAAACTTGACTACAATATTCTAAGTGGGGCCGAACGAGGGTATTGTATAACGAAATTTTTGTCTGTGGTCTCTTTATTTCTTTACAGTTTCTTAAGACAAACCCTAACATTTGGAATCCCTTGTTACTAATTTTGTCAATGTGAGTATGGAAACGAAGTTTTTTATCAATTGTTATGCCAAGATCGCGAATAGTTTCCACTTCCTGCAATATTTGGTTATTAATTGTGTAAGGTTGTGAAGTTGTTTTATTTCTCGAGAATCGAATATGCTTACATTTATCAATGTTTAGTGTCATTTTATTTCCTTTACACCAAAGAGCGAGCCGGTCTAGGTCTTCCTGAAGGAGCTCCATATCGGTAGAATTTTTTATAGGCTTACAAAGCTTCAAATCGTCAGCGTAGAGAAAACTTGTAGAGTTCTTGAAAATTGTTGTGATGTCATCGATAAAAATATTGAACAAGACCGGACCAAGATGGGAACCTTGAGGAACCCCTGTGGTGGCCAAGTAGGGTTCAGATGAGAACCCATTAACGACGACCCTAAAGTACCTTTTTTCTAGGTATGATGCACACCAGGCAAGGAGACCGCCACTTATACCGACATGTGAGAGTTTGCGAAGTAAGATACCATGGTCAACGGTATCAAACGCTTTGCTAAAATCAGTGTATATGGTGTCCACTGGAACACGTGCATCAACCGATTCTGTAAGGAATGAAGAAAAAGATATAAGGTTAGTAGTGGTTGAGCGTGCTTTTATGAAACCATACTGCTGTGGCGAGACAAGCTGTTTTAGGTGCCAAGATAATATGGGGCACAACAGAGATTCAAACACTTTTCCAAATATTGATAAAATCGATATGGGTCTGTAGTTTTTAACCAACGATGCATCTCCCGATTTCAGGATTGGAACAATCCGCGCCTCCTTCCAGACAGTTGGAAAAATACTCGAAATTAAAGATTTATGGTAGATAATAGAAAGAGGATGGCACAAGGCCTTAGCACATCTAACAGCAAATAAAGCAGGTATTCCGTCAGGTCCAGCACCCTTGGATCGGTCTAAGTTCTTCAATGATGACAGTACTTCTTCTTTTGAAAAAGTGACAGTGCTTAAAGAATGAGACGATTGTTCTGTAGTTTGGCTAAAATCAATAGGAGAACTCACTATTGGAGAAGTTGAAACCTGATTGCTATAGACGGAAGAAAAACAAGAAGAAAAAAGATTACAGATATCATCGCCATTAGACGCCGCCTTGAGGTCCAGATACATAGTAGAAGGATAGGTATTAGGGTTCAGTCTTTTGCTCTTTAAAAAGCTCCAGAATAACTTTGGGTTTTTTGTAAGTGAGTCTTCTAAGTTATTAATATATTTTTCGTAACACAAATGTGTAAGTTTAAGACATCTTTTTTTAATAATATTAAAAGATATGCCATCAAGAGGATTGTTATATTTACGTAGTTTAGTTCTTAGTTTATATTTTTCGCGCAAAAGGCGTCTCAGATCCTTGGAAAACCAAACAGGATATTTGCTTGACGCTGGTTTACACTTAGGGACATTTTCGGTGATAGACCTTCGGACAACAACATAAAATTTTGCGACCATTGTATTCATACAGGGGCACATTGACAACTCCTTTTCCCAATCTATGGAGCTCAAGTCAAAAATAATTTCATCAAAATTCGCCTTATGGAAGTTGAATTTATTACCATATAACTCTGATGGCGACTTAGGTGCCTCACAATTAGATACCGAAAACTCCAAGGGCGGGTGGTAAGGATCCAATAAACTAAGCTCATATTTACTGTTTGCAAGTTTTGCTATAGGGACATTAGATAGGACTAAATCCAAAATACCACCCTTCGAGTTCTCAATACAATTATACTGTGTGAGATTGTTAAGGGCTATAAAATCCAGTAATGTGCTTGCGATTGAGGTATTTTTATTGCAAGAGGTTGATCCATTCAAACTGTTCCAAGATATGCAACTGAGGTTAAAATCTCCTAATATTAATGTATTACTTGGATTTTCCAACACTCGATTAGTGTTATCAATAAAGTGGTCTAGAACATGTTTTTGCACGGGGGGTGGAAGATAGACGCCACATACAAATAACTTTTGCATTGCGGTTTTTTTATGTACTTCTACCTCAATCCAAATATCCTCGCAATTACTTTCAAAATCAAACAATCTACGAGAGACATAACGCTTAGAGACTGCTATGAGGACACCACCACCCGATTTATGTTGATTGTAACCGCATGTTTCCCGGTCACGTCTGTATATGGCATAACGTTTACAAAATAATTCGGAGTCATATATTGCCGAATTCAACCAGGTTTCACACAGAACAACAATATCATAATCACTACATGAAACATTCTTGTACAATTCAATGGTCTTGGTACGTAGACCACGAACATTTTGATAGTATACATTTAAATTATCGAATTTTTTTTACATTCAGTTTTATACACATTTCTGGAAATAATATAAAGGAAAAGGTTGATGATTTCCTTATTTTAAGTTATCTAATGTGCCTGAATTCCGTACAAGAACATACTCGGAATCATCTGTTTTACGCATATAAATACGCCCACCACGGACCCAGACGTATTTATAGTTTAGAGCCTTAGCCCGGAAACGTGCCGCAGAATGAAGAAGCTTGTTCTCAGCCGAAAGATTCTCAACCACAAAAACTGCTGTCTTCTTGTTGTCTCCAAAACCCAAATGGCCTGTGTTGAGTTTATCTGATGGATGTGTTTTGTTATATTTTATCGTGGCAGCTGTTTAATAATTTCATTATATGATTAGGTGTATCTTCTATAAAAAATTTTAAGCATCCACGTTTCGAACATATAACTAACCATTAGTGTAACTATCACTTTACTCGCGTGATTTAGTTCCATTCAATCGCTCATTACATTCAATTAAAGCTGGATAATCATTCATTCTGAATTGTAGCTTGAGGAATGAATGAACGGCTAATGGAGCGTGTGTTCAGGTGATTTGGTAACTTTCGTCTTTTTGCGCCAACATTTTGCTGACAGAAGCAACTTTATGAGTAATGACTCTCTGTCTCTCGACACTGACTTGTCTCTCGAGTGAATGTTTTTTTATTATTAATTTATGGAACATGATGAACTTTTGAAATTGTTGTCTTTGCTTCATTTCCCAAGTTGTGTCACTGAATAATGAATAATGCCTGAATTCGTACCAGAAGGAAATGTTGTATTTTTCAATACCGTTCCTTATTAAGTGTATTGAGGGCATAAACATGTCTCTAAAGTTAACTTGACCACAACAGTAGTCCATTCTCTTTACAGTTGTCATACGGTCCATCTGATGGTGAGTGATACCATTTATGGGCATTTAAAAATACCAGGGGCATCGGCAATGTGTTGTCGACCCTGATGCCATGAAGTTATCAAGACTCACATGCCTGTAATTTGACCAGCACCCCTTACTCTAGGAATCAAAACACTGTAATACAAATAAAAAAAAATAGGTTTATTTCATCTCTTATCTTATTTCAAAAATGCACTATGAAAATGAGTATGGTGGCAGCACTGTCCTTACGAGCTCTGCACTTAGAGACATAATTAACTCTGATAGAGCAATGTAACTATATGATGACAAAATCAAATACTGGCACAAAAATAAATAAAAAATACCTCATTGGCCAATCAAACAAAAAAAAATTCAAATGGCCCGATATGATGACTATGAAAAAAATTACCTTTGTGCCCTTTGTGGCCATTATCAGTCTACGTAACACTCCATGTACTAAAGAGTTTATACATATACTATCATTGATTTGAATGTGTATACTAATATACAAGTATGCTAGTGTTTTAAATTGAATGTATCAAAAAATAAATATCCAGATACACACGGCCATCTGATCGCAAACTAAGCAGAGTTTTTACATACCAGACACATAACAGACGTGTTCATGCACACAAATGTTTGTCCTGAGGGGGTATTCAACCTACGACTGGTAGCGTGATAGTTAGGGTCTCACCAAGCTATCTGCCCTGGTAATGTGAGATATGAGTGCGTGGATTTTTAAATTTAGATCTACCTCAAGGAGTGATTTCTTTTTTAATTTTAATTCTTAATTCTGTATTAAGCCTCCGTAAAGTTATAGTTTCAATCACTCTATTATCTGTAGTTTAGAAGATTGCTCTCGACACCGGCTATACTTCTCGATACTGGCTATTTCCAACTATTGTATACACGAACATATTTGTAACGAGCGATATCCGATAGTACACTCTTTTTGTATATCGAATTGCTTGTTGTATTGTTTTTCCGTAAAAATAAATCAAGTTCCCTAGTTTTTGTTTGATATCAGGAGTGAAGTATGAAAGGAAATAAAAATAAATTCAGCGTTGTCTATGTAGTACAATAATTAAGGTTAAATATCTAATAATTGTTAGGTATACTATAACTTTGGTACTGTTTTTTATCACTTTAATTTTCCAAGAAATACAAAACACCAAGAGGGCACTAGCTCCTTAGTTCATGATAAATTTTACCCAACATAGGAGGCGACATCTTGGGACATTCTTTACACTTCTAAAACCAGACAACATACATATTTTTTCCATACAAAATAATGTATGTGTGGTAAATTATGTATTAATTATGTATATATTGGAACTCCAACACATAACAAACACACATGCACACAAATATTTGTCAATGTTGTGAATTGAAATCGCGACCTGTGTCGTAGCAGTCAGGGTATAAAACCAAACAGCTGTCAAATCTCACCGTAAATTGGTGAAATATTAACTCACACAAAAATATTGACCAATTTCCATTCTCCCAAATGTTCCGAAATATCTCAACCAGAAGTCAAATAGCCAACGAATATTTACACAGAAGTCCTTTGCCAATTAGAAATCTGACTATGTAAACTTACTGGACGTTGCCAATGTCCACCGAATCCGACCAAGTCCGAGAGTACACGAGTCGTTACGTATTCCGCTGTCATTGTGTGGTGTTTGTATTGTAATGGCTGTCTAGATCAGATAGGGGTGGTCAGTTAGCCGTCATATGGATGTAGGTTTAATTAAGCTGTACCATATCATGTGGTATTTGTTTTACAGACGTTTTAGGTAAAGTGGGACCAGGTTTAGATGTTTTGACTACACGAAAAATCATTGAAAGAAACAAATAAGTACTATAGTTTCCTGACGAGGTTTGTCTCAGTGGTCAAGTGGTATAGGCTCAGCTTGAGACCGGAGGTCCCATGTTAAGTTACTGGGTCTGGCTAGACTATTATCTCGGAACTTTGTTTAGAAATTATTACCTTTAGCCCGCGTTTGGTAAAGTATTAGAAACTCTGTGTCAATACTCACCACATATCACGTGAATTCTGTGATCCTCGTCAGGGATAATGGGTAAGAAGTTATGTAGCTATATTTTCCTTGTAGATTTAGGCATACCCTCAGAGATATCTGTAAATATATACTCTGTGGTAAGAGGGTTGGAAATAGGTCAAAACATTTCCAAGATAAAGTCTTCACGAAAACGCGAAGTATGATTCGTTTGGCATTCACAACACCACAATATTCCAAGTTCGTATGGTTATCATAGTATGTAAATGAAGATATGTTAATTTAATTTATTGTTGAGCTGAGTAGGCCCTTCTTCATTCACGTGAGCCCTTGAAACCTTGTGAGCGAAGGAAATGATATTATACAGCCTGAAAATTCTAATAATAATATAAATGTGAAAGTTTTTCTGGAGTTAAATATGGTTTGTCAGTGGGTGGCAACACTTACGTAAAAGCTTTGATCTAACAAAATATTGTATGGGTATGTAGAAGGTAGAAAGGTAACTAGAATGTATCAAAAAATTATATGGCTTCTGCAAAAAAATTGTGAGGTAAATTAAATCTGATGTAATAATATTCGTTTTATTATGTACCTGCTGTCTCCCGTGGTTTCACCCGCGTTTATCGATATCGTATACAAGATGTTACAAAACTACCCGTAAAGCCGAATGGAGGTTAAATGGGGCCTTATAACGAGTCCCTTCACAATATTTAAGAACCATAGTAATGCTGTATAACATATCCCAAAAAAATTATAAACTGATTTTATGCATGAAAAATAGAAAAACTATTAAAGTAGACACTTACTAGGTAAAATAGATACGTAGGCCTTTCCGTTAAATAATCTGGTTCCCTGATATGATAGCTTACTAGGATTGTTGGCTTTGATAATTTATTATAATTTTACGGAGTATATTGTAACCTATAACCATTTAGGAAAAAATCTGCGTCTAATGGAATCAGTCCCATCTCGATAAGTTCAGTAGTTTTGAGGTGATGGTGCATCAAAAGAACCCTATTTTCCATATACAAATGTATTTATATAGGTTAATATATGTGGTCGTGGTGGTAAATACACAAAGCCTAGAAGAAAGGGGCTTAAATACAGTGGTTGGAACACACCTGGCGACTACACGGGTACTACGAAGTACCCTGGCAGGTAGTTCCTCCACACACAGTTCCTCCACTGTAAGATTCGAAACCACGACTTTTTTGTTATGTTATTACCAACTCAGCCATCATTCCCTTACATACATACTCTCAGATGATATGATAATGAAGTCTTACACAATCTGCGCGAAGCCTCCGTAAGCCGAGATAATCCAATATAATCCGATATATTATGACACACCTAGTTTTAGTAGGTACTATCTCGCGAACAAATTGGCTTTATGGCCTGTCCTATCTAATTTATTATGATAATGCTTCATTCTCTCGGTACACGGTATTTTAGGTAACGTGTCAGTTTCATGATCGATTCGGTGAAATTGGTATTGAAATTTTTAATAATTGTTTTCGTTAATTTAGGCAAAAAATAACCTGTCAAAAACGTAGCGGCGGCTTCGATAAATATCTAGGGATATTCTCTACACTAGGCTATTTGATTGCAAACAAAGGAAAGCCTGTACTGTTGAAACCAGATAACTGACATATACTACTTTTTGTTTACTTAGTCCATACATACATCCATAAATATTTACACCCGAATAAGACAATAAGCTGAAAGAATGCTTTTAAGTAAATTCCAAGCATTCATTCGGTGTAGGCCGTCGAAAGATCCAATTGAAAGCTACTTAGGTTACGCTAATTGCTGTGATGTTTAGATACCATCTGCTACCCCACGGGTTCATAGGTTTGATTCCCAGCCATTGGCAAACATCTGTGAATTCAAATTCAAATTCAAATTCAAAACCATTTATTCAGTTTAGGCCTTCGGAGGGCACTTATGAAGGTCAAATTTAAAGTTACTGAAGCTACAACCGGTAGACAAGTCCCTAGCTATCGTATTCAATGAAAATTAAGTAATTCAATCTCTACTACACAAAACTTGGCGATTCTTTTATACCTAGCGTAACTGAATACGGTAGGACTAAAAAAATGTTCTTTAAATCAATTTAATCTGTGGAACAAGTCAAAAGATGTCAACGACGATTTTAGGCCGACCAACAGGTTTGGTGATCCACATTGCCAATGCGTTTTCGACCCTGAGACGTAAAGTTGTTAAGTCTGATATGCCTTGAGTGAGCGATTTTACCAGCCTCGTTGCCTTTTTAATACGCTTTTATTAGCTTCAGACGTATGTTAGTATGTAACGGAATCTTTGAACATGATTTTGACCCCCTTCAAAACGTCGGAATAACTCGAAATTCGGCATACTTATTAAGGGCCGATGACAATTCAATACTTTAAACATTTTGACCCGTTATCCTTACTAGGATAATCAGGATCAGCGATTTTTGTTTTCCTGAGACCCGGAAGGTCTGCGTCAAGACCAATAAAATAATCTACCAGGCGCGCCGATCACCTATTGCTCGGATAAGTTACCGACTGTGCTTAAAATAAAATTTTCGGAGAGGGAACCTGAGAACCGCCTATCTCATCTAAGGAAGGCACCAGGCACTCGATTTACTTATTTATCGGATGATTACAGACTTAAAATAAATAATAGTTTAAAAAAACTAAAAAATAAAAAATATTTTTTTAAAAATTTGAATTAAGAATAGTGTATATAATAATATAAATATATATATATAATATAAATAAGAAAAAAATATTTTTTATTGTAAAAAAAGCGTGGGGTGCTTTTTAAGATATTATCAAAATGATAATCCTTCTTCTCATATCTATCAATTAAATATTTATAACTATTGACACCATGCACCCCACGCTTTTTTTACAATAAAAAATATTTTTTTCTTATTTACACTATTCTTAATTCAAATTTTTTTAAATTAATTTTTTAGATGGATTTTCTTTTACCAAAATACGGACAAGTGCAGTAATGGGTCTGGTGGTAGTACTTCCCTAGAGAAACCCTGCACTAAAAGCTCTACTACTTCTAAATATATACCTACTAAGGTGGTCCTTATTTTTCGACTTTTAAATTATCTCCGGTGCACTTTCTCATTTGATTATATACCTCTAAATATGAAAAAAGTTTTTAAGTTTTTTTTTTGTTAAGATTTTGAGGTCGCTACGAGCTGTCAGAATTTTTACAAAACATCTTAAATGATGGTTTCATTAATGTTTCATTTAGGTGTTTATATCACATTTTCCGTGCAAGTAAAACTCGCTTAAATTGTAATGGAAAAATATAATAAATGAATTACAAGTAATGATTGGCATGATTGGTAAAAGAGTATAGGAAAAAGTACTCTAATGCTAATAAGTTAACCCTTGTATGTAATGTATTCATATATCTACATAATATCTTAATTTATAACAACAACAATAATTTTGTAATATTTTTTGTTTTATTTATAAAAATAAAATAATCTAACAAATACAGATTTCGAGTTTTTGTTTAAAATTCAAACCTTGGTAGCGACCTCTAAATGTAATTTATAAAGTTCAAAGAAATCACTGAAATACTTTCTTATGGTATATAATCAAATTACGTGGTGCCCCGCGAAATTAAAGAAAAACATTTTTTTTCTTAGGAATAAGGACCACCCTAATACCTACTTTTAAATTCTATTTATATCTGAAACATTTTCATCAGCAAGCTTTTTGTATGTTCAGTAATAATGTCATATTATTATAATGTATGAGGAAAATTCAATTTACTTCACATTGTAAGCTCGCTCACTAATTTTATTAAAAATAATTATTTTACTCTCCAAACGAGCGAGTGCCATATCGCCGAAAACACATATTTACTTATCATACTGGAAAATGTACCTTTTAGGTAGTTTTTGGAATGTCAAATGCCATAGTAGACAGTGGGTTTGAATCCTACAATGAAGTAGAACTTTAAGGAAAACATAGAATATAAATAGTTAGGAATTCAAAGCATTGTGGTAGTATATACTTTCTAGTAAAATTACGAGCATAAATATGTAACTTAGGTTAGATAGAAAATAATATCTGACACTCATCACATAATTCAACCGCACTGTTACTACCTACGGTGACAGAGTCGTTGAAATAGTTGAACCGTCTACAAATAGAGGACGAAAAAACAATTAATGATATCCGAATAAAGATTTAAGGAAAAGAATATTTGGAATTGTTTCCCGGTAATCTGGACAATTCGGGAAACATTCAAGGTTCAAATTTAAACAGGATATTGTGAGTAGGGTCAGCTAGTATACCTACTATACTAGCGGCACGCTATGATGGCCGTTTTGACATTTCAGATTGTCATAGGAAAAGAAACTGTATTGCTTTGAAATAAGATATTATAATAGATGCACCTTATGCGTTAATGAATAAAGGTTATTTTTCTTTGTCATTGTTAAACGTCAAAACGGCCATCATAGTGTGCTGCAAGCTTAGTTAATAAAGCCTGAAAATATTTTACAAGAAAAAAGTACTTTAGATATGAATAACAATAAATAAATGAATAAGTCATGAATTAGATATTATTCCAGAATTGTCCGTTATATTTATGCTTATAGCCATACCGTCTTGACTGGTTCCCTCCCTTAAGTTGAAAATCTGTCGTCAAGTACATTTCAGTGTTTTTGACAGCTGCACTTGAGAGCCAGTTCTTTTCTAGGGTTTGTATGCTTATCATCGTCGGCCGCATCCATTCTTAACGTGTCGTATGTACCAGATATATTTTTGATGTTTACTTCGCTCTTTTATTTGCGATAAAATGTGTCCTATGTAACTATTCCAGAAAATATTTTATCTGTGTTCCATATTTCTATAAAATCCGATCAGCAAGACAAGCTTTTAAACAGAATGAAATAAAAAAGCGGTCAAGTGCGGTACAGACTCGTACACAAAGGAACTGGAGCACCGTATAAAAATTAACGAAACGACGAAAAAAAACAAGCTTATTGTAGGTACATGTATTTAAATCTTTATATAAAATTGGAAGGGGGATTATTATGGTTTTCTTAGATTTTCAGAACCTTAGAGAATATCTCCGGTTATACAATTGTCTGCCTTTACCTGCAAAATCCATGAAAAAAAATATTAACAGTCAATTCTAATGCAATGCAATCATAAATAAGAAATACAGCCGTTAATGTCCAATCAATAAATGTTGTCACAAAAATATCAAACAACCAGCTTATCTCAAATAGTCCAACAAAAATACAACTAAGAGAGTAAACACTTCTATCACTTAATTCTCTCTTTGTACCGAACATTTATCGGCGACAAAAGTGTATAAATACTACCGGACACTTCACTGTTTTCCTTTAGTTTTTGCCTTGTTTTCGGAGAGCGTTTTCGTGTATTCAGTCTCTGCAGAATTAATGAATTGTTTTCTGTCTCACTGAGATGAAGATCTCGAGAGATTTATCACTGGACTCTGTAACTTGAACTCGCAACTGATTGCTAAAATTAACTATTGTGCTTTTATTTTAATGCATTATTTGAGTAGAGCTCTTAGTGCAGAGTTCGTCCGGGGAGGTACTACCACCGCCATGAAGCAGTAGTGCACTTGTATTACTGTGTTTCGGTTAAAAAGGTAAGGGGGCCGGTGAAATTACAGGCAGATGAGAATTAACAACTTCACGTCTCAGGGTCAACAACGCATTGGCGATAATAATAATAATAATAATGTTTATTTCCTTTCTCCAAACAACTAGATATTTTTGAACAAGGCTTAAAAATGACTTATAATATTAAAGTTTGCTGGAGAAACTGGTTTCCAAGCTAAGCCGAAGCCTGTGTTATGGAAACCAGTCTCTTCCACCTCGAACTCTCATAAAATCTCTAAAATCAAATACAATTTACTACATGGCATGTACCTACTACTAAATAATGAAATATTTGAGTAAGGAAAATTGTGTAGAGGAGTTTGTATGTGCTTGTGAATGTGTGTATGCGATGCCTTGGTGTTGCAAATGTCCATAGGCGGCGGTGACCACTTATCATCAGGTGGATCGTGTGCCTGTTCGTCAGCCCTTGTGGTAAAAAAAAAACATTTACTATTTGTGTGTCTCTGGGTCCAATCTTGCAACTTAATTTGAAATCAAATCCCCCATACGGTTGAGCTGAAATTCGGCATATTTATCTTTATCTATCCTGACTTTTTATTTTCTTCTAAATGCTTGAAATCGCTAGATAAGGGCTGCAATATTTAGACAACTCTCGTGAAATCGATTGCAAATTAAACAATCAGCGGAAATAGATGAACAATTTATCTCCGTTAGTTCTTAGAGGTCATTTATTATTGACGCCTGTGGGAGGTCCTACAGCTTAACCTTTGCTATTTGCAAAGTGCCATTGTTTACGCCTGGGAATGGGTACGCTTTGGCTCAATATGTCACACGTTTATTTCTATTACTACAACTGCTTACACCGGTATTGAAGTGCTGGAATATGGTTCGTTCTGAAACCATAAATATCATATACATATACCTATCTTAGATTTGTATCAACCGTTCTTCATGGAACGACAACGATGCCTGTCATAAAGTGAAAATTCTCAATGTAACGAGTAATGCAGATCGATGCCAAAAAATTATAATATTCTTTATATCAATTCTAAGCCATTTACCGAGTATAGGCTTCAGAAGAGACTAAGTCAAAACTACTGAACCTAATCGGTTCTTTAGTTAGTAAGAGACATACAGACAGCTACATATATCTGGGTAAACAAATTAGCTTACACCATAATAGTAACGATCAAGAAATAGAACGCAGAACACAGCTTACCTGGAACAAGTACTGGGCACTGAAGGACATATTCAAAAGCAGCATGGCGATCAAAATGAAAACTAAAGTACTAAACTCGTGGCTAATATCATGCCTCACGTATGCTTGCCAAACATGGAAATTCAACAAAAAAACTAAAGATAAAATAATTGCATGTCAGAGGGGTATAGAACGCAGTATGCTAAAGATTAGAAAAATCCAAAAAATAAGGCACACTAAAATTAGAAACTTAACCAAGGCAAGGGATGGATTAGTACACGCTCAGTCACTAAAATGGAGATGGGCTGGACATGTGGCGCGTCTACGTGACAAGAGATGGACGAAAACGATGACCACATAGGCGGGCCCACAGGGAAAAAGAAAGAGAGGTAGACCTGCAGCTAGTTGGGAAGACGATATAAAAAAAACAGCTGGTCCCAACTGGATTCAAGCAGCCCAATCTAGAGAGGACTAGCTATCTTTGGAGAAGGCCTTCACCTACAGAGGAGTTCTTACAGAAATGAAAAATAATATGTTGTAAAATAATATAGAATTAAGGAAAAACTAACAAGTAAATTTAGGAACTGAACTTAATTACCAAAAACTAATAATTGTATCTATAAGTATATGTAAGTAAATTAACCTAACTTCTTGTTTTAATTAGCTGTAAGAAATAAAAGGCATTTTTTTTTTATTTATTTATTATTAGTTAGTAAGAGAACCGGTAAGTCACTCACAACACGGTATTTTTTTTTGCTTTGATGAAATATTAAAAAGCTTACCAAGGATAACTGAATAATAAAGGAACAATGGTTCTGGAGTGTCCACTGGCTTATAAAAAATAATATTTTCATAGCCAGAGGTTTGTTTGAATCCATCGGATATATTAAAAAGTAACAATTTAATTATCCACAAAAGTATTTCATTCTAGATCAAAATTACTGGCCACATAAAACGACTACAATTTCGCGTATTATTACCGTAAAATCTTAAGAATAATTTGAAAGCAATTTGAGTATTATATTATAAGGAAATAAAAGCCTTAATGGCTCGCAGATGGCTTCGCTGGTTTCTCGCGAGCTTTAATTTGAAAGTTGAGAGATTTGTCAAGTTATACCTTTTGGATTTTAATTGAATTAAATACTTCGTCATTTTCATTTAATTTGGAAGTGCTAGTATAATGGGAACGATGGAATCTTACTCTAAGAACACTTAATTTGTGGAAAGTAGTTATTAAAACTTTATTTTATTTGTTATAAGATATACTAATTTAAATGGACAGAATTAAGTCTTATATAATATTTTATTTCCATATTACTGAAAGCTGTTCAGTGCCTGTGAAAGCCTATTCGAAGATTTATATTTAATTTTAATTTCATAACTTTACTCGGCAGTGGCAGTTATAGATAAGGATTTAATAGGGTTGCTTGAAATTGCCGATAATTTATAGACGAGAACAATTTGAAATTTAAAACAAAACAAAAGAACCCCATTGTCGATGGGTTTACTAGTAGCCACAGGAGAGTTCCACTGTCTACTTCCTAGCTCCATCACCAGATTAGTTCGTATTTCACATACTTGTAACGTTTCAAATTTATTTCTCAATTATATTAATAATAAATAACCTGGGATATTCTTTATAGACTGACTACCATCTGGTCCCAAACTAAGCAAAGCTTGTACTATGGAAACAAGATAAATGATAATACAAATGCTTCTTCTTTTTCTTCTAAATACATACTTATATAAATTACAACACCCAAACACAGAAAAAGCATGTACCAATGTTTGTCCGGGGACACCCAAGATCTGTGGCGTGATAGTCAGGGTCTCTCACCGCCAAACCAATTGGTCCATCAAATTGGAAGTAGGTTAAAATTTTCTTTCAAGATTTTTCTACATAGTTACAAGTGAAACTAATAAAAACATGTTAAAAATCATGGCACTAATATGTTTTGGAAAAACAGTCAACTGTAGTACCTAGCTCTGAACACGTTAATTCTCCATTAAAAGATAATTATGACCAAATTAGATTAGACGTGGAATAAAATAGAAATTGTATTTTTAGTACCTACAGCTCCTAATTTTATTCGCTTGATTAAATTCAGTGGGGGCGCTGAGACAAAGTAGCTTTCTCAGAAACGATTCCGACGTTATTGCTCGGAGTCAATTTGCGGACGACAACGTAGATCCTGGCTTACCGCTGTAATGGAAGTGGGGGTGAATGATGAGTGACTGTGGGGAATGCGTCGTGGAAAATATTTAGAATATAAAGGCTAGTGTTCACGAGTATTTTATCAGTTGTTTATGCAAAGGCTGCCAGTAACGTATACGCTCTCGTTATTATGAAATTTGCTATGCAAGAATTGATATATTTTTTTAGAATGTTAGCTAGGCCCGCGGCTTCACTCGCGCTCCAGGGGGATGTTACGTTTTCCGGGGACTGTTGTGTACTTTATTATTTTTTCTTATCCAGGATATAAACTATATATGTGCCAAATTTCATCCAAATCTGATTCGTAGGTTTTGTAAGAAAGCGTGATAAACAATCGTCTATTTATCAGCACAAATTTTGCATATACAATGTATTTTATTATAGAGCTATATGATATTATTAGCTGGCTTTCGCTGCGCAGTTTCACCCGTATTCCCGAGTGACTTACGTTTTCTCAGACATAAAAGTAATCTATGTGTTAATCCATAACCTATTCTATGAGCCATTATCACACAGACATTCAAACATAGACTATTTCATCACTAAGCCGCAAGATGTAAACAGTATGCTAAATTTTGTTCAGCCCCCTTGTTCAGCTAATACAAACTTCGTCGGCGAGCCGCTTCACGGAGGCCTCGGAGAGCTTATCTCTCACGTAATTAGTAGTATTAGGGTAGTGAGCAGAGAGACAGAGCACGGAGGTCGCGACGAAACATCCTCGAGTTAGTGTCATTTTCCTTACTGAATCGAGGGCATGGTTTATCTAACTGCAAAGTTGAATCCTAATCCGTTGTAGTTTTTGCTTGTAAGAGCAACGAACATCCATCCTTACAAATATGCGTGATACCAATTATTGTATTTTTTTTATTACATCATATTCATTATTAAATATTAAGTAAAAGTGTCAAGCACTTTGCCATCTTCATCGATTTGTCTGTAATTTTATTTGGAAATAAAATGTTATTCTGTGTGCGTCACCGGAGTGCGTTGTTGAGTCGGAGCACGGTTTCGCAATTTCCGGTCTGTTTCCCGCGTAATCGTGTCAGACGGATGTACAGGGCCGCCATTTTAACACAACTTCCATATAAAGTATCTTGTATTGCAAGACTTTACCGCCGTTGATGGAGGACAGGGGAAATTTCACACTTATGCGGGTAGCATTTGATTTGATTTGATGGACAGTTGGTAGAAAATTGGTGAAAATGTTTTGAGGAAAAATATTTTGTAACGTTTTATTCTTAAAGCTTGTTGCTTGTTTAGGTTCTGTACCCAAAGAGTGCCAACGAGGCCCTATTACTAAGGCTTCACTCTCCATCTCTCAGAATAACTGAATTATGTGAAAATTGAGAAAACTGTAAAAGATAGACAATTAAAGCATTCACAGCGTGTGAATTACCATTTCGCTATAAAAAAAAATGATTTTGGCGTTTCTTTAAATACTGAACGGTGGTACAAAATCCTTCGTGTGCGTGTCCGAATCATACTTGGCTGCTTTTGAATCGTTGCACGGACTTGATATAACAGAGAGCTAAGACTGTTTTAGTACTTAAGGCTTACTACAACAACTAATTACAAACTATTATTTTAATGACGGCTATGCTTGGGTGTAGCGCTCGCTACAGCAGGACACATCCTATTGTATTCAATCTTGTATTGAGAGTTTCATGAGTAATTGCTGAGTTTGCTGGCTCTTCTCAGCAAAAGCAACATTTCGAACTCTCAGACTCTGATCCTACTTAGATTATAAAAGCGAATGTGTGAAATGATGGATGTATAGATATCTGTTACTATTTCACAAAAATATATGGGACGGATTTAAATTAAACTTGTCACATAGATAGAGCATGCATGAGCATGAGGACTTTAGGAGCTTTGAAGTTAAGATCCGCAACCTTTTTGTGTGACGAAAAATAAATTAATAATAAACACAAGTCGACAGTAAGTAATTAAAATGATTCCCTGTAAAATAAAAGTTTCACTTCTATCTTTACGACACACCCTGTCTTTTATATCGGGGAATTGTAACATCTTGGGATTGCAAACGACAGCTAGTAACTAATTCATAAGTATCTATGAAGGCCTATTTGAAAGAATATATTTAATTTCTTTATGTTTTTGATTGTTTTTTTTGTATTGCTACCGCACAAATTGACTCCATGCTGCCTGATGTTAAGCAGTCAATGAAGTCCCATAGTCAACATAGTATTGGGGCATGATGGCCCTCACCTTGAAGGCCTTTAGAGAAGCTTTTTCACGCCCCAATTAAAGGACCCAGGATCATAAGTGAAGGGAAACACGTGGGCTGGTAGCGAGTTCCACATCTTAATGGTACGGCAGAGATAAGAGGCACCGAACCGTTTGGTGCGTGACGGTATCTTTTCCACCGTGTAAGAGTGGCACCTTGACCCAGCACGTGTCGTTCGGGATAGGAAAGGAGAGGGTGGGATTAGTTGAAATAGCTCTTCGGAGCACTCACCGTGATAAATGCGGTAGAAGACAGCCAATGAGGCCACGTGTCTGCGTAATTGCAAAATGTAAAAATTATGTAAAAATATAAATAAAATTTGTGACAAAATATAGAGAATTCGGTTCCTTATTTTTGTATAATGAAACACTTTTTCATCATTCGTAATTCCTTTAAAAAATAAAACCTGCTAACCTGAAATACCCAAACGTTATGTAGATTTATTGAGATTGAAAATGGTTTTTAATTCACTCGAGAAAGGTTCGAAGCAAAATGTATTCTTTACGTAACTAATGGATTCATTGGCGTTATCCCACCACTTCGGCTTAATTAAACCAATTTAAATTACTTTTTTCAATCAACGTATTACTTTGATTAACTTTAAAGAGTTTTAACAAAATTATTGATTTAGTGACTTCCTCTCCGGGGTCGCGCCCCGGCTTCCGAGGGATATTATATTCTCGGTGATAAAAAATATTCTATGCGTTGATTCTTGAAAAATATTTTATATCGGCTATTTCGGAGCTAATTGGAGATAAAGTTTTTGATAGACAGATAGATAGAATGACAGAAAAAATGGTAATTTATGCTTAGGTGATATCCTATAAATAGTGGTTTCCACTAAAAAATTGGAATTTGTTTTGATATCACAGCTAGACACTAGAATTGTATTCATTGGTATAGATTTTGTCGCTAAAGTTCTAGTTCTGACAGATCCCACCAAGACAGTAGAGCTCTTAGTGCAGAGTTCGTCCGGGGAAGTACTACCACTTTACCCATTTCTGCCGTGAAGCAGTAGTGCACTTGTATTACACTCGTGTTTCGGTTAGAAAGGTAAGGGGGCCGGTGGAATTACAGGCACATGAGACTTAACAACTTCACGTCTCAGGGTCGATAATGCATTGGCGATGCCCCTAGTATTGCAAATATCTATAGGCGGCGGTGACCACTTACCATCAGGTGGACCGTCTGCTTGTTTGTCGGCACAAGTGGTATAAAAAGAAAAAGTGACTTATTAAAAAAATATATATTTATCTCACAGTGCAGAGGATATGGGAAGATGAGATGCTTCCAGGTTAATATATATTACAATCCTGTACGAAATATGACAAATGAGATAAACACAAATGTTACTCTATGAATACTCTTCAAATGATATACTATAAATACCCTGGGACATTCTTTTACACACGGCCATCTGGTCCCAAACTAAGCAGAGCTTGTACTATGGAAACCAGATAACTGATATACTACATATACTACTTTTACACACGGCCATCTGGTCCCAAACTAAGCAGAGCTTGTACTATGGAAACCAGATAACTGATATACTACATATACTACTTTTTTTTTCTAAATACATACTTATAGATATTTACACCCAGACACAGAACAAACAGACATGTTCATGCACACAAATGTTTGTCCTGGGTGGGAATCGAACCCGCGACCTTAGGTTTGGCAGTCAGAGCGTTAACCACTAAGCCAACTGGCCTGTCAAATGTATTACGAAACAAACTTTAAATAGTGCACTCTAGTTCCGTCAGCGACAAGGAGCTTTACAAAACATCTGTACACTGAAACTCATCCGTTATGTAGATCATAAATCTGATTACATGACGTTCTTTTACTACCGACCAGCCATGCCCACAACTTCATACGTGTGATAACGTAAAATTTAGGTATCTTTTATGATGATTTGGATTTAATAAAGCATTTATGTTTACGAAAGCCACGTTCTAGTTCCCTGTGAAAATTTTACTTGTAATTTCTGTAATTATCATGTAACAGACAACTTTAAAAAAAATTGGTTAATGGTGTTCTCTAATAATCCATTTATTAAAGCTTTTTGCTAATATTTTCAAGGTACAGATACGATAGTTCTACAGTATATAGAATAGATATAAATCTCAAGTGTCCAGGCGTCTTGTAAATTTGGATCCATTCAGCTACTTACGACAGCGACTGTACTCAAAGCCGGTTAATAATAACTCGTTTGCGTCGGAAATTGCTGAGGATTTGCTCTTTGTCCTCTACAATCTGGCTTGCACCAACTTGCATCCCTATAGTATTATGTAGGTAGTCTAATGGATTTCAATTGTTTAGTTCGTGCTAATAATGATTATGGAGGTTGTTTCAGAGTGTAGAAATTAACGCCTTTGATGGATGTTGATGCATTTTGTGTCTTGGGTATTAAGGAAGGTAATATATATTAGACTTTTCAATTATAATGTCATCGTGCATTTTATTATATTTTATGGGAATTAATTGTGAGAAAAAATAAAAGCTCCTAATTAACAACTAACGTTATTTTTAAATACAATCGGCTGTCCCACGGTTTTACCAGCGTTTTCAAGGGCTCTTACATTTTTCCGGGATAAAAGTTGCTTTTCTGTTAATCGAGGTTATAAACTATCTATTTATCATCTTTCATCCAAACTGTCCATCAATCAACCACAAACTTTCCCATTTATAATTTTAGTAGAATACGACAAGGAAAAATGTTAAGACATCACAAATAATTAAGAGGTATTTTTTGTAGAAGGTAATCTCCAAGATTACTCATCCGATAAAATAACATCATTCACTGTTAGAAAGCTAAACTATTCCCGAATGTTATCGCTTCTGTAATAATAGCAAGGCTTTCTTTACACCCGCCAATCTGATCTAAAACTAAACTGAGCTTGTTCTATGAAAACCAGTTTAAACCAGGCACAGAACAAAAATACATGTTTATGCATGCAAATTTTTATTTTGGGGAGGAACAAAACCCACGAACTGTGGAGAGGCAGTCAGTGTCTCGAACCACCAAGCCAACTGGGTCAACTGCGTCAATAACTGCTTTTCTCAAATAATCCTGTGTAACTTAAGTGCCGCATCTCATAGCTATCAAGCAATAAAGCAAAAGCGCCAGAAAGCTTATTAATTATTTCGCCACTTGGTGGAAGTGGATGCCTTCCATTAAAATTTCTTAATACTATCTACGAAGACCGATAAATAATAGACTATTACATTTCGACCGAGCTCATTTAACTTAGATATTAGAAGCCTTCAGCTGGAAACAGAGAACTTTAAATTGCTCTACAACTGCTCAAAAACTTTTCTTGTAAATTTCGTTTACGAAATGAAAAGAATACTAAATCAAACCATTAACTTTTAATAAAACAGCATTTTTTGTTTGCAGGTAATTGAAGATAAATAATGGATACGAAGACGTCACGAGAATAGTTTTTCAATAAGAAATGTGAAAAGAAACTACCATAATGCTTCATAGAACTTCTTCGTCCAGACGCAGGCGGGCTTCTAGAAGTGCTGCCACTTCGCCACAGACTCGATCTCCGAGAACTTCAGCACAACCGTCAAGACGAGCATCTCTAGCTACGACAGAGACTGATGAAGAGATGGAGCCGACGCCCCAAAGGAGTCCACGAGCTAGCCTCGCTCCTGAGGCAGCATTGGACTACCATCGGAGCCCACGACACTCAATCGTCTCCGAAGCCAGATCAGCAAGGAATTCAATAACACCAGACACTGCATTACAAATGAGAAACACCCTAGCCCCATCGCGGAATAACTTGGCCGTAGAAATGGCTTACGGATCAAGATTAAGTCTGAATCCCCAAGATTTTAATAGAAGCCCTAGGAATAGTATCACTCCGGACTCAACAGCTCGAAGTCCGAGAAGAAGCTTAGTTCCAGAGGGAACTTCTTGGAATCAACCGAGGAATTCTCTCGTACCTGACGTTGGAAGAAGTCCAAGGCATTCGGTAGCGTGTATACAGATTGATCCGGCAAGGAGCCAGAAAGAATTAGGTCCAAGCCCAAGGACCAGTCCAAGAGGGAGCGGACTACCTGAACCACCCATGAAGATTAAAGATATTCCAGAAATCAATAGAAGTCCCAGGGGGTCTCTGATTCCTGATTGTCAAAGAAGTCCAAGAGGCAGTATTGCGCCATCAGAAAGGAGCGCACGTGGTAGCCTTGTAACGGGGGATGTGGAAGCAGCAAGGGTTAGTCCAAGGGGGAGTTTGACATTGACATTCCAAGAACCATTGGTCTCAAGAGAAAGGCGAGCAAGTGAAGACAGCCAAGCTGCTGGTGAGTGACTGCTGTTTTAATATACTATTACTATTTATATACAGAACATATAATTAACGGAATTCAATCATAACAAGCCTTAATTTATGTACAGCTAGCACGTAAAAAATTGCAGATATATGACAACCCTTATAAAATTCGGTAGCAGTATGTACGTTTTATACAAAAACACATAAAGATGTGACAGAAATTGGTCTGATATTTTATTCAATCCGAGAATTCACTTTGAGGAAATGTTAATGCGTAGAGACATAAATCTATTTTGCTTCACTTGTTTTTCCACAATCTGCTTCCGAGTCACGCTTTCCAATTCTGAAGTTGTTTTTTTCAACCATCCACTTATGTCCGCAGTGTTTTCGTTGTTATTTCTTTGGGAGGTTGAGTATAAAAGCGTTGCCTGATTCGTTCAAGTGTTAATACAAAAATGACGGGTTGTAAGAAGATTTTGTTCGCCACAAGCTTTTTATTTCATATTATTATAATTAGAAATATAGCTGTGTCTTTAGCTATGGCAAGTTTTTAACAACTCAATTTATGTCTTCGATATATGATGGATTGTAAACTACTATAACCATAAAATATCTTAAGTTTTCAAAGTGAACGCAAACGGTTTTTATTGTGTATATATGCCAAACTACTAGCATAACTACCTACAACTGATTTGATAATAATTAAAGACGTTTAAAAATTACTGTAGGTATGAATTCAGATCATTCAAATTTAATTTACTGATGAATTATAACTTGTTTAGGCAATCGTGGAAGGAGTGTGTCACCATACAGATCGTCCCTAGCAGGTCGGCCGAGCGGGACTGGAGCGCAATCCGATACTGGCTCCAGGCGAGCATCCAGTTCGGTTAGCCAGGTTTGTTCATAATTTAACACAAAACAGATTATGAAAATTTGTTTTAACAGTTTCGTGAATTGTCATGTATGTGGGTTGATGTCTCAGAATCAAAAACGCATGATGCTCCTGTTATTGCAAATGTTCATAGATGGCGGTAACGATGAGGTGGACCGTCTGCTTATTTGTCGACCGTCTACTTCCGATAAAGAAACAAAAAGTATATGATCTTTTGGACATGCTGCATTAAATGATGTACGATTGCTTTTGGATTTTTATTTTATATGTCATAGGACAACAGTCGGGGAGGCGATCCACCTGATGGTAAGTGGGCTCCTATGGTCATTTGCAACACTGGGGCATTGAAAAGCGTTATCGATCTCATGTGTCTGTAATTTCACCCCTTGCCTGAACACAGTAATATAAAAGCACTACTGCTTCACAATGGAAATGGGTATAGTGGTAGTACTGTCCTAGACGACCTTTACACGGCGAGCTCTATTACTTCTCTTATAAAAAAATAATGATAACAGGTATCCGGCGACGAACAGAGGCGTCTTTGTGGTGAACAGGCAAAGTACAACGAGCGTAGTGGCATGGGCCTCGGGGTAGGCCTCACGACCTACGGCTCGGTGGCCTACCAGCTGAAAGACGCCAACATGGAGGCCTCCAGCACTGTTGACTTCGTGTGCCGGGCTGCTAAGATTATGAATAGGACTAGTAAGTATTTATTGCCTGCATCTTAGCCAGTCTGGTATGAAAAAGGCTTTATCTTTTGTAGAAAATTATTATAATATAATTTCTTTGTTTCAGTTGTGATGACAGTATTCCTAGCCTGCCTCTCCACGTTACCAGTCATCATGTTAATCATGGGTAAGCTTATCTAATACTAGCTTCCGTCCTGTGGCTTCACCCACGTTGCTGAGGCAATAATTTTTTCTCCAGGATAATAACGTATATTTCTATTGATAGAAGAATTTTGGAAATCAGATGATTAGTTTCGGACTAATAATAATAATATTAGTGTAGACATATTCAAGTCAAAAATCATCGTTTTGATTGCTACAATGAGTTGGCGCTTTTACTAAAAGAGTGTAGTAGGGTTACTACCGCGTTACGGCTTTCTTAGTTCCCACATTATAGTATCCATCTGGCTAGCTTTCAACCCTACGGTTGAAAATCTGTCACCATGCACCTACTGGTATATTCTAGAAGCTGCATTTTAAAGCCGAGACCTTGCCATTTCAGGACACGTATTTACCTACCTACCAATTTCTACCACATCATTAATTACCACTGAGTTTGTGGTCAAACACAGAAACATTTAGGAAGGACGCCTAGTATTTATAAAGCAAACTAAGTTTGTTTACGGAAATTTCCATTTAAGCGAGCGGAACTGGAAGCGAAGACGCATTTGGATAAAAACAATAGCTATGGTACAATATATTTTTTACTTATAAATCGACTTCCAAAAGGAATAAGTTAATATATTTCTCGACGCATAATATTTTTTTCTAACTTCCGCGTCACACCCCCATTCTCGAGGGATTTAATATTTTTCCGAATAAAAAAGTATTCAATGTGATAATCCAGAATAATATTCTATCTCTGTGTCAAATTCCTTTGTCAAATATATTTTCGCATTTTTATCATTATGTAATACAATATTAAAGTAAATTTATTCGTATTATTAATAATTATAATCTTAGAAATAAAGATTTTATAATTTAAGGTTTTTGTAAGATCAGATCATCATCCGATTTTAAAAATTATTTCACTGATTGAAAACTACACTATTCTAGAGTGACATAGGCTTTTTTATATTCCCGAGATTTACTAGATTTCTCAGGAACACGAGTCTAATCGCGGAATGGTAAAAGATAAACAGAATAACTGACAAAAGTACTGAAAAACTTGTTATCTACGCTCAATTTATAAAAGAATTAATGTCGGTTAAGATAAAAAGTCATTTCTGGTTCAGTACAATGAATTAGTTCTCAAAATACACAAATTTCAATCTTAAGTCAGAGAACTTTAAGTGAATTTGACATAAATCTGATAAGCCCAAGAGTGAAGGGTCGAGATGTCGCGGTTAATCCAATTAGAAGACTCGACGGAGCGGACGAAAATTAACGAATAGTAGAAAATATTTGACAGCCGCTGGAAAACCCAATCAGGCTTTCATTTTCAAGTTTTTATGTGTACCTCAAGGTTCAATACTTATAACAAATCTTCATCTTTATTATCCCTGAAGAGGACAGAGTTTCGAGTTATGAGATACGCATTCCGCCGAAGATATTTAAGGCCCAACGTGATATAATATGTTGAGTATTGTCACTGTCTTTTGGGCACTTTACCACTTCTTCTGGGGTTGCAGGTAATTAACTCTAAATAAAAAAAAGCATTCATATTGCCTTGCTTATTAATCAAACCTAAGGCATCGGGTCTCTTGTCTAGTTTTATACGAATCGATGATTGGAAACTCAGTCATTTATTCAGTTTACGCCAAAGGAGGTTATGAAGGTCAAAGCAACAGTATTTTGTTCATAGGTATTAGTCACTAAGTTTTGGTGTGGAAATTATAAAGAAGAACATGTAGCAGACTTGTTAGTACAAAGGGCATATTAAAATATCAACCATTGTAGAACATAGTAATGATTTTAGAATTAAATTAAAAATAAATCACATCAAAGCAAAATCACTTTTAAGAAATGTAATTTTCCATCTGCAAAATTCATTAAGCCATGTGTTATTAACGCGGCAGCTAACAGCGAGGAGTACGGTCAGCAACACAAGTAGCTTAGCAGATCCTTTACGAAGTATAGTAAAACTAATCTTTAACGTTGAAACGATAGAGAAGGTTTTTGTTTACACATATTAACTATATAGTGTGTAAGTGGTAATTCTTGTGTATCACTTTTAAATCTTCAAGTTTACCAAGATCATTGTAACCAAAGATAAACCGAGTAAATACTGGTAAGGCTTTAAATGTATATTTACTTAAGAGCAGTTCGAGTATTTACTACTATTTAATGGTTAATCTTAGGTATAACTAAACAATTTTAGAATTGACCGTTGCTCAAGCATTTAATTAATGTAAAGATTTATACTGACAATTCATAAGTGCCTGTAGAGAGGTATTTGAATAAATATATTTCATATCGTAACCTAAATTTACAGAGTTAATCCTGGTTAAAATCTGAAATGTACATTTTTTAAAGAGTATTTCAGACATTTGCCGTAATTACATGGTTAATTTTAGGTTTTACTGGACAATCTCAGGATTTACCGCAGTTGTAGTTTTTAAAAACAAGGAAGAAGAAAAACATAATATATTTATTGGAAATTAAATGTGCAAATATACAAAAAAAAAATACGGTAACATATATAAAATCATCTGTTTTCTTATATTTTCTAAGTTCTAGACATTTAGTATACCTTTAGGTGTTTTCTTAATTTGGATCTGTTGTACTTAAGTTGGTGACTGTACCGCAGCGAAGATTCCTCCCTGAGGGACAGAGGCGCGTGGGACAAAATTCAAATTAATTAATAACAGCAATCGAAGATTTGAATATAACTTAATAGATATTAGTTGTAATGGGAACTGGCTCCGAGCAATCGCTGGATGGATTTATTATATATGATCAGTTTGGTTCAGTGAAAACTAGGGTAAGCAGGGTTTTACCGGTGGTAGCTTCAGTAACCTTGACTTTCATAAGTGCCCTCCGCGTGCCTAAATTGAATAAATGGTTTTGAAATTTAGAGTTTTTTACGGATATGCTTTTCTTTTTATTCCGGGGGTAGACTAAATCCATCCTTAGATATATCTTGAGATTGTAACAAAGCCTATGTTCATCTGGAATTCACCTTTTTATTAGTGAAACGATTTTTCAAATAAGTGCAGCCTGGAGATAAATCTCAAATAAACAAACTTACAAAATCTACTCTCTCTCTTTATATTATTGATATAAATGTGACCATTAAGGTTCTAAGAAAATTTAGCGCAATTGGAAAAAACATACACTTATAGAAGTCTGTCTGCCTTCTCACATATTTGATTAATTAGCTTATTTTACAAAATATTGCCATCCTCACCAAAGTTTTCCAAGCAAATAAAGAAACGTAAAGTTAATACGTTAAAAAAAAACAAATTTAAAGTTATTGACAATGTTGTTAACCATCAATGTGTGTGTATGAAGAATAGTTTGAGTTACATTATAAATATAACATACATTCCTGCAAATGTACCTTTAAAGGCTAATATGAAAGCGTTTCATGAATTTTGTCTGTCATAATATAATATATTACCTTTAGACATCCATACCTTTCCACTGTGTGAAAGTCTCTTTTTACTGCAGTTTCTTTCTCTTAAAGCCGTTATCCACGTTTGAAAGTAAGAAGTCTTTGAATCTCTTTCTTACACTAAACGTTGGCCGACTACTATGTTCAAGGAGAAATTACACATCTGTTGGGTGTACTCCGAAAGTTTTACTTACGTGTCTGCAGTCCAGGTATAGCTTATTTATAGGCTACAGTGACCACTTATTTTCAGATAGACCATTTGCCTGCTTATCAGACGAGTTGACATAAACAGCACATTCTGAACTGTGACTTCATCCAGCAACTACTGAATATCTTCTAAACTTTGTCCATCAAAACTTGCCGATGTAAGCTGATGTGTTGCATTAATTATCTCTAAAACCAACACAATACAAGATCAATCTGTGCTTATACAAGTAAACTAAGCATAAACATCGTTAATCTTGTTTGTTGTAAAGTTCTAAAGTAGATGTACGCTGCTTGTACAAGAGGCAAATATTGACCCAATCACGCAACGGTTGATCGACGAGCTTCAAATCGGTAAATCCACTGAGCGAAATAGATACACACAGAGAATCAACTGTAGCCCTTGTACAATTACCTCCCAAATACAGTCACCGAACAAGCGACAAGGATATCTCTGCTAGCTTGTAATAGATGTGAAAGATATCATTTGCAGCCTTATGAGTTATCACCGATGATTTTTTAAGAATTTACAGTTTAATGGTGTAAAATACACTGTATGTTATACAGAGCAACCAGCAATGGACTTATTATAATGTTATGATTTATCGAAGCTCTGTATCTGTAGGCGGAATATTCAGCAAATCTCCTGAGCGTATCTAGTTTGCGTAAACCAGCTACAGCCAATTCGGTACAGTCGGATTGGTTGCAGGACGTGGCTTTAATTATCGGGAGCTGAGTGGTTCAATTGGACATTGCACGGGAGGTTGCTCACCTCGGATAGATTGCTGACACTGTATACATTATGAGGTTTAGGTAGTTCTGTTTAGTGAAATGGAAATAGTGTTGGAACTGGGGCCTTATAATTATTCCTTATTGATCTAATTCTGGTTGAACTGTATTACCCATATCCTCTCGCTTTTGATTTTGTTATCTTATTATGTACTGGTCTGGCTTACTTGTAAGAGTTTACAGTATTGGAAATACTGTTTTTAGGAAAGAGCACTGCTTATCCTTAACTACAGGGATTTGTCATATTTTAGGAAGTAGTATTCCACAATGTGTAATGTATTTTTATTAAGTACCACTCAATTAAGGCAGTCAATTTAAAACGTTGTCTTTAAATAAAACTATTTTTGTTACTTTTTGTGAGACGTCGGGAGGTTAGGATAATAGTAATTTTAACGGAAAAGTAAATAGGTCACGTTGAATCAATAAGAGGTCCAGGAGTCAAATGTGATATATAAATTATTTAAACCCTATTTAACTAACTTACTACGTACATATTTAAATAGAATTAGACGTCAAATATAATAACCTAGTTTATTTAGCACAAACTCACTTTGGGATCCTATTGTGGTGTGTGAAGAATCTGGTAGCGTGTTAAAAAACAGACCTTAAGGAGCAAAAATTATATTGGCATTTTATTGGTACATTACATACACAGACTCAACACTCTTCATATAGTAATGACGTCAAGGAGATTTATAACATGCAAACTTATCAGGTGTGCAATACATCCGCGACTGCCCAGCTGAACCTCGCATTCCAGTCTACATGGTAGTGGGGGGCGCAGCCGGTGGTGCTGGAATCTGCTGGCTACTATGGGCTCAGCTCGCTAGTCGGACCTCTAATTCCTCGGCAAGCGTACCTGAAGTCATACTTGGGTATACGCTCACGGCATTCTTGATTGGCTGGTAAGTAATTTATTGTATTTCAACTTTAATAAATTTGTGAATAGGCTGCTAACAGGAAAGCAATCTCCACCTGCATTATCTTCACTTCATTCAGGTGTGATTGAGGTCAATCGCAATCCCGTCATAAAAAAAAACATAGTACCTGAACCTTTAAACCGGATAATATTGGTCGATAGCTCCAACCGATATTAGACATTAATAGATATTTGGAATTAACTACGTTTTACGAAGTAGACTATCGGGATGTGTTTCTGGTAAGTTAGCAGTATAGATTAAAAAGTGTGTTGGCCTCAGAAGTAGTCCTTGAAATCCTTCAATAAAAATGCAAACAAAATAAATGTCAAAGAATTCCATTAGGCTTATGATGAATTAAGTATTATTTATAATTCAAACGCATGAACCTGGTATCAATAAATCATACCTGGAAATGTAACTTCCATTATATTTTTTATTACTATTCTCAGAAGTAAGAAAGGAAAAAATGTTTATCAAAGATCAATCATTACATTAATAATAATGACTTACACTGGAGCAACGCCAATGGAATAAAGTATACAATCGATCATTTAATTTTGATTTATTAGGTGCTAAAAGTATTTCAGTAATTTTAATATAGGTAGGTAGATAGAAATACAAAGATTTTGAAGCCTTATCAGATTGCTTGAAAATTGATTTAGTTTTTGATTGCTCTAGTAATAGTGACAAGATTATAAATCTCAATAAATCCCACAATTGACCAATTACATGTTAGTTTGTATTCTCTTTATAAACATACTAGCGACCCGCTCAAACAAAGCCGGGGCGGGATAATAAGCGTAGTATACACAAACCTTTCAGATGAAATTTTCTAAATAATAGTGAAAACGACATAAAAGTCTTTCGGGAAATTGAAAGAATAAACAAACAGAAATAGTGACCTCGCTATATACTACATACGAGTACTTAAAGAAAACATTAGGTTCGGTGACAAAAAATAATAGGTACCTTGTAAGTACCTACCTTAAAAGGTATAAGTAGACAGTAGTAGTAAATAAACTTGCTTAGCATGGTAATTAGTGGGATTGTAATCACATTCTTTCAATCAGGTTCGCGTGTGGTAACTACTGGACCCTAGAGATAATGTGGCCAGATTACGCACCGACGTTGTTCGAGCCCAACCAATGGTGCCACAAGACTCTCTACGTGTTTGCACTAACGCAGTTGGGGGTGGTGTGGGGTGTCGTGGGACTTCTAGTAATGCTGCTATTAGCTCTCGTCGTGTGCCAGGTAACGTATTTTAGACCTTAAGTGTGAGGTGTTATAGTATATTTTGGTGTGATACCGGATTATGAAGGGGACACCATTTTATTTACAATCTACAATGACCTTGAGGTTTCGAAACTACATTAATCGATGTGTTCCGGTAGGCACTTGGCGGATCAGTGGCCTTGAAAGCTTTTGTGGATCTTCTGCCTGTTTTTCAGCAGCATAATACATATTTTAAAGCTGTGTAAAAATATGTTTGTAGGTAGTAAATGTAGTTGTAGCAGAGAAGTAGTACCTAATGTTGAAAATACTACTTTGTTATGTTTTTTCATAAATGTAGGTGTTCGGCTGCGGCTGGCTGGGACCTCCTCGCTACAAGTAGCAACGGCGCAGCGTTGTGCTCGAGCTGTGGCACAGGAACATTAATAACACTATGGACGTCGCCGGAGCCCTCCTACCCTTCACACAAGTCGTCAGGCCAGAACTAACCATCCATGTGCAAGAAGTACTCACCCAAGCAGACAGAGAGGCTGAAGCCCTAAAACCAAAAAATCCCATTCCAGAAATCAATGAACCCGATAACGATGACGTACGTCCAAAAAGTGTTAAAGACAGTCCGACACAAACAATGAAAGAGAGTGTTGTAGTGAAAAATAGAGACATGGTGAAAGTGAGAAACGGTAAGAAGGGAAACCCGGCCTGATGGTTGTTGGTCGTGCTGCCACCGCACGGCAAAAAGCATGTACACTTTGAAGCAACTGATAAAATCTACTACTTTTGATTAGGTTTGGCGTTTTAAATATTTTTGTATTTCGTGTGATTTTCTATGGCGTCAATCAATTTTAGCGTCAATATACACGTTCGTGTCGCTGAGATTCGAATGGCACTGGCGGGTTCTCAAACTTCTGACATTCATGTCGAATTATGGATGACAAAATGTCTATAATTTTAAAAGTATCCCTAGCTATGTTTATTTAATTTTACATTGATGTCGAAGATACGAGAATTAGGCTCCTGGTGTAACAACAAAGTATGTGTAGAGTTATCAAGTAGGTTTGTATTGAATCTAGGGTGTCACGATAGTGTCAATCGACATAAAATTTAATGGTGTATGAGGAAATAAAAATCAATATCTAACCATATATGATACTGCGCTTTTTGATGGTCAGCTCTGGCCATTTATTAATTAATAGTTATTTTTAATAATTTACATTCATATATCTTTTTATAAGATGTGGTTTGACGTTGCTTAACTGTTAGTGCTTTTCGAAACTTCTCCGTGCTCAAAATAAAGCTTTTCAATATTTGACTTAAATATAGCTCGAAGATTTAGAATTATATTATTGTGTATATGTGATAGTAGATATAAATAATTTCTGTACTGTCTATATCACAAGTGTATTATATAAAAATTTGTAGCTTTTTTTTGTAAAAAAAAATACAACGAATATTCACTAGATATTAGCTAGTGAGCTTGTTTATATATTTGTAAAATATTAGGATTTTTGAAAATTTCTGGTTATTTCCAGGTAAACATATTTTAAAAAATGTCATTGTCTATATATTTTTAATTTTTCAACAATTTCATTATTTTTAAAAATATTTATTATTGAGTAGTTTTTATCAAATTTATTTGAGTGGATGGTGACATTTTATACATAACCCCTTTAGGTAAATTAGTATACCCACATATCTAACGTACATATTCTAGATATAGTTCAATGTATACATAATAACACACACTATATGATTTTGTATAAAAATAAAATCGTGTGCACTTAACGGAAATATTTTTAAAAATATATTTATGTGTCGTCTGATAAAATATTAATGTGTAAGTAGGTTCGGGTTTGGTGTAGGAATATTAATATCTTAACAATTATTAATTTATAAAGGAATTATCTATTATTCGGTTAGAGGCTTCTAGTTGGCGAGAAGTAGAAGATCTTCCTAGCTTAGGTGTAAGCACTCAATAAATGACAAATACCGATTGATAAAAAAAAATAAAAAATCATTGAGCTATTATATTTTTGGGTTATTTGATATTAATATCTCGAACACCAAGTCCTTAAAACACAAAACTGCATGGAACAGGCTTTAATAGGAATTTTTGTGAAATATTATAAAAAAAATATTTTTATAAAAATGATAATAAAAAAAGATTTAAATAAGTCAATGATTGTATTTTGATGTGCTTTTAGTGACACTGTAAATATTTGTTTATTGTATGCAAATAAATATTTTACTTCTAATTTGAAACAAAAATAAATATTTATTTGGAAATAAACAAATTTTATAAGATACACTGAATAAAACAAACGCATAAATAATTTTTACTTTTTAACACTTGCTGCATTAATATTTTTTTGCCAAATTTTATATTGATATAACATTATTTCACTGTCTAATTAATTTAAATAAAGGTATATATCATTAGTTACTTTACATAATTTCATGATTAGAAATTACAATTTAAGGCATATATTAAATATTCACCAAAAGCGTTGATTTAATAGTAAAATGATTTTTTTTAATATTATTATGCTTTCATAAATCAGGAAAAAATTCATCATCATCAGCCTATCTCCGTCCACTGCTGGACATAGGCCTCACTTATGTCACACCACTGAGTTCTTTGTTTCCGACCGCTGCCAGCCAGCTCTCCTCTTCGTTTATCTGTCCAAAACATTGTACATTATAATTAATTAATACATTTTATATAAAAAAAATATCGTCCTAATATACCTATATATATTAATCGTCTCAGTCGTAGACCAATTTACGGATCAAAAAGTTATATTAAATAATTTCATTATACAATAAAACTGCTTACGAACCAAAAAATTCAGGGATTTATTTGTAAAGGTGCTTTTATTATTTTTATAAAAAAAAATGTATTGTAAAATGGAAAAAAACAGCAATGCGTATAGAATTGAATTCTCTTTATAGAAGGTAAGTGTGTAAGTGGATTGGAGTATTACAGACTACTGTATATAAAATATAACTGTAAATTCTTATATAATTTACTTAGAGTTATGAATTCTTACTAGAATTTATAGACAACTGGTTTGGGAACATAGACTATACTTGTAGTTATTTTTTATAGTTGAAAATTATGAATATCTGATGAACCCTAGCTCTAAGAACGATTCCTATCCTATCCTGTAGTAATACGAACTATTTATTAAATCATCATTGACCTTTGTATCCTATTTAATTGGATTAAATCACTAAAAGTGGTTATTAACTTGATAGTTGTAGAAGACATAGAATTTTGAAAAAAAATACTATTACCAATTAAGATAAAAAATACTCTTAGATAATTTCATAAATACATCATGTATTTAAAAATAGACCTATATAGTATATTTAATCATTATCTTGTAAATAAAACTTTCGTAAAATATTAATCTATATTATATTTCTCATACCATTTTCTGTAACCCTATACCTAGGCTATACTTCTATATTGGTACTAAATATTCTATATCATTATAACATATCATATTTCAAACCTATAATCTTTCCTAGTTGTACGAACTTCCCTTTTAATCAGATTTCAGACCAACTCTGTTGCCATTTCGTTTGGTAAAAACAATTTTATTGTATGAAACTTCTGCTGATGCATCATTTTCAAGCCGCCATCGTATATCAGTTGACTACCTCAGTCCCAGTGGAAATTAGAAATTACAAAGTATTCTAATGTCATTCTATTCTGTAAATAACCTAATTAGTTTGTTACCCAAGCATCATTGAATATATTATATAGTTGACACAAAATTCACTACTGCCAGTATTTTTAATAATAATAATAATAGTTCTTTATTGTGACTACTAAGGCCCACTTGTTAGTATTACAATATATTCTTAAAATCTATGTTAGTAACAAATAAAATAAAGTTAGTAAAATTACTTATTATCTATTTACAATTTCCACACACAATCAGGTCTATAGCACGCTTTAACAAAGGCGTGTCAAATTTACTCGATAAAGTCTTCAGGACACTGTTGGAACTAGACCGCATCCTTGTTATTATAGAAGCGCTCTTTTTACGGATGATCGCGTAGAAGTCATCAGTTCTAGCCTGAGCGAACATATTGGAGGCACTACAATATCTTGGTAGTCCCAACAGAATCCTGAAGCCATTATTATATTGAACTCTCAGGGCATTTTAATAAAATTAGTAAAAAAAAGTACATAAATAGTCAGTTTTTTTATTTATTTATTATAATAAAACATTAATCACTACAATCTTTAAACACATTCAGTATTTTTAGTTTAAATACGTAAAAAAATAACAAATATCACTTTTTTGTTCAAAAAATACACGATATCAGACTTGGTATACTAAAAGCCAGGTTTTAAAAGATGTCTAACCATAGTCTCCCTGGCATGAAGTTCATCGATACATATCTAATCCATATCCCAATAAATCAAGTGATTACGTCGCTTTGATATTTATGAATATACCAACAAAATGTATCAATAAATTCTCCGAGACCTTGACCTTGGCCGTCCCTAACAGCCCCATGTAGATAACTGCCTTTGAACGAAAATAAAGTGAACGGCGAACTTTTCACATCGAGGCCTCTACCACCACCTCTAATAGCGATTCAACTTCACCAGGACTGATTTGCTTTCCTGTCAAACGTATCTCCATATATTCTGATGACTTGACATAATAACAATTTAACTAATCTTAGCGTGAATTAGATTGCAAAAAGTACTGATGGTTAGGGTCCTGAAATATTGTACTGGCTTAAATAAACGTCCATTAATATCGAATATTTCAATCGTTTTTTTAAATCCCATCGATTTACCAATTCCGGGCTTAAGGTCTTTATAAACAGTGAAAACAGAATTGTACCTTGCCCAAACCGAGAATTGTCTGCAAAATCCAGCTTTATGCTGTTCGATCAGCAAAGTAGATAACAATATAGATAGATAAAATTATATTCTGCTGCCAAAAATATCCGGCACAGAACAAATAATGATTTTAAATGGCATTACAACTGAAAATACCGCGAAAGTAAATCTTGCTTAGTTTTCAGAACAGACCAAAACAGATTGATTACTTTGCAGCATAGTCATTCTCGTACGCGAGACAGTTATGCGGTTTTGATACTACGAACTACTTGCACAGTTGCAGAGCTATTTGAATAACGATCTGTGATCGGATAATTTTGATTTTTGCGTAACGTCATTGTTAAAGGAAAAAGTCTATCTAATGAAGTACCTACCTACCTTACATGCCCAATTTTCTACGTCCGCAGAATGATCAGTATATTTATTTTCTTATTACTTTTAGTGATATTGTTTAAAAATATGGCTGTACCTTTATAGCTGTGTTCTTTGGAATTTTTTTAGATTTTTTACATTGGGTTCTAATATTTTTTAATAAATCAATATTAGATATTGTATAATTAGTGCCTAAGGATACCGCTTCTGAAGCTACGTTTTGACAACATAATTATTTAAATTTATTGACATTTTATTCTTAAGAAGATATGTTTTTTTATCATTATGTATTAATAATGTGTGTTAAATTAGAATTTAGGACCTTTATATCATTCTACATATTAACATCACATATGAATAGTACTATATCTTGTAGATAATATATAATTTATCACATAGAGTAAAAAAAAAAAAAAATAAGAACTACTAATAGTAGATGTCTAAAATGTATATCACAAAACATAATTTACTAGACATATATAATACTATATTATGAAAATAAAAATTATGTACTTAATATGAAAAAAACTGTAAAAATGTATTGCGTGTATTTATTGTGATGAAACGATTAATAAATGTCTTTTTTATATTTCTTGCATTTTTAATATCATAAACCAATATTCCGGTATCGCCACTTTTATTAAAGAGTTAGTTAGTTAATAGAAATTTATTGAAGCAGCATACAAATGCGTTGAAAATTATGTGTCATTATGACACTGGTATATGTTGTGAAAGTACTATTTTGTTTAAAATATTTATTCTGTGTTTTATAATGTGCACTTTTGAATAGTCTTCACTTCTGAATAGATTCTGATGCTCTCTCTAAAGCAGAACTAAAACTAGTTACCACCTTAATTTTGGTCTCATTGTTAATCAAAATACCATTAAAAGTACCACACCAACGTAGTTCTGTATTAACAGGAAAAGTTTGACATCGACCTAACTAATATTTGCACCAATGTTTGTGTTAACAATACCATAACCAATTCGCAGTTTATCTCCAGTTATTATTGTATTATATCTTGCAAATCGCCCGCCAAATGTTTGCTCAAGGTTGCTAAGATAAATTTAACTGATGCCAAGTTCTCGCCAAGGGACTACAAGGGTCCAATATCTGTGAATAAGTTATGATTCACTTGTTTGTGTTGACACTAACTTTATTAAATTTGCAGATTCTGTATTAGATTAGCATGGCGCATCTGAGAAGGGAACACTGAGTAAATAAGTACAGAAGGGCAACTTTACAAACGCAGAGCCCTACACCTTGAATAGTATATTCTAATCAAACGTAAGCTTAACTTTATGATTACTGTTTATATATATGAATTCACCAAATCATTGATATAGGGTTATTTTTTTTAGCCAGTTTGAGGCTTCTTATGTTTTGACCCCAATTTACTGTGCTGATGTGGTCAAAAGTGGTAAGCTCACAAAGTCAAGAAGGGAACTGACTCTGAGCTGCAGCTGTCGTCAGGGCATTCGAAGCAAACCAACATAGCTAAGAGTATCAAGGCCTTAGAATTTTTGTTCACTTCCTATAAACCGAACCGAGATCTTAAATCAATCAAATGAGATAATGGTTGCGACTGTTGAGTTTATACATAATAAATGTAATCCAAAGATAACAAGAAGTTCTCTCCTGTGATTATTTATTCAGTGGTGAAAATTTTACTGAAAGTTTCTAGTTAACAAGGATCGTGTTGAAAACGTACTGAAGCAACGTAATTTGCGCAACGCTTGAATCTTTAAGTTATTACACTTGACGTCGTATAGGCAACCTATCTTGACATTAGAGGGCTCTCGGAGGATTGCCACGTCGCTGAATGAATCTCAAGATCGAGCAGAGGCTAGATTTTTTTTAAGCGTATATATTTATTTATTGGTGATTGGTAATTACAGACATTTTTGAATTTTAATTCCAATTTAGGATCTAAATATGTGTTTAAAAAGTATTATATGTATTATAATATCAGGTATCCAGAACTTGCTCTGCTTGGTTTGGGATTCAGATGGCCGTGTGTAAAGAATGTCCCAGGATATTATTAATTTATGTTTAATTTATATTGAAGATCAGGTCCTAATATCATGTACCACACAATGGTCTAATAAAACACAAAAAGGGGGAAATACGTAAAATAAATAATTGTTTACTACATACTGAAATTTTGTGCAAATATATTAAAAGACACTAAAAGATAAAAGAGTTGATTACATAAATATATAATATATTCAATTTAAATTAAATATTAACTATTTTTGAAAATATCGTCAGTATGTAGGTAAGTATTATAACAAATCATTATCACATGCAGTCCAGCCCCTTTATTCAGCTAATACAAACTTTATCAGCGAGCCGGCGCATCGAATCCTCCGAGGGCAGACTTCTCACATGATTGTGTTGATAGTAAAAGAGACAGAGCATGGAACCCTCGAGCTAGTGTCACTATACCTAACAGAATGACACTTCAGGCTTTGCTCGTTAATAAAAAGTGCACGGTAAACTGATAATGTTTTAACCATTTTTTTTATAATTACCCTCATTTCTTAAAGAGAGGCAATACTTGTAAATTGTTCTGCAGTTGCTCTTGAAACTGTAGTGGAACTAATGGACCATGTAAAAGCAGTTCAATGTTTTTCTTCAAAGATTGTTTCTTGGGCTTATTTTAACGTGTAAATCGTGCATTTAACTACGGATTTTGGATCATCAAGATCGTATTTTCATCCTTTTTTAATCCTTTTTGCCGTTTAGGAATGTTATAGTAAAATTTACGTTATTGCCTTTAAAATAAGGTTGTCTATTGATCCTTTGACTAATTGTATGGTGATGAACATGAGCCAAAAAGGTTAATCTCTTATTAAATAGGTTTTAAAAGTGAAACGTTTTTATCCATCGCGTAATTTTTTTTCGTCCATCTATCGCATTAAAGCAGTTTCACTTGCATCGTGGTTTCATAATTTCACACATTTTAAAAAAATGAATAAACTATTAAAATACACTATACATATTTAATTTTATTTTATAAAGGCATATTGAAGAAAATAATACTGTATATAATTGTAACTGGTAGCTGTTTCTAGCATCGGCTAGTTATTAGAAACCTATTTAATCGTAGACAAAATAGAATACATACATTTGCAACACAGTGGGTAGTTAATGGTTGCTGAACGCATAACTGCTCTCGGACCATTTATTTATAAAGTAGTAAATTCGGACTTAATTGTGATAAAAATGTGTGTAAATTGAACTTTGGACGTTATTTCATTGATAGAATATGGAGTACAGTGATTAATACGTGGATTAATAACTTTCTTATAAGCATTTGTTTGTGAGTGGACTAGCAATAATCGCGGGTGGCGCGAAACGTTGAGCGGTGCACCGCGCTCTCTCACTCCCGTGCGGACTGTATAGTTCTGTCTTAGTCGCGCATTATTAGGATTCTTAGAATTCAAAATGAATTGTGTAATTTGTTCGAAAAAAACGGATGTTGGGGAGATTATTAAATGTAATGGATGCAAAATGGGGTATCATTACAAGTGTGTAGATATTACACCTGCTGCTTTCAAGGAAGGCCATATAAAGCGGACGTTCAAATGTAATTCCTGCATAAACGTCACCAGGAGAATCCGAGTGACGGACGAAACTCCTGTGCGTGGTGTTGGCTCAGGTGTGTTAGCGAAGGAGCTACTGAATCAGTCTTATGATGAAATTCTCCATCAGGATAAGGCGGGGTCACAGGATTTGGATAATGTAGTGCAAAGAATATTGGAAAAGATGAATAATGTTTTAACGGCTAGAATCTGTGTTTTTGAAGAGAAAATAATGGAAGAATTTAAATCTACAGTTACCATTTTGGCGTTAGAAAACACTAAACTAAGACAAGAATTGAAAGAATCCAATATTAAATCTAATTTGTATGAAAAACAAATTACGTTGTTAACTGAACGGCGAGTAGTAAAAGATAACCCGAAACAAACCAAGATGAGCCCTGAACCTATGACAGTGTCTACCAATAATCATGGGTTACCGCTGGACAGCAATAATGACAACAGCGTCCCGCCAGTGTCCCCCGCACCCGCGGTGCAGGCGCTCGACCCCCCGCAGCCTCAAGCAAAGGATACCTACGCGGCGATGGCCAGGAAAACGGCGGAAAACGATAGCGGTGATAATATTTGGATGGAAGTTAAAAGACGGAATCCAATAAAGAAAGGCGGTAGCACGTCGGTGGTGACTTTAAAGGCAGTGGAAAGAAAAAAGTATCTTCATGTTTGGAGGTTAGATAAATGCACGACGGAGGATAATTTAAAGGAGTATCTTCAGAAAATATTAGGTAAGGATACCGAAATATTTATTGCGAAATTGAAGCCTAAAACGGAACGAGTCTATGCCTCATTCAGGATTGGCGTTACAGCAGATAAGTTTGAGAGACTTTGTGATGCGGATATATGGCCAGTAAATATAGAATATAGTGAGTGGATTTGGTTTCGCAGCTCAAGCAACTCCAATTTACAGCAAACCCAGTAGATACATTAGTATACTATACCAAAATATAAGAGGTCTTCGGACAAAAACCACGAAATTTCTGTCGCTACTGGAATCTTCTGGATCAGATTTATTTGCCATCACCGAAACAGGCCTTAATGAAAGCATACAAAACGCGGAGTTCGTAGTTCCGGGTTATCATGTGTTGCGGTGCGATCGCGCGGATGGGCGCAAGCATGGAGGCGTGCTTTTAGTGGCCGCACCGCGGTTCGAACTGCGACGAGTGGCGCTTCCAGGTGGCATCGATATTAACTGTTACAAATTCGAATTGGTTTGTGGTAATGTGTATAAACTAAATAACTTTTTATTTACATGTTGTATAGTGTATATTCCTCCACAGTGTGATGAGAATGAGTACATGGTACTGTTCAATATATTAGAAAAAATATGTGTTAAGCATAATAATAAGGTAGTAGTAATAGGGGATTTTAATTTGTATTCTAGCAACCGTAATATTGTAAATTATTTTGATTATTTTAAGTCATTCTGTGAGTACGTTCAGTGCAATGATGTGCCGAATTGTAGTGGTAGGCAGTTGGATCTCGTGTTGTGTGCGCGCGGCGTCGGCGCCGAGGTGAGCGCTGCGGACGAGGGACTGCAGCCCGTGGACGGGTACCACCCACCGCTGCATGTTCGCCTGGAACTCGTGCGACCCGCGTCCGCAGCGGCGACGCCAACTGATACTACTGAGACGGTATCACCGCTATTGCATGACGCGATAAACCGAGCGCAATGGAACTTCAATAAAGCGGACTTCCATAATGTATACCAATCTTTAGGGGAAATAGACTGGAGTGATCTATATAACTTAAATGACCCAAACGCTATATTAAATGCATTTTATGGTAGAATATATCAAGTTTTTAATATGTACGTGCCGACAAAAAAAGCTAAGTTTAAAAATTGTAGGTATATATACCCAGTGTGGTATACCAGCGAAATTATTAGAGACATAAAGCGTAAATACGTGTTGCATAAAAGATATAAATTTAGCAGGTCCAACGAGGACTACGCGGCATTCTCACAGTGTAGGGCGAGAGTTAAGGCCGAGACTTCGCGAGCTCACGACGAGTACCGGGATCGCGTTCAATACCACCTAGCGAGTGAACCGCGAGCGTTCTGGAATTTTATTAGAGCTAAGAGAGTCAACTCGTCCAGCCGCAAACTCGTCAAAGACGGCAGGGTATTATCCGAGCGCGAGAGCGCCGAAGAGTTCGCCCGCTACTTCGAGTCTGTATACACGCCGAAGCCGGCGACATTGAGCGTGGCGGCGGCCAGCGAGGGCGCGGCGGACGAGCCGGGCGCGCGCGTGGCGCTGACGCCGCTCGCGCTGCGCGACGTGCGCCGCGCGCTCGCGAGCCTGCCGCCCAAACGTTCGGTGGGGCCGGACGGCATCCCACCATACATTTTTAGGGATTGTGGAGCAGTACTGGTGGAGCCTTTACAACATTTATTTAACGTATGTATTAACACTGCAACGTATCCCGATCGATGGAAGCTCACCCGAGTAGTACCGGTGCCGAAGAAAGGGGAAGGGCCTGCGCCGACTGATTATAGACCCGTGGCGGTTCTGTGTACTCCGGCCAAGGTGTTCGAGGCGGCCATTCATGGTTGTCTCTATCCGCAGATTAGTGCTCAGTTGTCTGATGCGCAGCATGGATTCCGCCCTGGGCGGGGGACAACAGGTAACCTACTGGTTCTGATGAAGAATCTAGTGCCGGCAGTGGACGCAGGGCTACAGGTTGATGTCGCGTACTTTGATTTCCGAAAGGCGTTTGACACCGTAGACAATGACATACTTTTGTCCAAGCTGGCTGGTGTGGGGTGCACCCCGCACACGCTCTCATTCTTTGCCTCTTATCTACGTGACAGATGTCAGTATGTCGATTGGGACAGACACCTGTCAGATCCCTACCCTACAAGGTCTGGTGTGAGTCAGGGTAGCAATTTAGGGCCCTTGCTGTTCATTCTGACGATCAACGACCTCCCGAAGGTAGTAGGTAAGTCAATACCTTTATTATTTGCAGATGACCTAAAACTAGTTTTGGAAATAAAGCACAGCGCAGATCATAGCATACTACAACACGATATCGATAGGATCTTAGCGTGGAGCCAAGACAATAAGCTGTACTTCAATGTGGCCAAGTGCTCCGTACTATCGTTTAGCCGAGCACAAGCCCCGAGCCAGTATCAATATGTCATGGATGGGTTGCCGTTAAAGCGGGTCACGGAGATAAGAGACCTGGGCGTGCGTTTCGAGCGCGACCTACAATTTCGGCAGCACATCACAGACATATGCAAAAAAGCATACCGGAATTTGGGGATGGTTTTGCGCCAGGCTAACAATTTTACAAACATTAGGGCTTTGAAAGCACTGTACGAAGCACTCGTAAAGAGCCACTTGGAGTGCAATGCGGTCATTTGGTCTCCACACGAAGAAAAATACAAATTAATGTTAGAACGCATACAAAACAAATTTCTTAGGTTTTTATATATGAAGCAGTATGGCGTGTTTCCAGGGTACCCACTGCTATATCCTACTTTATTTGTTTTGGGAATGGTGGGATATTACAGACTCGAAGTAAGAAGGGAGGTAGCCCTTGCCACCTACATATTCAGACTAATGCGCGGTAAAATTCACAATCCGGATATCTTAGAGGCGGTTCAGTTATGCGTTCCGGATGAGTACGTGGGGCGTCGCCGACGGCCGCCACTGCTGGCGGTGCCTCATGGGCGCACTAACCTGCTGCAGCGCGCACCGCTCGTGCGGGCGCTGCGTCTGCTCAACACACTGTCTGACCAAATTGATGTGTTCTCATGTTCACTGAACGAACTCACAAAGGCTGCTTATTATTACCTCTGCAGTACCTAAATTTGTTGTATTTGATTGTAGAGGAAAACAATGTAATATTGGGAATAGTATAGATTAGATATAAGATAGATAATAAGATCAACTACTCTGTCGCATTAGGCTTGCCTGTAAAGATAGACGTAAGTTTCATGGTTAATAAATAAAAAATAAATAAAAATATACATCACTATACAATACATACCTTGCAGGGACAGGGTTTTCTGTAAGGTAAATTACACTAGCTCTACTATGCTACGTCTTCTATTCTTTGTCTCTTTTGCTAACTATGCAATCACGTGAGAGGTCTCTACAAATCCTCGGGTTCCCAATGAAGTGTATGTTAGCTGAACACGGCAGTAAGACCAGTTCTGTCTGAGTAATTAAACAGCCCCGCCGTTTGCTGGTATCTTTGTTTTGCTTTGATTGGATTTCTTACCTTTTTATAATATACTAGCTGCCCCCCCGGTTTCACCCGGGTTCCCGAGGGATGTTACATTATTTTGTTCTTTCTATCATCAATAGTTTTCGCAGCGCACGCGACGTAAGGAATTTTCCCTAACTTTTTTGAAAATTTAATATAGCCGATGTTTGGCGGAGATAGTGTAGATTCCCAACAGTGAAAGAATTTTTTAAATCGGTCAAGTAGTTTCGGAGCCTATTCAATGCAAACAAATAAACAAAAAAACAATCAAATCTTTCCTCTTTATTATATCAGTATAGGTTATACTAGCTGTCCCCCGCGGTTTCACACGCCTTTATCGATATCATTTATAGCCTAAAACCATATTGGAAAAATTCCGCGTCGAATGGTGGCAGCCCCATCCCGATATGTTCTGTAGTTTTGAAGTGATGGTGCGTCAAAGGAACCCTATTTTCCTTATATATATAGTAGATAGATAGTTGGTCAGTAAGTAGTGGTAACTTCAGGAACTTAAAATTTGATAAGTAATTCCATAAGTGCTCTTTGCGGATTTTAAATTAGATTTTTTTAAGTAAAGGGATTCTGGAAGGGGCTACTGGAAGTTAATAACTTTTATACTGTACTGTTCTTGTGTCTTAGGTTAAAATTCAATTAAAAAATGAATGTAATAAAAACTTAATTTAAAACTAACGCTTGGCTGAACATGCCACGTTCGCATTGAAGTTCAGCAGACCATAAGAGGACTTGGCTTAGTTTAAGGTTTCAAATTATTTTTGGCACTTATCCAACTTAGTCTTGGAAAGAAATAAACTCGTATACAAATTAATTAATAATAAGAGAAGTTACAATCAAATTTCATATATAGAAAACAATCTTTCGTTAAATATCTATATAAGTATGTATTTAGAAAAAAAAGTAGTATATGTAGTATATCAGTTATCTGGTTTCCATAGTACAAGCTCTGCTTAGTTTGGAATCAGATGACCGTGTGTAAAGAATGTCCCAGGATATTTATTATTATTATTTATTTATTTAATAAGAATATCCGCATAATAAAACAATTGTCTGTATAGTACCTGTATATTGTATGTATGCCAGTTGGCTTGGTGGTTACCGCTGTGACTGCCAAACCGAAGGTCCCGGGTTCGATTCCCACCCAGGACAAACATTTGAGTGCATGAACATGTCTGTTTGTTGTGTGTCTGGTTGTAAATATTTATTTATGTATGTATTTAGAAAAAAAAAAGAAGTATATGTAGTATATCAGTTATCTGGTTTCCATAGTACAAGCTCTGCTTAGTTTGGGATCAGATGGCCGTGAGTATAGTCTCAGGATATTCATTTATTTATTTAATGTAGGTGTACAAAATTTGGCTTATCTAAGGAGGAAATCAAACCAATATAAATTGCAAAATAAAAACAGTCACTAATTTATTAAACAAATCAATAGGGTCTAAGGATTAAATCATACATTATTTTTACTTTTAATTAGATACTTTTAATGCCTTTTTCTAAGAAAATATAAAAAAACAGTAAGAATAAATAAATCCCAAGACATTCTTCACACATGATGCTAATAGTATGGGTACCAGGTAACTGATATACTACATATACTGCTTTTTAAATGCACACTTATATAGATATATACACCCAGACACAGAACAAACAGACATGTTCATGCACACAAATGTTTGTCCTGGGTGGGAATCGAACCCGCGACCTTCGGTTTGGCGATCAGAGTCTAACTACCAAGCCAACTGGCCCGTCAAAAGGTATTATACTTTCAAAACATAAACAGTCTTCGTTAGGATGTTGGCTGCAGACCCCATGTATTAATTGTTATATTTCAAGGTCTTTAATTGAGACTAAAAAGTAGAAATAGCTTTTTAAAGAACGCTGCACCAACTACCGACAGTACCTCTGAGGCCCGGCGTAAGCTCTGGCAGGAGAGATACCCAACAGCATCACCAAACCCTGTTATGGAGAAGCTTCCCCCAGGGCATAAGCTCCCGTGGCTGACGTGGAAGTCCCTCAACAGACTCCGAACCCAAGTCGGCCGATGCAGGGACAATCTGTTCCGATGGGGTTACAGCACTAGCAACCTGTGCAACTGCGGCGCCTCCCCTCAGACAATGGCACATCTATTGTCGTGCCCTGCGTGCCCCTCATCTTGCACGCGAGAAGACCTGTATAATGCTACAGACGACACAGTACGCCTGGCAGAATTCTGGTCTAAACAAATTTAGCCAAAACGATCGACACGCAAAAAAAAAAAAAAAATTGTAAACCTGGATGAAACCTGCGAGGTAGTATAAAATATTTAACACTAGCTACCACCTGTGTTTTTACTTGATTTCCTGAGAGTCTGAATGTTTTCTCGGAATAAAAAGTATCCTATATGGTATATATAACTTATTCTATGTGCTCGTTAAATTACATCTAAAAATGTTCAGTCGTTAATGGATTATTAAGTCATAAACATCTAAGCTATGTTTGGAATAATAGTATGCATTATAATAGGTTGGGGAAAAAGTTCCTTCGCATTTTTTAAGAAAATTCGAAACATTTTTAATATAGTTTATTTACATTTAACTAAAGTATGTAGGTACCATTTTTTCGATAACTTTTTGCCATCTTGTAGGTAGGGACATGATCCCATTGCTATAGAAATTTTGGGACTTCTGATCAAAATACTGCGACAAGTGGTGTTGACAGTCCTCTCGTGATGTTAACCTAACACTGCCTAAACAATTCTGAAGAGACCGAAACAGGTGGAAATCTGAAGGTGCAAGGTCAGGACTATATGGCGGATGCATTAATACCTCCCAGCCAAACTCTCTTAATTTTTGCTGTGTGGCTAAAGATGTGTGAGGTCTAGCGTTATCATGATGAAAAACCACACCCCTTCTGTTGATTAATTCCGGCCGCTTTCTCTCAACTTCTTGCTTTAATCTCATCAGTTGTTCGCAGTAGAGTTCAGAATCGATGGTCCTGCCTGGTGGTAACAGCTCATAATGAATAATGCCCTTCCAATCCCACCACACACACAGCATCACCTTGTTGCGAGTTAACCCGCGTTTCGCCACAGTCTGTGAAGCCTGACCGGCCTTTGACCACGACCTTTTTCGCACGTTCTTGTCGTACGTGATCCACTTTTCATTACAAGTTATCTGCTTCTTCAAAAATGGTTCGGTTTCATGACGTCGTAATAAAGAATCACAAATGAGTACACGGTTCATTAGGTTTCTTTCCGTGAGGTACCCAAATATCTAGCGTTTTTGTGTACCCAGTTTTTTTCAGGTCTTTAGCTACGTCGTAACTACTGATATGCCGATCTTGCTCCACTTTTTCAAAAATGGCATCTATTTTATCCGTAATGGGGCGACCAGAGCAACGTGCATCTTAGACATCCTAATTTCCAGATTGAAAACGCTTAAACCAAATATGTGCTACTCTCACAGACACTGCACTAGGTCCATAAACATCGCAAATTTTTTTCGCGGCTTGCGTTGCATTTTTACCTTTTTTTCTAGTAAAATTTTAAAATGAATCGAATTTCTTCATTAGATTCACTCATCTTGGCGGTACGAGAAACAAATGCAAATCACACATAACCAAAACCAGCCAGATACAAATAGTATAGCCAAAGAGATTTTATTACAAGTTCATACATACTATAATGCGAAAAGACTTTTTCCCTATCCGCGTTCCCGAGGGATGTCACATTTTCCCGGGATAAAAAGCAGTTAATATGTTATTCCAAGATATGCTCTATGTATGTGCCAAGTTTCATCCAAATCTGTCCTATAGTTATTGCGTAAAAGAGTAACAAACCTCCATACATTCGCATTTATAATATTAGTAAGATGTATGAGAAAATGGTGCAATAGGGGTTTCAAAGTAAATTTTCAGTTGTTTAGCTAGATGGAGTAATAAATTTCCGGTTTTATTGTGGGGCTTGCCGACAAACTGCTGGCACTACAACAGATTGCATAGAGTTGAAACGTTTTACACATTTGTTTCTGTTGACAAATGTGTCTTAATAAACTACATCACTTTTTTAGAAAAAAAAATTACCGATTTTATAAACTTTAACGAATTAAAAGAAAATTAATCCTTTGATTTTTTATAGTTAAAGATAATGTTTCATACCTTTAAACCTTTCCAAAAAAAAACATGCAATCTAATAGTGAAAACTATATTCATATCAGACGAGTAGTTTTTAAAAGAACCACAAACATAGATATGGGTCAAACAAAGAACCATCTTTGAATAACAATGCCAAACGTCAGATTAGATTAAAATTATATAAAATAAAAAAATGCTTCCTTGTTGAGCTCTCAGTTGTAGGCTGACTTCCAAATTGGTGGCAGCTTCAGTAGCTTTGACCTTCATAAGTGCTCTCCGCGGACCAAAACTGTATAAATGGATCTTTTTCATTAATTAAGCTTATCGTTAGCTTTATTTAACGTTATTCAAACCAGCTAGTAACTATATTTTATCTGTGGCATGGAACAGAACAATCAACAAAAAACTTAATGGCTGCGAACATAAGATCTCATAGGCTTAATCTACATAGGCGTCTTACTTTTAGATTGAGCTGGCTCAAAGGCCATGCGGGCACTAGTTAGTTAAAGGTATATTTATCACCGTCATATACCTGCCTTGCTAGCATTACTTATAGGGATTTCTACCCTAAGTTCAACTTAGTAATTTCAACAACTTTCAGCTGCTGGATAGATTTTGTCTGTATTTGAATCAAGTAGATGTTCTTTAAAAAAAAAGCGGCCAAGTGGGAGACGACACGAACACGAAGGATTTCGTATCAATGTAAAATATTGACCAAAATGAAAAAAAAAAGACTTCTGTGGGAAACCCCTGTAATTTTTTACTTCATTTTATTTATATTCTTTGTTCTTATAGGGGCCATACTTTACTTTGCCTAGAATACAGGCTTGTCCTAGTTTAGGTAGTAGTTTGTACTAAATAGTGATATCAATGTTATTTGTATGTACCTCTCATTATGTTTGTAACTGTATTGTGTTTAGTGCAAATTAAATAAATTATTATTATTATATATTCACATACTCTGTAAACATTTTAATACATCAATTACATTTCATGAGAAACAATCCACTGACATACATGTGGACGAGCGGACGGATGGATAGCGTATCCTTAGTAATAGTGTCCGTTGTCACCTATTGGGTACAGAACCCAAAAAACGTTGTAAAGAAACCTTTATATCAAAAGAGTTTTAAAAGGGTTAAATCGGATTATCAAATTTACTAATAAGTGTTCATAGTAGTTAATCATCATCATCAGTCTATCTCCGTCCGCTGCTGGACATAGACCTCACCTACGGCACGGCACTGAGCTCGATCTTCAGCTCTTTGTTTCCAACCGCTGCCAGCCAGCTTGCGTATATCATCGCTCCATCTAGCTGGAGGGCTACACTACATTTACCGAGCCGTGGTCTCCACTCCAGAACACGTCTACCCCAACGGTTATCGGTTCTGCGACAGATGTGATCAGCCCACCGCCACTTCAGCTTGCTAATCCTTTAAACTATGTCGATAACTTTTGATCTCTGACGGATGACATCATTTCGAATTCATAGGAGTTTCCAAAAATATAATTAAAAAAAAGTGAGCCGTCACGGGACGCCTGGCAGATGTGAAACATCGAAATTATTTTGTACAAGTAATATGTATATATAATAACAGATTACGATAGGAACTGTGGTGACATCTCTGAACACGCCATATTACAATCCTTCACCGCCCGCACCACGCAACACGCGAAAAGCCTACATCGCTATATCGAGATTCTCTAAGGATACGACATATATACAAGCATCCTACATCAACAGTTGGACCGCTGTCCTCAGGCATGATCTGCGGCAGCTTGGCGGAAGATCTTTCCATTTAAAAGGAGGAGTATCATACGTCGCTCCTCCATAGAACTAAATATGGCATAATGTAAAAAAAATATATTACGATTTCTTTCCACAAAAATAACCGAAAATATAAATAATATAAAAACTGAAAAATCCAAAATTAAAATAAAATATTCAAATTTTGACAACTCGCCACGCCAGAAATCGACTTTACGTGTGGCTATAAATGTTTCACATCAAAAACCATTTTTTTTGTAACTAGCAATAATTTGCTTGATCATACACTTGATGTAGGTACCTATAAATTATAAATGCGATTGTTGTTAGGATGATATACCGATGTACGTATCTTTATTACTCTTTCACTCCAATACTACCTAATTCATTGAGATGAAACTTGGCATATAGATAAAACATACTCTTGATTAACATGGGACTATTCATCCAGGGAAAATCTAACATCCCTCGGGAACTCGGCTGAAAATACGGCGGACAACAAGCCCTATATACAAAAAGAATGTTCTAAATATTTTGTTATTAGAATTGAGTCAATCAATGACTTACAACATAGTTTATTGTAAAACACGACAGTTTATACACCACAAAGAGCCGCATCCTTGCTAAGCTCATAATAATACATCTATTTTCGTATCAAGACCAATATACAAAGGAGTCGAGGCGAAAATATTCAATTTAGATAAAAGGGGCTAAGGCACGCTTTGGTAACATGTGTATAAAATCCTTTTTTTAGCTTAGAATCATGTTCGCAAGGGTTTAAGAGGCCTTGATAATGGCTCGATGAATGAATACCTTCACGGCCATTATCCCAGAATAGAAAGACATAGCTCTGAGTACTGGACCCACATTCCCCTGAAGATATTTTAAGTTCCTACGTGATACGACGTGGGCATTTTCACGGAGGCATATTACTAATACCGTGCCTACTAAGATAATCATTTATCTTAATCAACAGTAGCTTGTGCGACCGGGGAATCGAATAAAAAGCCTTCAGTTTCTTTGCTGAGCTTTATACCACTCAACAGAGGCAATAATCTCGAGCAATGAATCTGAAGACTTGTACAACGGTGCTAAAAGAATAAATTATTCAGCTTAGTACGAATGAGGGTGGTTCTATAGAAGGAGCACTTTCAGACATGTTAAATTTAAAGGCGTATTAAAACTAAGCAGGTAATCCTACTAATATTATAAGCTAGTTCTCCCCCGTGGTTTTACCCGCTTTCGACGGGGTGATACATTTACCGAAGATAAAAAGTATCCTATATGTTAAACTGGAAATGTGCTAAGATTCCGTTTGGTAGTTTATGCATGAAAGAATAACACACATCCACCCTCACATACAGTATTTATATAATTAGTGGGATAGTTGGAAGTCGGACGCCAAAGTTTGTATGGGTGAATGGATTGATGTTTGTTACTCTTTCACACAAAAAATACTAATCGGATTTGGATGATAATATGAATATTGTTTGAAGTAGATAATATTAATGAAAATTGTCTATAACCTAAATTAACGCATTCGATCTTTTTGTCACAGAAAAAATTATATAAAAAAAAATCAAAATTCAAAACCAAACCTGGGTTGTTTGTCGGCATGTGGTATAAAAAAAAAAAAAAAGTTTGCCACGTTTGCCAGTTCTTCTCAGTTGAATGTTGATTTTGAAACCGGTGGTAATTTCAGTACCTTTGACCTTTATAAGTGCCCCCACGGGCCTTATGTAAGTGGTTATAAATTTAGAAAGTTTAGAAAATAGTAGGCGTTTTATTGATCCATCATAAGTATTGACTTAACTCAGGTCTGACAAAAAAAATAGACAAGAATATTCAGTGAAGTATTCCCAATTTGCCTTTCTAAACCGTAAATATGAAAAATGGAGTGTTCAAATAAAATACGCAAGTTGATTGCGTTGTTACCCCGGGGCTTATGAGAGAATATTTCATTTTGCAAGTCCGTCTCCGTCTCCTTCAGGAGTTCCCTGCTACCTTCTTGATAGGATAATTCGATTTTATCGATCTCTGTCTAGTTTACACAGAACTATTGTTCGGATAACAAATGCAATGTTTAGTTTTGGCAACGATACTTAATCAAAACTTTGGAGAGTTCAGTTATTGACCCTCCGTCCTTAATATTAAGGTTAGATTTACATTTGAAGTTCATGAAAAGTTTTCGGTATTTTAAGACATCTGGTATTTTCCGACTGCTACGCTTAACACTCTGATACACCACTGTTTTAGGCCAGACATGCTGCAATGAAGTGATACGCATCTTCTATCTATAAACTGTAGAATAATGTAGGGAATGTAAGAGAATACAACTAGAGCATTTTTGAAAAAAATGTCTGAACACGCTAATTTCAGAAGCTACAAAATTGCCCCCATTTTCAGGAATGTGTGCATGATATGTACGTTGATTATATCTGGGTAATGATAAATAAGAATGTATTTTAAAAAAACAGTTATATACTATGTCTCCGATATAAATTACTTGACATACAACTCATTGATTTTTGGCATATGAACCATATTATATGAGTAGAAACAAGTATTTGAAGTCAAAAATCGAAAGTTCGGTAAAATTAAACATCCTAGTGCATGAGCATATCAGTTTGTTCTGTGGCTGGACTTAAAGATAAGTATTTATATATTTAGAAAAAGAAAGAATATAGTATGTCTGTTATCTGGTTTCAATAGTACAAGCTATGCATAGTTTGGCTTCAGATGTGTGTGAGAATGTCCCAGGACATTTTATTTCATTTCAACCATTTGTGACCGTCCAATTGCTTGTCAGCCTTTTGACATCCTACTTATCTTATAAATTGGAATTTTTGTTTCTATGGATGTTTGTTACTCTTTCAAAAAAATTGCAAAACTACCAAACAGATTTGGAAGAAACTTGGCACATAGATAGAGCATATCATAAAATAAAAGCTACTTTTTATCCCGGGAAAATGTGACATCCCATAGGAACGCGGGTGAAATACAGGGGACGGCTAGTACAAAATAAAAACTGAAATATGAATATTGTAAGCTAAGATGCTATTGTACAGCTTAATGCCCTACATACTTACACTTTCATCGATGTAATAATGACGATCGATAATCGACCTTGACCGTACCTAAATAACATTTAAAATGGGAACAAAAATACCGGCGAGCGTCCGTTCCGCTCGGCCTTTCTGCTTGTTCAAACATCGTTAGCTTGGATGTTAGCGTATTTTTTTATATTACGTAAGGCCTATGGAGTTTTGTAATATAAATGCCGCCCTACGATTTCACCTGCACTCCCGAAAAAAACCTTAAGCCTTATGATATAAAAAGTATGAATATCCTTCAACTGGATCGATATCTGAATCGAAGTAGTTTTGACATTACCTTAGTATTAAATATTATGACAAAAAGTACGCACACATGAGACTTTGCAACATAACGTCTCAGAGTTGATAATGCATTGGCGATGCCCCTAGTGTTGCAAATGTCTATAAGCTGTAGTGACTATTTACCATCAGGTGGACCGTCTGACTGTTTGTCGGCACAGTCGCCATAAAACAAAGTGGGACTCTGGGAGCGCTGACAGAAGTGAAGACTGACATCAATATATTTCTTCTGTACCATGTACTCGTATACATAGTAATATTATCAATGTATTTCAACCCAAACTCAACTCTCATGTAAACGGGGCCAATATATGCAGATACTTATTTACAGAGGTATCGGTAACGGTGTCGCGAATTCAATTTTTTTTCCCATCTCAATAAATGGCCAACGAGCCTAAAGAATTTTTCACCTCAAAAGTAATCCATACATTTTATATTGTCATAGAATTTTTACTTTGACTACGAACCATTATTGAGTTTTGGGGTATCAAACAAAAACAATCTTTCGTTTTGAGTATGATTAATTGTAACCTTTTTTCTCTTACTTGTTGGAAGATGGCGACGTTTGGACGACTCCTTACGCCTGTCAAAATGACAGTTTCTCGTAAAAATATATTACAATGATATGCGTTGTTTATGAAAATGGGCAGCAATGTTGTTAAATATTCAGCTACTAGAGCGCAACGACCTCGCAACGCTGGTGAATTCTTTTCCTCTTAGTTCCTTTATTTTGTTAAGACAATATGTAAAGTAATATGATTGTAGAAAATTATTTTCCTAAGAGTCGATTTAGAATCGATCAATCCTCGGATAAGGTCTTCTTTTCATCCCTATCTAATCTCTACATAAAATATCCAACGATCATAAGATGAAATCGAATATTAACTTAAGTCTTCCACCCCCATTCCAATCACTCTGGATTGATAAATATAGAAAAGTACATCAACCAAACGATTTATAATATCAATATAGAATATTTGGCTTTGTCTATACAAAAACTGTTCTTAATTCAAATGAACCGGGTAACTGGCCATTGATATATATATATATATATATAGTAAAGATTAGAAACTTGAAATTTTGCATAGGGATTTCTTTTATAACGTAAGGGGCCACTAAGATAGGCTTTAAAAAAATTCACCCCCTAAGGGGGTAAAATGGGGATGCAAAGTTAGTATGGAACAACGTGTTTTCTTTGTCTGATCAACGTCAAACTAATCGCCGGTGAAACACAGACAGCTATCAGGCATAAAACTGATAATAGAAGTATCGGCTTCAATTCCATGATGGAATAAAATGAGATGATAAGAAAATTAAATATTCGCGCATGTTGCTACGCCAGTTCTAAAACACCAACACAATATATCTCAGTACCTACAGACACAGTAAAGTGGGGTACAATTTTCCAAACAATCACACAGAGTGCTACGCTTCCAATGCAGAATAAATAACGTTTAGGCAAAGCTGAGCTAGAATGGAGCACTTGACTTACTTTTAAATTACAAAACGCTCATTCCGAGCAAGTACTTGTAAACAATCAGTCGTCACCTTCATTTTAGTTCTTATTGTCAGTGGAATTAGGTTGCAGTACCTATTTTGTTTCTACTGACAAACGGATTGTCTTTTGTTTTGTGTCAAGTTGCTTGTTTGAAAGTGGGCACTGCTACCTATAGACATTTGCAATACTAGGAGCATCTCCAATGCGTTATCGATCCTAAGACATGATATTTTAGCTCCTAGTGCAATTCGTCCGGGAAAGTACCACCATCAGTACCAATCAGCACCAATCAGTAGCTCATTTGTATTACTGTAACCAATTGACTCAGCCGTGCCCTTACGGAAATCAATTATAAGTTATGCAAAAATCAAATATCTAGTAACTAATTCTACTGGATCTCTTGCTCTGTCAAATTCCAAACAAGGAAACCCAACAGGAAATCGACACGTGTTTCGCTTCTAAACGAAGCGTCATGTGAATTTGGTCTGGAATTAGTTACTAGGTATTTGTTTTTTGTTTAAGCAGTATTAATTTATTTCGGTTAGCAAGGTAAGGGGGCCTGTGAAATTGTAGGCAGGCAGAGTAAGTCTCGTGTCTCTAATTTCAGCGGGCCCCTTACCATTCTACCGAAACGGGTAAGGTGGTAATCCTTTTTCAGGTGAAATTTGCGCTAAGAGCTTGAAAAATGTAGGTATAAGTGAAAATATTACACCCTTATAATACTAAGATACAAACGAAATATGTCTACTGGATGGGCTTTACTAATCATCATTAATCCGTATTAAAACACTCCATGTGACATACAATCCATATTTCATAACACAAATTCTTTGATAGTTGATTTAATTGCGTAAATGGTAGATATTGTATATACTCAATATATATAATATTCATAAACTTGCTACTTGGAAATGCATTTTTTGACCACTTTGTACAAGGCACTAAGTATATGGGCTCGATTCTGTAAGGAAAATGACGCTAACTCTAGGATGTTTCTTCGCGGCCTCCGTGCTCTGTCTCTTTCACTAAATACGCTAATACTACTAATCACGTGAGAGATAAGCTCTCCGAGACCTCCGTGAAGCGGCTCGCCGACGAAGTTTGTATTGGCTAAATAAGGGGGCATGTAGTCAACGACGCAACTACTACACAAGTAGCTTATGGGGAACTGGGTTAAAATACCATAAGCTACCAAAATTAGGCTGTATCGATAATAGCTGAGCCTCAAAAGTGCCTGTTCACACAAATTCAGTGAAAAACTCGCTAACCACCCACGCCATGACAGTCAATTATTGGGTAATCCTCCTGAATGTACTCCGGGGCACGACCCTTGCTAATTAGGATTGTCGGCCGTCGCACACAATCGAAGTACCTACTCCGTGCTTAAGCCCGCATTATGTCGCCGAGCACAATGATATTTAAGTAAAGATGAGGCTTGGATATGCCAAAGTCGAAACCATTTATTAAAATATCCTATGAGGGCGATCTAGCAAAATCTTATCAATATTATAAATGCAAAAGTTTGTGAGGCTGGATGTATGTTATTTCATGCAAAAACTGCTGAAGGGATTTGGATGAAACTGGGCACTTAGGTGGTTTATAACCTGGATTCATATATAGAATACTTTGTATCCCGGGAATGTATCTTGGTAACGTGGGTGAAATCGAATGACGGGAGTAAAATTATTTAATAATATTGCCATCGCGAATAAGTATGTTTTTACGGATTATGAACAGTTGGCTTCTCGGTTAAAGACCTTGTCTATCCTGCACAGGTGGTGGGTTTGATTTCCATCCACGACAAATATTTGCGTGCATGAACATGTCTATTTGTTCTGTATCTGCGTGTAGATATCTAAATAATTTTGTAGGTATTTAGAAGGGTTATAAAATGTAGTATAAATCAGCTGGTTACCATAGTACAAGCCCTGCTTGATTTGGAATCAGATGGCCGTAAATAATTGTACTTCATATATGCATGATCGACACCAAACTAAATCAAATGCCTAAAGGTGGCTGGATATTGCTTCAATATAATACTAAATTGTATGTATTTTATTGAGATAGAGACCTTTGGAGGTACTTATGAATAGTCTGAATTTAATAACGGTTCGCTTCCTTACTTTACGTGGTTTAGTATATAATCTATCTCTCTCAAAACGTTATATATCTATGGCCGCGCCCAGTCTGAAGAAGGCTTGGGTTGAATTCACAAGAAACGAGTTTTACTACCGTGTTATAATATCTATATATATAAAAATGAATCCCTATTTCTCTTGGTCACGGCATCACGCGTGAACGGCTGCACCGATTTCGCTAATTCGTTTTTTGTTGTATTTGTTATTGTCAGGAGAAGGTTTTTATGAAAGAAAAAAATAAGAAAGTTGCGCGGAAAATTATAAAATTTAAGAAATCTTATGTAACCTTAGCGCTTTTAATTAATGATACCAATTCGAATACAATATTAATTGAAGACAGGACAACGTCTGCCGGTTCAGCTAGTAAATTATAATTATGTGTTTATAGATCGTTATGAGGGTTGTGTGGGTATCCAATCCTAATTAATATTATAAAAGTGTGGGTGACTTTATTGTTTATTCAAAACGCTTTCACAGCTAAACGAATTAACCGATTTTGCCGAAATTTTGTACATATTAAGCCTATTGTATGGTAAAAGACATGGACATGTATGAATTATAATGCAAGTGAAAACGTGAAGCAACACCCTCCTCTTATCATCCCTTTTTAAGAATGATTGCTCGCACATAATAAGTAGTTATATAAGGTAAAGAGAATATTAAAATAATTTTAAAGATATTGAGAGTGATGTTGAAATGGAGGTCGAAATCTGAAGTCTGAATCTAGGGTGTTATGAGTGGGAATTAAATGTAAATATTTCATTTAAATACACCTGCATAATAAAGAATAGATTGTTTCTAATTACTAGAATTGTTTGCATATTACAAAAAAGGTCATTTGTCGCCTGCTCCTGGATATTCGATTTTACAATAATTAATTTTTAGGACATGATATAAAATGAATATACTCGTATATTTTCGGACGAATTTATTTTAGCCACCAAAACTTTGAGCCATGAATAATGTTCTTTCCCATTTTCTAATTCCGTCTATCATCCTTTAGATGTGAGATAATCTCAACAAGTGCCCTTTTTGAAGATAAAAAGGTTCACAGCCAACTTAAACTTATTTTACATTAACTATTCACACCGGGTGACCTTCTCTCTGTCTGTGACACATTTTGGCAACTATCCTTTTCCCTCAGGTGCCATCTGACAAGAAAAGAGTCGCGACAAGGCGGGTCAAGATGTCCGAATAAATATTTCATCTTCCCCGGGGTACTATAACGCTCTTACAACAAAAACTATCTGCAATAACGCTGTTTGTGTGGACTGTATAAGACGTTATAAGACGGGCCAGTTGATGTTGTTAGATACCCTGACTACCACGCCGTAGGTTGTGGGTTCGATTCCCAGGACAAATGTTTTTGTCTGGGTGTAAGGCCTCCTTGTAATTCTAACTGAAATACAGTGCACTACTGCGTTATGGTAAAAATAGGCATGTTGGTAGACTTGCCCGGATTAATTACACGATGAGTTATGATACCTTGTATATATTAATCAGTAAAAAATGACTAGGTACTAATTTCATATTCGTTACTTACTATGGTAGGATATGGACATAAGTAAGCTAATACAAGAAATGTGTTTTAGTTTTGCAATTTTTTTATTTATTTTCTGAACTAAGTCATTATAAATTGTTGGACCAGTTAGATTGGTGGTTAGCGACTCTGACTGCCGACGGTTGTGTGCATGAACATGTCAGTTTGTTCTGTGTCCGAGAGTAAATATCTATATAAGTATGTAATTAGAAAAAAAAAAGTAGTATATGTAATATATCAGTTATCTGGTTTCCATAGTACAAGCTGTGCTTAATTTGGGACTAGATGGCTTTGTGTAAAGAATGTCCCAGAATATTTATTTATTATTTATTACAAGTAATTTCTTTCTGACATTTAATTCTGTTGCATTTCGAACTTAGTTTGATTTGTATAGGAATTGTTTTTCTGTTGAAAATTGGCTGAAATATTGGATTCCACTAAGGGGAAACAACCCTTACAATTCAATTTCATAAAATCAACTTTTAACTAGAGTTGTTCGAAACTTCCTGAATAATTGCATGATTGCAACTGCACTAATAAACTGATTCGAATGAAGTTATTATTCCTAGAAATAGTGCAAACAAGCAATTGTGATTTATTTTGTAGCTTCGTACTAACTGGATAATTTAAGGATTTTTTGCTTGTACTTGATAACCTTAGTATGGTAAGTGATGTTGTCGCCTTCTACACACATAAAGTGTAGAAAGGAACTGGCTCTGAAGTGCAAGTACCGGAATACACCGGCAGATGTTTTTGATAGACTATCACGTTAAGAGTGGTAACCGGTCAGGGGGGTACTACAAAGTACCCCACCATTGCCCTATGGTTTCCTCACGAAGTTTCCCTAGATGATCATTGTAAGTTTCGAGCCTATGAAGAGTTGTTTTTTGGACGTATACATATCAAGTCATGTCTAGGATGTTGAAAAGGAAGACCAAAAAAAGAGTGTTCCAATAACCTGCACTCTACACCTTGCAATGAGTCGACAACTTAAAACATTCGGGTAAATAAATACTCATCTATAAAACGTTTTCCTTTCATATATCAAACAATATAATATCAATACAATACCGTAGCTAGAAACGTACTTCGCGGGTTGAAATATATCTGCCCCGATAACTAAGTATTATAGTGCGGTATATTGTTGGGGGCCCCACTCCCTTAAGGTCAAGGTGACGCCTACAGACACCCGAGGCTTCACATTTATCCGGTATACTTGTCATACTCACTCCAGGCACATGGCCGGATCATTTGGAATTTTCCATAGGAATTATGTCGTATAATAATGTACGCCCACGTTTTCCTGGCTTAATTTCATTGTATAATTATAATGGGTTTCCGATTGTTTTGAGGTTTTAATAAGATTCTGTTTTTAATCTGTAGGTTTATGGAAATTTAATATCAATTATGTTATGACGTCAACGGGTTACATGAAACCCACGGTTCAGGCCGTGGGGTCGATTATTTTGAAATTGTGAATCATTTTAATGAAAATTATAAAGTTACCTTACTGGGTTTCTTCTCTGCTAAAGGGTGAGGTTCAATCAAAGTGATAGCAACTTTTGTAGCTTCCGTAGAATCTAATTAGGTGCCATCTGTGTACCTAAACAGAAATGACTGTCTACAATTCCTCACCTGTGACGTTATTTTGAATATTTGTTGCTGTTTTTATTTCAACGCTAAGCAGGCTCATTGAGATCTAGTAATATCTCGCTTATTTGTGTTTCTTTATAATTTTAATCTTAGTGATTAGTAGCCTACAACATCAGGTGTATAGGCTCTGAGTTAATATTGCTGCTGTATTACACAGTCTATATTGTTGCGTAAGCATAAGCATCCATAGACCCAGGCCACGTTGATGAGAAACCCAAAATAGCTCCAATAAAAAGGTCACTTTCGCGTAGGTGGCATATTTTTCCAGAACAAAAAAATCTTACAAAATCCCCGATGAAGCATCCAACCCTTGTTAATCTCTTACTCAAAAATAAATTAGGTATGTTACCTTATTTTAAATCTAATCCTGCAATTAACCCGTCAGCGTTTTAAATTAATATTTCGTCGAAAAATATGTAAATTAATTGCTTGTTGGGTCCACCTGACCCGAGAGGTCGACCTTGAGTTATGTGCGGCGCGGCGTTGACTGCGGTTCACCCTTTCAAGATATCCGATATGTAATTGCGTATCTGAAACTTGGTACACACGAAGAGTTGATTAAAGGCGTTAACGCTCCGGTAAAAATTTGCTAAATTACACCAGCTCAGGGAACTAACGTCGGTCTCTATCTATCTCTTTCGTTGACTATGCTTCAATTGAGAGGTATGCTATTTTTGTGTCAAGTTGTACAAGTGACACCAACAACAATGGACGACTGCAACATGAGGGGCATCACCAATCTGTCGACGTGAAGTTGTTAAGTCATGAATAATAAATGGTGACTTCCGAACACTAGTTCTCTACCACCAAGTAACTTTAGTAACTTTGACCATAATAAGTGCCTTCCACGAGCCTATACTGAATAAATGGTTTTGAATTCGAGTGTTGTAAGACTGTAATTTCACCAGCCTCCTTACTTTTGTAAGACTTTTCACACTTTTCAGAAACACAGTATAAAAATGCACTACCGCTTTATGGTGGAAACGGGTATTATTGTAGTACTTCTGCGGACGAACTCGGCACTAAGTAGTACTCGTAGAACTCTAGTACTTCTAAAATACGTGTTTAACCACAATCTTGCTTATAAGTGTTGATGTGGTCTTAGGTGGTTAGAACCAAAAGTGTAGTTACTGTCGATAGTCATATGGACAGACAAACTACCTACAATGTTAAAGAATTGCCCAGAAAACGTCTACGACATTTCTGATCTGATCCCAAACTAGGCAGAGCTTCTATGTTATCTGGACACAACATTTTTTAACAAATGTTTGACATAGTTCTAAATTAAACTAGGCCTGAGTCTTTAAGTCAAACTATATACCGCTCGTCTACTGAAGCCCAAACACGAGAGGATGGGCGCCTTCCGCAGCCGTTTAAAGTCGGTTGACAGTGATGGGCTGTGTAATGTGTTCGCTCAAAAAATATGATTTAAAATTTTATAATTTGTTTGAGTCAAGTACATAGACTAGTTATTTTAATTTCTTTAATTTTGCACCTGTCGATTCATAAGATTAAAAAAACAATGTCAATATCTAGCCGTAGAAACTGTTTTGGTAATTGTATTACTTTAGTTTATAGTTTTATATGTGAAATAATAGCTATTTGTTCCTTTAATAAATAAAAATAAAACACACTATTCAAAATGTTATAAACGTTTAAGTATAGTGAGTTTTATCTAACTACCCACACTTGCCTTTGTTATTAGTCAACCGTACAGAGTTGGAAGTTGTAGAACTAATGTGAACTCATATGAAATCCGATCCATCCATTGGCTGGAATAATATCAACGACCTTTTGCCTGTCCACTTGTTTATCTAATCATTGCTCCTGAAATCTAACTTAGCGTATGCGGAATAGAGTTCGATTTTGCATGGAGCATTTGAAGTATTTTCAAATGGCTTTAATTGATATGCGATGTAGGGTTCAATCCTTTGATGTGTAAATAAATATGTATTGGATTACATTTCAAATTTGGAGTGGTTTAGTAATAACGTGGTATTTTCTATGGCAGTTTTTGTATGTACTGTATTGTTTTCTCGTAGCTCCCTGTAGCTTCTCGTAGCATTTCGTAGTCGTTTTCAATGGGTAGAAGAAGGTAAAGGAAAGTGGTCCAATGGTGGATTCGGCGATTCATAGATAAAAAGTGGTCAATAGGTAGAAAGTGCACTAATCATCTATTAATTATATCAGTAATTAAATGAAAAAAACATATGGGTTGACTAAGTATTTTTTTAATTTTTGTTTCATCTTCTTTTACTATATTTATGATCTTTATTGATGCCGTAGATTTCTACACTCCGATCTTTTAGAGGCTTGCTGCACCTCCTTATACGTTACGTATATTTGTATGAATTGTTTCCATGCCTCTCTTTATTTTTTTCCTTCATATTTTAACTTGTCTTTTTTGTATCGTGTGATTTTAATAAAAAAAAACATAAACCGCTAGAACACAGTAAAATAAATCAAACTGAAATAAACAGTCGTAAAAAATATTATAAATACATATAAAAGGGCTTTTCATTCCATTAAAATTATTTGCGTGACCTATTTCCCACATAACCAATCGGAAAAACGCTTATACGTGTTTCGTGACGACTGAAAATCATTTAAAGTTTGTTTTATCACGTTACAAACGTAGTTTTTTTGCTTAATAAGTTAGTTGTTTTATTTGTGACGTGTTTATTATTAATCTGTCAATTAAATGTGCTTTAATGTTTTCTTTTTAAGTTATGATTTCTAATTATTAAACTCGAAATGTTTTTTTTTGAGAAGATTGTCAATTCCAGTATCTAGATTTGTCAGTTGTACCATATTCCTTTAAAGGTGGCCAAGTAAGGTTCTTGTAAGACTTAATTTTTCTATGTATACTCGTTTAATCGATTAACTTGCCTTGCAAGATTGTAGATTGTTTGGAAACACTGAACGCATTAATTGCAGGAATTAAGTATGTCAAACTACCTGCCCTGGGTTTTATTCTGTAAGCTCTCTATGCTCTGTCTCTATCACTAACTACGCAATCACGTGAGTGGTCTCCTCTCTAAGGCTTTGTTTCACCGGTGAAGTTAGTAATAGCTGAGTTAGGGAGCTGTTCGTGAGGTCAGCACAATAAATACTTTCTGTCTATTAGATTTGACGGATTTTTCACAGTCAGTCGCCTGACACCAACTTGCTTGGAAATACTTGTGTTGATGCCTCAGTGCACAGCGTAAAGGGCACGTGGTCGTTTGTTTACTCTATTTACCTTAAAACTGGATATAATTAGCTGGAATGATAGTCATAGTCATCACAAGTTCGATTGGACCATAATATAAAGTAAATCTAAAAAATACCCTGAGACACTACTTCACAGGTTCTCACATGGTTATCTGATCCCAAATTAGGTAGAAAATATATATAACACTGGGTTATCCCAGTATGAAAGCATCCTATATGCTAATGCAGGTTAAAAACTATCTATGTGCCAAGTTTCATCCAAAATCATTGAGTAGTTATTGCGTGAGAGAGTAACAAACATCCATACATCCTCACAAACTTCCGCATTTATGAATATTTGTAGGATATACCACTTCTTAAACATATACTTTATTTCGATATTAACACACAGAAACAATAATACAAATGTTTTCCCTGAGCCAGGAACCCACGACCTGTGGCGTGGTCTGTGTCTCTAACCACCAAGCCAACTGGCCCATCGTAATATCGAAGCTCATAATAAGTTGAAACAGTGAAATATAACTTAAAGCGCGTCGTCATAACAAAAGATGCAAGATACAATGTGACACTACAGACCTACATCGCGCTATCGAAGTTCTCTCAACATGGCATATATACGCTCCTAACAAGGAACAATAGCCGGTGGATAATCTTCCCATTTCGCTGCGTCAACTACGTCTCGAGACAGGGTGGTTGCTGGTTAGGTTATCAGGTTAGTTGGGATCGATTTTCATCTAGGATAAACATTATTAATAACATTTACGAAATTGTATAAACTTTAAAGTATTTTGTATATTTATAATTTTCGTCATAGTTCTGTGTAGGTGTGAGGTATAAGACTTCAATTTAAGGGAAGATCTCCGCTGCTAGGTGATCGTTCCTGAGGTCTGGTTTTTTTTTGGAAGGGATGATGGTATTAGCCTCTGGTGGTTCTTACACGGCCTTTTTTGGGGAGCGCGGAGAGCTCTCAAACTGTTGATGTGGGATGCTTCTATAAATGGTCAAATCCTGAGAAAAAATCAATAGTGCGATGTAGGATTCACGCGTGTGTGTTCATAGATATCGCTACAGTTAATTATTTATATTTATATTTGTAGCTTTATTCATTGTTTAATAACGTAAAAGAAACATTTACTTAAAATCAAATTAACATCGGTTTTCATTTTACAAAAGGAATTTCAAGCCACATTTCAGTATAAGCTCGATAGATAATTGTCTGCTTTGAAGTAAGTTTGATTGTTTTTTTTTATATGTAGAGTTCTTAATAAATAATTTTTCATTATTTCTTTCTCTTTGGTTTATTATTTCATTATTTTTTGCACGTATCTAATTTAGGCTAAGCTAGCCTTAACATCATCTAAACTATCATAAAAACGAATACTTTAAAAGCTCATCATTTCCCCACACGTTTATTTACAACATCCAAACATCAACATAGTAACAACATACGTGATTTATTTTGGATATGCTTCCATTTACATACATTAAGCGGCTCTACATCAAAGGGGTGAATGCGCTAAAAGCAAACAATAAGGCTTTAAACTCGTATAATCAGTCGATCGGTTGAGTTCCGGTGACGGCACACGCTACCTACTTCCTGTTTCGTATTATCGCGATCTATATTACACTACAAAAAATGTTTGCCTTCACTTGGATAAATATATCAAAAATGCTTTTAAAAATGATATTTTGTTGAAATACCTTCCATTTAAACTACAAAATAAATTAATATTATTTTGTATTTTTAAACAAAGAACAATTGCTTCAAAATCAAATATAAAAAAAATACGTTTTTGCAAGTGAACCCATGCTTTTTTTGTGTGTATATTACAGCTTAGGTCAGTTAGTGTGACCTAAGAAATACCGCTCCCAAAATTCTTTACGCGGAAAGTAAGAATTAAGCTATGTTAATTTACAAAGGTCAAGACTAATGATGTTACTATTGGTTTCAAAGTTAGTTTTTATTTGCTGAAGAAATGCTGTATTTTTTGCTGTCTCTTTCAGCAACAATAGTAACCTCTCAATCAGTATAATAATTAGAGTGAGACACTTCATTTAGTGCTTTTGAAGGCCAATTTCATTTAATTTTATTTCAACTAACAAATAATAATAAATCTAAAATATTTATTCATCTCCACAAATTACAAGTCTTGGTAGCATAGCATACAAATGGTTATGAAGATAAATAGTGTGATTTGTGGGAGATCTGGAGCCTAAACTAAGCCAGAGCTTGTCTTTTAGGACACCAGGTCCCCCCTAAACTTAACTAGTTGGTAAATATAAAATGCTAATAATATGAGTGTATCTTAATTCCTATAAATAAGGGAGAAATTGTAATTTACCTATAAACTTAATATTGTTATTAATTTTCCAAATTACTTAAAGTTGTAACAGTTCATACTGTAAATAGGTTAAGTTAAAGTAAGATAGGGTTCTAAAGGGTTAATAACCTATACACAAGTTGGCTTCAATACAAAAGTTAGACCCTAGTCATCCTAAGGATAACCCGCTTCTAAACACATTCAGGGGGTGTATTCATCATTATTGAAAACTAATCTTTCAACCTCGACGGCATCATCAATCAGAAGTGACTCAGTTTATGTACCTTCTGGAACGCAACACGATAAGGGAAGTATTGGATGTAGAGTAGTAGAATACAGTATGCTAATGGATAGCTAGATCTATTCTAACTGGAGATTTTTTCAAATTCTCATTGACATAATTACATTATCTAGCTGTCTCTCACGGTTTCACTCGCGTTTTAGAGGGATGTCACATTTTTCCGGGATAAAAAGTATTCAGTATGTTATTTCAGAGCACGCTCTATATCTGTGCCAAGTTTTATCCAAATCTGTTTAATAGACTTTTTGTGACAGAGTAACCAACCTTCGCGTTTGTCATACTTATTGGATTGTTGGTGTTTGTGTTTAAAATAATATATGAATAATCAGATGTATTTGGGTGACCCTAAGGCGTGAAGTTGTGAGTCTCATGTACCTACTAAAACTGCTTCCGGCAGAAATTGGTAAACTGGTAGTACTACCCCCAAAATAACCCCACACAAGAGCTCTACTTCTTAAATAAAATATGTATAACGGCGCGTTACATTATTCAATAAGTTAATTTTGAGGGTTATAATTTATTTTGTTATTTTTTTAATCGACTAATCGTTTTACGGTAATTTTAATTAAGAGCGGGGTTGACAGCGATCGCATGTTATGGTCATTCGCAAACCCATTGGCTCTAATCACAAGTTATTTCTGTAATCCCTAATTGATTGTGAAATTTAAGTGTCCTTATAATTACAATTGTGAGAAGATAAAACTGTAAGCTACTTATTTTAACGTTTTTCTGGATATTAACGCCCATCATGGATTCACGTGCTGATGAGTGCACTAATCAGCAAGTGGAAGATTCCGCCCGGCTCCCCGATTTCCCGTTATGTATATGGATAACTTTTACTCACTTATTACTGAGAATACTTTTTATCCATAATAATATTTGAAACTTCGGAAATGCTTGTCAAATCATGGCAGAATTTCAGTAGCTATTGATTTAGACATTGCACCAACAATAAGGTTATTGTATTAAACCACTGCAAAACTATTTAAGCTATGGCCGAAGCGTAAATATGATACCATAGACGGCTGTATCGCTATAGGACATGGCGTGGCTTAAAAATAGTCTGAAAGACAAAATGTTGCGTCGCGTAAGCCAGTTGGATATAGGTCAAGATGAAATAGACACGCAAAGTCTAGTTTCGAGTATCAGAATAGATTTTTTTTTTGTTTTTAAATGAGTTAACCGTTTGAAGATAATAATTAGATCTACAAAAAGTTAAAAGGGTTCTTTATTTAATGTTAACAACTGAACTAAAGCTACATTGTCCCTTCGTCAATCTGTCTATCAGCTTGGTTATAGGTATTACAAAAAAAATATTACATCCATACAAGAAACTGGATTTTTCGCTTTTTGTTAGATATTGTGTTGTGGTACGAAAACTTCCGCTGCAAGTTCTACTCGCACTGGGCGATATTTTACTATGTATATGATTAATTTTTAACTACATCCTGAGCATTGCAAAAGATGATGTGGCCTTAGGTAGCAAGAATCAAATTCCTAAAACATTCCTAGAACATCCGAACACACTAACAGCGAAAATTAATATGCAATCCGGATCAAAAATCAAAAGATTGATGAACCTTTTGACAGTAATTTAAATACACGTAATGTCAAAATTCTACTTCAATCTTGCGATTTTAGATCGGGATCGTATATTAATTTTGGCCGTATAAGGTGACAGATTTTCAACTGGTAGTTGTAGATGTAGTAAGTATATAGTAGTTATAGATGGTAGTCAGCCAGGTAGGTACTACAAAGTACCCTACTTCCATGCTATGGTTTCCTGACGATATTTTCCCTGTACCGAAAGTTCAAGTTTACGTTTCACGTCACAGAATCAGACTTTACTATCGACTGAACTATCACGCTATTGGGTCAAGTTTATTATCTAAGACGAGGCAGGCAGAAATATCGATCAGTATTATTTGATATATGTGGTAAGGATTGGCCACATTACAGAGATTTAAACAAGAAACTGTCAAAGTGAAAAGATTTGAATCTTCGAAATATTAGAGTATACTCCCACTATTGTATCCCAATATTTTCCCACAGATTGATAAAGGAGAAATTTTGCAAATCTGTATGATTTATTAAAATTTTAAGCAACAATGTTTTCTTTAGGTATAATTTATATAGCACATATGCCTGAACTGGGAAAACTTCTGTTTCAGTCTAGAAAAACTGCCATATTATAAAAAACTGAAATTTATCTGTAGTAAGTATAATCAACAAAATTAATATAATTAGCTAAATAACAAAGACACTAATGCATGAATAATAAATAAATTCATCATCATCATCATCAGCCTATCTCCGTCCACTGCTGGACATAGGCCTCACCTATGGCACGCCACTGAGCTCGATCTTCAGCTCTTTGTTTCCAACCACTGCCAGCCAGCTTGCGTATATCATCGCTCCATCTAGCTGGAGGGCGCCCTACACTACGTTTGCCGAGCCGTAAAATAAATTAAATAAATTACTTCAATATATTTAACTTTAATACAGTCCGTAACTTTTCTATATCTTTGTAACACATTAAATAAAACACATCATTATCATATGGCTAGGAGGTAACTAGCTATCCCCGCGTTATAACCAGCGGTCCCAAGGAATGTTACATTTTCCCGGTATAAGATATACTTTGTGTTAATAACAGTTATAAGCTATCTAAACAGCAAATACCAAATCATCTAAATACTTTCGGTAGTTATTGCTCGAAAGAGAATCAAACATATGGATGTGGTCTATGAATGAATGGATATCATACATTCAAACGTTCATGCATTCATACATCCATACATCTTTACGTCCATTCTTACTAACTTTCGCATTTATAATATTAGTAGAATATAAGATAGCTTTTGCAACAGACTATTGAGCAAAAGTCGACGTAGTTAGTATAATCTTCAGTCACCACTTACGGACCTAGAGATGGACTGCCAGTATTCCTTGCCACAAAAAATAAAACACAAGTTCTTCGAAGTCACTTAATATAAGTTCGAGACATGTTTATATCAATTCAATACTCTAAGCGGTAGAGTGTGTTATTTGAATGACCATCATTACAGAGACCTTTCTTGAATTCCGGGGAAATTGAACCGGTTGCGAGGGTAGGGACGGCCCGGTATATTTCCATTCACCATGGGTTGCGTGCACACTTGACCTTTACATAGGGCTGCCATCACTTAAATTTCCAACGCCGGATAAAAACTTACAAATCCCCGGACATTTAGGTGAAATTGGGACAGTATCCGGACACACCTAAAATTTTTACACTTACATTTTTAACGCTTATCTACCAATTCATTGGGATTTTCCCATTGAAAACCTCATACGGACGCTCCCCGAACACCCTCTAAACTAGAACAAAACCGGGAAACTTGGCCGGATGGCAGCCCTACCAATACGCATTGATTCCATTTTGCACCTGATTATATTTTGTTAACAGATAGTTTTCTTAAGAGTTTTTATAAGCCAGTAATGGAAAAGTATTTCTATATTAATATATAAGTCCACCAAGTGGTGACTGACTGTCACGCTACAGGTCATAGGTTCGATTTCCATCTACAACTTTTGTGTGCATGTGTCTGTTTTCTGACACAAACATAAACAGATATACTACAGTGTTTCTTCTGTATATATTATGTAGTACCTATATCAGTTATTTGGTTACCATAGTACAAGCTCTCGTTAGTTATATCAGATGATCATGTGTAAAAAATATTCCAGACCAAAATTTAAAAAAAAAACGTTAAAGATTTTTTCTGCTATGTTCTGAAAAAAGTAAATAACAAGAAATAATCTTCAAAATAGACCTTTGACTCCTGAAAACTATAGGTCAATTAAACATGATGTTTAACAATGCAAGGGTCGACCTTTATACAGATGGGTTAAAGTTTCATACCCATCACTCAAGGGGTAATTTATTGGACCCGGATTTGAGATTCAGGATCATAATTTAACAGTTAATTGGATTGGGATAATGTTTTGTAAGGGCAATCCTTATTTCTGAAACGCACAAATATTTTATGCACTATTTACATTCTGAATCATTTTAAGATTTGTTTATTTTATCTTAGCATAGTTTAGATATTAGCAATATAATATACTATATTTGTACAACACATAACATGAGAAGAAGAAAAATAAAGAAATACAACACAGAAAAGTGGTTCAAAAGGAGGCGGTCTTATCGCTAAAGCGATTTCTTTCGAGACAACCTAGCAGTAGCAGGAAATAGAAGAGAAAGGTAGGTGTACTTTGTAAAAAGCAATTACATTTTAACTCAGGTTTTTTTTCATCATTTTTCATATTATTTATTATAGCTATCCCCCGCGGTTTCACCCGCGTTGCCAAGGGATGTTACATTATTTTGTTCATTTTATCATCAATAGTTTTCGCAGCGCACGCGATGTAATAATGTTTTGTAATTTTTTCACACCTTGGGTTACATTATTGGAGTTTTAGTATGGATCCCTAACTTTTTTGAAAATTTTATATAGCCTATGTTACTCAGTGATAATGTAGCTTTCTAATGAAAAAAGAATGATTAAAATCGGTACAGTACTTTTTGAGTTTATTCGTTACATACAAAAATACAAATCTTTCCTCTTTATAATATTAGTGTAGATTATTATACCAAAGATACGCGTGTTATGAGAATTATACTCTAGTAGTAGTACTCTAATTATAATCAATCAAACAGAAACATATAGCATCATGGACCATGCCTTCTGGTATGCATGCTGTATTCTATCTACATGTTTGAATACACATGGCTACACATGAAACTCGCCACCCTATATACCTACAACTACGTTGAATACAAAGGTTTGTTGTTAGGACACAGCATTGTGGCATTTGCCAATCACTGTCGCCATGTGTACACATAGATTTACGTACACACATTTTGGAGTAGTAGAGCTCTTAGTGCAGAGATCTTCTAGGGAAGTACCACCTTTCACATTTCCGCCAAGAAGCAGTAGTGCACTTGTATTACTGTTTCTGTTGGAAAGGTAAGGGGGCCGGTGAAATTACATACACATGAGACTTAACAACTTCACGTCTCGGGGACGACAACGCATTGGCGATGCCCCTAATGTTGCAAATCTCCATTAGCGGTGGTGACCACTTACTATCAGGTGGAGCGTCTGCCTGTTTGTCGCCACAAGTGATATAAAAAAACAGTGCTTTTTATTAATTTAATTTAATATCATAATGTTTTAGATCTTATTGTTTACTGTGATTAATATTCGGCTTGATTTGTTTATAGCGCATTTTGGTGCATCATTGATAATTGTGAAATGACATTTTTACACCAGTTCTCTTATAATAATTGAAATTATCGCTTTCTTGAGTTTTTTGTTTAACCTAGTTTAGGCAGACGACTAATAGCCTTTGTATCTAATAATTGTATCACTAGCTATTATAAATTGATATCATCTAGTATTAACAACTAGATTCCACCCCGCGTATTCATTCGCCTGAAAATTGATACATAGTCGCCCGTGTCTATGTCTGTATTATATGCTACCTATAACTCACAAGATCGGTTCAGTCTTTTATCGGGGAAAGCTTAACAAACAAAGTTACTATCGCATTTATAATATACTAGGTATCCCCCGCGGTTTCACCCGCGTTCCCGAAGTATGTAATAGTTTCCCGGCACAAAAAGTGTTCTATGTCTTATTTCAGGGCAATTTCTATATATGTACCAAGTCTCATCCCAGTCTGTTTGGTAGTTTTTGCGTGAAAGTGTAACAAACATCCATACATACAAACATTCGCATTTATAATATTAAGTAGGAAGTTACAACTGTAAACTTTTGAACTTTTATTGCGACTGATTTAGATTTTTGTGTTAAAGTATTTTTCATTATTTTATTTATTGTGTAAGTTTATTTAACAATTTTATTACAATATTGTAAATATATATATATACACTAGAATTATTATGTAGAATGTTTCCATAAGTTTTTTAGTTTTTTTTTTTAGAAGTACACTTATCTTGACCACCCTTTAGTGCTCCTGCCTCGCCTGTTTCTGCATCACCCCAAGGTAGACAGGTAGAAAATGCCTTAGGCATTATGTTCGCCTTTGTACTTTAGTGCATAAAGAGTTAATAAATAAATAATAAATAAATAAATTATTTATTATAAAAACCATTCAATCCCCTTCCCACCTAAGTTCCATAAATACAAATTCATAGGAATATACCGTAGCGAGCTTACAAAGCTTTCAAAGGAACTTTACTTTGAAATCTCTCGCATTGTTTGATGTATCAACCGGCAGACACTGAGCGATAGGGTACTGCAACCTAACACTGCTCTTTGTACAGTATTTTATATCGGACGTTTATTGCGTATCAGACTCTCGATTGATGTTGTTAGAGTTGCCTTTATTTTCTAGTCTGTTTGTTTTGTTGTTAAAAAAAAGAAAATAATTTGTTGATGGCAAAATGATATCACTAAACAGGAAGAATCGAGGACGTAATCTTATCTATAGATATATTTAAAAGGAGAAGCTTACTGACTGACATATCAACCCAGAGGTTCCTTTATAACATAGGTGAGTTCTTAGTAAGGATTTTTGAAAATTCACCCCCTAAGGGGTTAAACGGGGGTGCAAAGTTTGTTTGGAACTACATGTTTTCTTGGTCTGATCGACTACAAATAAAACGCGGGTGAAACCGGGGGGACAGCTAGTTATATATAAAACAATTAATTACAGCATTTATAACTCAAGAACGGCTGCACAGATTTCAATGATCTTTGATTTATCTCCTGTTCCGAATAGCAAAGGAAATAATAAAAAATTAAGAAATAATTTATTATATTTCTTTACGAAATTTGCTTTACACTTTTCGTTATCAACACTATCTGTAAGGGCATAAGCTACAATCCTCGGGAACGCGGGTGAAATTGCAGGGCACAGCTAGTTATATAATGAAAAGAGATAGAGGTCATGACCAATCATTAATGAGTGTCATTTATATTACAGGATCACATCTTGGGGATATGCAATTTATATAAAAAGACTTAAGTACAGTATTTTGTTTATATATATATATATCCTACAGCTTGTGCCATGTATTTGCAAAGTAGTTACAAAGTTGTGGACGATTTACTCGCATTGTTAACCAGGGAGACAGATTTTGTGTAAAATCGCGTTTTTTCATCAAGACACCTATATAAACTAAACTACTAAACGTTAAAGCTAAACCTTATCTAAATACAAATCTTCGTCCAAATGGCTCTAAAGGCCATTTCGAGATATCAATGTTTAAATGCAAGAATTGCTCGTTAATATTAATAATAATAATATCCGGGGACATTATTTACACGCGGCTATCTGATCCCAAACGAAGCAGAGCTTGTACTATGGAAACCAGATAACTGATATCCTATATATATATATTTTTTAAATACATAATTATATAGATATTTATATCCAGACACAGAACAAACAGACATGTTCTTGCACAGAAATGTTTATCCTGGGTGGGAATCGAACCCACGACCTGCAGCGTAGCAGTCAGGATCTCTAACCACTAAGCCAACTGGCCCGTCGTTAATAATAATAAGTAGTAGATTTAGTTCACTGAACATAATACCTAATAGACCATTCAATACAGGACATTTTGCCCCGTACTCTATCAGATTCTGCATGCATTTAAAGAATTCTCACATCAGATTTTCCTTTAAAAAGCCTCAGTCCCATAAACCTAGCGGTCTAGAAGGACAAACGTGCCATGAAATGAACAAAACACGAGTTCTTCCCCCCGCACCCCGCGCCAATATACCGCAAATTGCACTGAGAATTACCTCACCCCCCTTCTCCCCACTCGGGATCGCAGTGACCTACATAGGGGATTTTATCGCGATCGTTTCATATCAAAAATGAATTTCTGGACAGGCCTTTGAGTCGTGCGGGTAGCGGGCACTCTTTTAACTTGATGTATCATCCCATGTTATGAAGTACTTTATGATTTCATCACATTTAATTTTGGAAGAAGTTGAATCAATTTTACATTGATAGTTGGACTTTATGGAACTTTACATTCACTGTTCACTGCAAGGAATACAAACTTTTATTCCAACAATAATAAATTTTATTTTATTTCTCCCTACAAACTAATATAACAACAAAGATAATACCATGATTTTGTCATTTTAAAGTTTGTAGGACTAACTGGTAGCCAAACTAAGCCGAAGCCTGTGCCTATTAATTTATGGGATCTATTAAAAAGAAACTCAATTATTTTTTGCGGCTATCAAACCTTAAAAAGTAATGAACTTGATTGTTACGGTATTGTGAGCCAGCATATATATTTTTTTAATTTAACATACAAAAACTTGTGAACGCTCCACAATGGCACTTATAAAAGTCAAAGCTTTTGAAGTTACCACCAGTTCGAAAGTCAGCCTCCGATTTTGAATCCATTAGTAGGAGTAGGGTTACCAGAAACGTATAAATCCTGTAAAGACAAGATCAACATTGCATTGCAGAACATATTTTTAAAATAATAAAACATAAAAAAACAATAATAAAGAAAATCACTTTAATCTCCTCATGATTAAAACGCAAGCAAAAAGCACCCCAAAATGTAACTCAAATAAAACAGCATTTATTATCTTTCACCAAATGGATATACCCATAAAAACTCGAATGTAATTAAGACTCATTTACAACACCAGCTGGAAGTGCTGACAATAATTTATATAGGTACCATTAAGAGTTGTAAAGAGCGCTTTATATCCTAAAATCACTTGAGGGCCTCTCTGGAGTCCTTTAATTTTGTGGGCTCCGCAAGACACGTCTCGGCGTGATGAATGATTCTCGAGTTATCTTCGTTTTTTGTCGGAACACGAAGGAAATAAAGATTAACGAATTTTAAGGCTTATGGCGGTTACCTCAAGATTTTGAAATTGTTTTTTCTGTTGTTGCTTTTTTTGTGTTTATTTTATAACTGACCCGAAAGTCTTTGTCCTAAACAAATTTGTTTTTCAAAAGCACTTTCCATAATTCGGAAAGTAGTTAGTATTTTGTCACTTCATAAAATAGAGTGCTAACTATCTAAAATATATAAGTACAAGCTGACCCGGCAAACGTAGTTTTGCTACATTTACTTTATTATAAGCTACTAGCTGTACCCTGGCATGCTTCGCTGTGGTACATTGTGATTGAATGGTTGAGAAATGAAAAACAAAACAAAGACGGTCGCGGATATGTGACTGATGCAAAAAATTGATAAAAACAATCCTTAATGTAGATTATATACCATGCTAAAATTTCAGCTCGACCGGTGCAGAACTTTTTGAGTTTTTGAAGCGTACACAAACCAACATAGCAATTTTAGCGTGAACATTTATCGTACTACAATAATTATTATATTCGATTGCCATCTTGCAACCCTATTGTGGATCTGTGAATGAAACAGAATAATATAAAAATCGCGATTAAAAGCAGGGAAGAAGGCGGAAAATCTGAAATAGTATATATTTTTCAATGCTAAATCATAATAAAATAATAAAAAAAAAATACAAAAATAAAAATTGGTGTGGACAACCCTTATCACTTAGGGGTATGAAAAATAAAAAGAAGCCGATTCTCAGACCTACTGAATATGCATATAAAATTTCATCAAAATCAGTCAAGCCACAACACTGTGACACGAGAATTTTATATATAAGATGTAAATATACTCATATATATGTCTCCCGTGGCTTCACCCGCGTTCTCTTTATAAAAAACCCCGTCCTCTCTTATATACCGTCTCTCTGTATCATAGATAACGTGTGACCAAAATTTAGCACGATCGGTGCAGTATTTGAGCCGTAAAAGCGTAACAAACAAACTCACTTTTGCATTCATAATATTAGTCCGGATGTTTATTATTCAATTCATTCTCAACGTATATTAATGTAGCCAGTCTAATGAATGCAGTTCTCATAAGTTAACGTGTAATTCCAATGTATTAGGAACTTCTGTGCTTTTACGAGGCTTCCTTTCAAAGCAATTTGTATGGCAGATTCGTGCATTAATATTATGATATATATGTCGTTATTGCGTTTGAAAGTTTATATATTGAATATATATATTTCTTGCAGAATTATTCTGATGTGTGCGAAAGATTTTTCCAAGTTGTACCTGCTATATGACACCATCTTTGATTTTGGCTTCAATTGGTCTATGTTGTTTATCATTAGTCCTCCCCTTTCTCTCTTTCTTTCCTTTCAAATTCTTTTGTGTCTTCATCATGTATATTTTCCCTTGACCCTCCATAGAACGGGGACATTCGTAACCCTGACAAGGTCAGCTGATCTTACACTGTTCCAACGCCATATTTCAAAAGGCTCCAATCTTTCCTTTTCCCTTTGCCTTATTGTCTATATCTCATACAAAAGTGCGGTGTTATTCAACTTTCAGGTTCATTGATGTATACATATTTATATAATTTAAAATCTAATTCGCTAATTATGAGCAAGGGTTGCTTTTTTAAATTCACAAAATCATTATTCAAACTTTGTACTAAATAAGCGCAAACGATCCACCTGATTGTAATTTATAGCTAATTATTAACCTGTCTTCCCAACAACTTGACTTACAAACGGATATATAGTTCCAGACGCACATAAAGTTTATGGTTCGAGAAACAAAATGAGGCGTCTTGTCGTAAAGGCGAAATTGCCCGAACGTAACACCGATCGTTATTTGTTATCTCACTCACTAATGTGGCTATAACGCGAGTGAGCGACATGTGTGCTGAGTCAGCAATTCTCGCTCATTTAGGTAAGGGATAGAGTAAATAGGTTTTAAGTCATCATCATCAGCTTATATCCGTCCACTGTGGCACGCCACTGAGTTCGATCTTCAGCTCTTTGTTTCCAAGCGCTGCGAGCCAGCTTGCGTATATCATCGCTCCATCTAGCTGGAGGGCGCCCTACACTACGCTTATTCGATTTTTAATTAGATCGTTTTAATTATTTGGGTTGCAGGCAATTGAAATACTGTCGCCAAGCCAAGCTGTTGTTACAACAGCTGCATAGGACAGGTCCTTTCTAGGCTTTGTGTCTTTATCACCTTTTCACTTTCTTTGATGAAATTCATGATGACACAAACCTTTATTCGTATAAAAAAATAACAGGAAGAATTTGTATATTTGTTACTAAAATAAAATAAAGTTGCTATTTCTGTCTGACTGTTTGTCTACTTATCTGTATTTTAATAAGTAAAGTGATAACTTTTTACCCCATTTTAAGCACATTGCGCCCACAGAGAAGTGTTAATTTTGTAATGGTTAATGTTTATATGGAGAAGTGAAAAAAATAATTTATAAGTTTATTTAACTAATATAAATTATTTATTGCTAATGACATATTTGTACGCACTAGCAGCTGTTATAATAAATAGAAAAAAAAAACAATAAAGTTTCGTGTAAATTCTATACACTGACAAAAAAACCTCAATAATGTTCAAACTTAAAAAATAACGAATTTCGATCACTAGTCTATATTATACCACTATAGTAGTAAGCTAATAGATTATTGTGCGATCTCCTACTCATTTAAAGAATTAATTCAGAGAGAGTTACGTGTATAAAACATTTTATATCATCCCGTTCATGCAAAGCCGGAGTGTATTGCTAGTATTATACGAATATGTGTATAAGGAAGTCTACTCATATTTTGTTCAAAAAGTATTAAAGGGGAATTCCAGACCAAAAATGTAATAAAAATTCTATCTGCAGATTTATACATACTTGGTTATCGTAGAAGGAGCGCATTCATGCATCCAAGTGGAATGAACCGGAGCTCTTGCATTCTCGTAGCATGGCTCGTAGCACTTCGCCATCCGCTACGACGTACTACGAACGTTGCAGTTTGCTACGATATCGATAGATAACTATTATTCGATAACTCAACCATTATTTTCTACCCTTTGATCCATTTGGTGTGGTAGCAAGATAGCCTAACTGCGAAGCCACAGGTTGTGGGTTCGATTCCCAACAAAGACATACATTTGTGTCTTTTAAAATCTGTCCTAGAGACGACGATCAAGTTATTATGGTTAATTACTCCAAGATTAGGAGTAATAAAAAAATTTAAAAAGCAAATTGTGTATTTCTTTTTATGGTTAGGCTTGTCTTGCATCACAGTCTCATGGTTAATGACGTAATGAGAGAAGGTAATGAACAAAAGCAACGTTACTCTAAAAGAAAACTATTTAATAGGCTATTTGATTGAGTTTCTAAATAACATTTAGTTTACGCACTAATTCATGTTTCGTTGATATTAAAAAATGGCATTTTATTCTATTGAAAATAATAAAAATACTAAATATATAATAAACTGTATATAAAATATTAATTAATGAATATTATTGTATACATCATAATGAATGGTGTTTTTTTTACATAATTATATTTATTTCAACCCGACGACTCTTAATATTCGTTTGCATAAATAACAACCTAAGATACCACGCTATAAAGTTCATATTATAATACACTTGCGTTATCATAACAGATGTTTGTTCTCATAAGTAATTCCAAGAAACATCCTATCATTGTATATTTATACTAAACAATATTCCAAACTTGAAGTGGGCGTATAAACAATATGAATTTAAGATAAATACAACAACAACTGTAAACAACAACGACTACCCAAAAGTAATTACTTCACTGTCTTTTATTTAAGAAAAAAAAAACAGAGGTAATTTCCTATCTTCCAGTCTTTGACATAAATAAATCAAAGTGACTTGTTATATAAAGGTGGGTGTCCACTAGGTGTGTAGTTCAGTTTTACTCTGACTTATTTATATTGTTATCTCTATTCTGTAAATACCGAAGCGTGAGTGTGGTTATACAGTATTGGTAAATGCTGTTTCAATCAGTTTTATCAACATAAAAAGAAATCATAAGACATACACACACATCATTATTGCTGATGTGCTTATTACATTGTTTTTTACTTTTATACATTATATATACAGACACAGACCAAACAAACTTGTATACAGTATCACTACATAGTATAAACCAAAGTTGCTTTCTCTGTCCCTATATCCCTATGTATGCTTAAATCTTAAACTACGCAACGGATTTTGATGCGGTTTTTTTAATAGATAGAGTGGTTGAAGAGGAAGGTTTATATGTATTAGTATCTACATTGCACCTAAGCGAAGCCGGGGCAGGTCGCTAGTTTTATATAAAAGCTTTTATTTTTAACAAAAAGTTACGAACATACTACACAACATATTGGCAGATGATGTAACTACTAACTGAACGATACAAATCAAATCCAGTATGACGTGTCACTCCAGAATATGGGGAAGAAAAATCGTAAGTCACTTTTAATAAGAGAGCACATAACGTACGCCCACCTTTAACTCCAAATAACATTTCCATGGGAAATTGAGTTTTATATACAGTGATTGCGATAGAATATCGGTACAGCGAGTGTATTCGAGATGTTAGCCAATTTGCATGACGTTGAAATAAATTACTGAGAGAACCTGCGGACGTAAAGCTCTTCCTTATGAAGAAAATCTTGGGGAAATTACCTTTGACGCTTGGAATCGAGGTCAGACGGTCGACGGTAATTGTGTCGAGTCCATTTTAGGGATAAGTGAGTAGAAGTAGTCTCTTTTTTATAAAGAGTTTGTATGTCAATGGAAAAATATATGTAATTTAGCAAAAAGCTGAATGAAGTTAATTTCCAATTATTGTTCATGTTGCCAAATACCTTCCAAGCCGGTATTAGAGTCAGACTATTCATAAGTACTTCTAATGGCCTATTTTTGAATAAAAAATATTTTCATTTCATTTCATTTCATTTCAATATTTGAGGGCACAGCTATTCTAAAGCTAGGGTTGCAGGGCTTCATGTCCATGTTAAAATCCTTTTTGAATACTACCAACTTTTGTTACAGTCTTATGTACACGATTTATACAGAAGCAAAATTATAATAAAAATTACTGCACAATCTTTACAGGTAAACACCGCATGCAATTTTAGGATATCGTGTAAGTTAAAGTTATTATATAATAATATTATAAATTCGTTGTTGTTGTTGGTGAGGTGCTAAATCTATGACGGAATTGGTTTGATGGTGATGTATAACGCCGAAAATTAATATGCAATCACGATCAAAAATCTACGGATTGGTGAACCTTTTGATAGTAATTTTAATACTCGTAATGTCAAAATTCTACTTCAATCTTGCGGTTTTAGATCGGGATCGTATATTAATTTTGGCCGTGAATTAGTAGGACATGTAAAAATAATTGTTGTTCTTTACTTGATGCTTTCTAAGGAATATTAAATTAGTGTTGTTAAAAAGACGAATTAGTTTATTAGAAGCTTTCTCAGTTGCCTAACTACAAAACAGAAGCTGTAAAAGAAATCTGTGGCTTAACTTATAAATCCCCTATCAAATTCTGAAATTGTTAGATTTCTTTTTATTGTATATAAATATATATTTATTTAGTCCCCCATGGTTTCGCCCCCGTTTATCGATATAGCTTATAACCATCTACAAAACTGCGTCGAATGGTAGCAGTCCCATCCCAATATGTTCAGTAGTTTTGAGGTGATGGTGCGTCAAAGGAACCTTATGTTCCTTATATATAGATTTGGATAAAGTACATACACAGTGTCTAGAACCTAGATAAACAGTTTCAAGATAAATTAAAATATGTATCTATATACCTATTATAGTTACGTAACAGTTTTATTCTCTCAATAAAAGTTGCTTCAAAAATTGCAAATTCAATTACGGCTGAGTGCTTTTTGCCTGACAAACGCTGTCTGGATGTAATCATTGTTATATGGAAAAAAATGTAAATTGACTTTGAAGTTTATTGTTAAATATTCATAATTTGCCCCGAACTCAAGGCATTCTAAAAACTGATCATTTATTAAGTTATTTTATTGAATTAGTAAATCAATCTCAGACTTTATTTGATTTTTAATAAATATATAAGAATTCATTGTTAACGTTATGTTTTTTTTTGTAAATAATTTAATTAAAAATTATAGCTAAGAAACAGGAATAAATGCTAAAAAATTATTTAAAATAAAGAAGCCTCCAACCATTCATATTATATGGAATGTACATATCCGTACTAAGATTTCACACAGTTCCTCACATAAATCTAATGCGTTTTTTAACGATGTGAAAAGTATGTGTATTAAACGATATACGCGCGGATAATAAGCTACCACCGCGGCAGCGTTAATTAAGCGGATTTGTGACATGCGTTCACATAAGAGTTTTAATACCCACGAATTACTAGCTTCCGCCCCGTGGTTTCACCCGTATTGACAATTATACAAATTTGACATCCCGCTTCGAGCCATAGGCATCGTACCTGCCAAATTTTAAAAATTAAAATTTTTTTTCGGCTCAGGCGTTTAGCCTTTTAATGTTTATTCGTAGAAACATAGGAATGTTTGAGTCAACATTGGATATTCATAGTATAAATACAAGACAAAGGGAGAAGTTAGTTGTTCCATACTTTAGACTAACTAAAGTTAACAAGTCATTTCTTGGTAATTGTGTTCGATTTTATAATAAGATACCGCTCTCAGTAACCAAAATGTCTGATCATAAATTTAAAAATTATATTAGGAAAGTTTTGGAAGAAAAAGCGTATTACAAGGTAGTTCATTATATTGAAGATAAAAATGTATGGAAATACTCTCTGCACAGTGCACCTCAATTTTTCTTGTTTAAGTTGTAAGTACCTAATTATTGTTATTTTCTATTTTGTAGTCTTGTTATTTTTTTCTTTGTTTTGTTTTTGAATGTTACCTATAATAAGTATTTTGTTATTGTTAAATATAAATTATGTCAAATTGAAATTAAAAAATAACCAAAAAGTCAGAATAGATCAAATTTATATAAAAAATTATTTAATAAAAAAGAATGTAACCTTGCTGAGTTTCTTGCAGGTTCTTCTCAGTTGAAGGCTGACTTCCGACCCGGTTGTAGCTTCAGTAACTTTAAATTTGACCTTCATAAGTGCCCTCCGAGGGCCTAAACTGAATAAATGGTTTTGAATTTTGAATTTTGAAAATGTATCAAAAACATAAAAATAACCTTTATTCTTTCACACATTAGGTGTATCTATTGATACGACAGCTAATTGTACGACTATGAAAATCAACCTTATTCTAAAGCAATAGAGTTTATTTTCCTATGCCAATCTGAAACGTCAAAAAGCCATGGTAAATCAAAATGAAGTGAATATTCATGGTTTTCATCAAAATTACTCATTTTAATATTTGAAAATAGATGAAAAGTTTAAAGTTAAGTAATGTTTGGTTTGATATATTTGATTCTTTCAGCCAAAAAGTTTTAACTATAATAAAAGAAGTGCCAGTTGAGTTTTATGTGAAAATTAGATGATACCATAATTGACAAACCAGCTAACTCCATAAGGGCAAATTTTTCAGGAGACGCTCAAAATACGATATTATTGAATGTAAATATTTATAAAAAAGTCTAAAAAACCGTCATTAGAAACTTTTGGAAATAATTTAAATTAGGTATGTAGGAGTAGTCGCTTTTGCAAATCACGTCGAATTACTGTTGCATTCAGTCTGAGCTAAAAAAATATTTTTGACTAAATGTACTCGTAGAGTTGGCGGGTTTGCCAATTAAGGTATCAAAATGTTTGTTTTTGTATAAAAGGCAAATTAAATGAGTAAAATTATAGTTTTCCTCTGCTATTTTGGCCTGTCTTCCCCTCCCAGATATCAAACGCAATAAAACGTAATATATAAGCGGAGACAACAGATGCAAAATAGAATCGAGCCATTATCAACCTAAACTATAACGTCTGACATACCTTAAAATATATGTATATGCCTTAATATTCTCTTTGAAGTGAACGCACGAAATAATCGGTATTTACATTCTGAATGTTTGTAATTTATGGAATTTATTAACCAAGAATTTTACATGAATAATAATAATATTACCAAATATTATTCTTGTAGCTGGTTTACCAACTATCTACAATTTATCTAGGTTTGATCGATATGTGTAAATTTAATTAATAATGTACATTTGTTAGATTTTAGTCACGTCTGTAAATCGAATTATTGTTTGAATTTTCAATCTCAGAAATAAGATAAATCAAAATTATTTATGTGCGATTTCTTACCTGCCTATGCTATGAATATTTTTTGTTATTATAAATAATAAATAAATATTCCGGGATATTTTTAGCACACGGATGTCTGATTCCAAACTAAAGAAAGCCTGCACTATGGAAACCAGATAACTGATATACTTTTTTTTCTAAATACACATTTATTGGATATTTGCAGCCAGACACAGAACAAACAGACTTATTCATGCACTCAAATGTTTGTCCTGGGTGGGAACGGAACCCATGACCTGTGGCTTAGCAGTCAGGGTATCTAACCACTTAGCCAACTGGCGTGACAAATTATATACTTCTTATATCTGTAGGCTCTTCTTTATTCAAACAGCTTTAATTTGTTCTCATTAAAAATCGAAATCCCAATAAACAGCTTTTAATTGACGCTTATTTCAATAGCAGTAATAAAGTATACTTCATGTTATCTACATTTTTAATAGCGTTTAAGCAGCTACATATTAAATGTGCTGACGACACACACTTCCCGTGAGTGCACTTCATACATTAGGGCGAGTGCATCGCGGCCATTACACGTAATTACACCTTACTTAGATTTTATCGCTGCTACACTAGTTATTTGATTTGGTTCAAAGCGCTTTTTAAGCTGCTTTTAAAATTTAATGGGTGTTTCGAAGCTCGCTTTTAGTTAGAACAACCTAATTTGTTAATAGTTTGAAGTTTGTAAAGATGGGCATTATTTGACAAATGGCTTCTTCTTTAGTCATTATTAATTGAATAACTTGTTTTCGGAATGTAGTTCAAAATATGCATTGATATATTTGTATTTTTTTATGTTTATAGATCTAATTTTGAATCACAAATAAAATTATGTTATTATATAAAAACGAATCGTTGTTTTGTACTTACGCCTATATTTATTGTGTTAATGAAAATTTAATAAATATCTATACGACCATTATCCATTAAATGGTAGGCAGAGGTCGTATGGCTGAGACCCACATTTTAGCAAAGATATTTAAAAACCCGACGTGATATATTGTCAGGATATTGGACATCTCTTGGGTACATTACCAATTCCGGGCTACCAGTAATCACTACAAAGTATAAAACAAAGTCGCTTTCTCTGTCCCTACATCCCTATGTATGCTTAAATCTTTAAAACTTCGCAACGGATTTTGATGCGGTTTTTCTTAATAGATAGAGTGATTAAAGAGGAAAGGTTTTTATGTATAGTACATGTGACATCCCACGGGAACGCGGGTAAAAGCGCGGGGGACAGCTAGTATATAATATAATTTATTTAAGGTTTTGTTGCCGTCGGTGAGTGTTTTTGATAATTTTTGGCCATCGATTTTTTGTTTAAAGCTTATTTGGTTTGGTTCTATTTTTTTTATTCTGTTAATTTTTATTGTTACTCGGTCTCTAAATTAGATTTTTATTTTAGTTTTGTTTAATTATTATATTAGATTTCTATTGCGTTATTTTTCTATTCTTATTTTACCTTTGTCTAATTTTACTTTTGATTGAATTTTATTTGTAATATATATTTTTTGTCATTCGCTATTTTTATTATATAGGAAATAGTTCGTTGTAGGTATTTGTGTATGTTGTATTTGCCTGTAAGTGGATGTGCACCCAGCTTGATATTTTTGTTTTAAGTTTTGCATCTTTGTTTTGTTTTATGTGTATCATCTGTTGGCAACCCTAATAAATGAATAAAATAAAATAGTATACCTTGCCGCACCAGAGAATCGAACCCTGAATCTCCGGCCTGTAGCTGGCTCGAATCAAAGCTACTGCCGGCTATGTAGCTATACCTATCATAAGCTATATAACAGTCCAGTTAGAATTCAGTGAAATGTTTGACCAGTTCAAACCTGTTCAAACCGGTTACAGATATCCGAGGTATTTAGGGCATGAGGGCTATTAGTAAGGAACAATGACCTCCATATCTAACTAATCAATCGAACAATACACAAACCTAGCGGTGATTGTATAATGCAATCGGAATTCGATTCGATTGGACATTTCATCGATACATAGACGTCACTATGACTGTTACTCTGTGGTGTGAGAAAAAGATAGCAAACATCAAACCAATATAGTCATCACAGTCTGAAAAACCGGTCATTGAAAAATATATTTTATATTTCTGAAATAAGGTTCATAATCAATTGCATAATGTGATGATTAAAGTGAACTGTATTATAAAACAAAAGAGTAAATTTTTTATGTAATTTTTTGCTGTCAAAACGGTTTACACTGAGACGAGTGTTTTTTTTATGCCACCTTGCCCGACATACAAGAAGACGGTTTACCTGATGGTAAGTGGTCACCGCCGCCTATGGACATTTACAGTATCAGAAGGATGCCCAATGCGTTGTCGGCCCTGAGAAGTGAAGTTGTTAGGTCTTATATGCCTGTTATTTCACCGCCCGCCTTACCTTTCTAACCGAAACACAGGAATATAATTGCAGTACTGATTCACGGTGAAAATGGATAAGCTAGTAGTACTTCTCCGAACAAACTCTGCACTAAGAGTTCTACTACTCCAAAAATAGTTTATTGGCGAATTGGCTTCAACGTTGTTTCCAAGAGAATTACACGATAACCTCTCTATGTACTCCTCGATTGACCAGTTTGATATGGAACAATGCAGTTGTATGAATAGATAATGGTACGAACATGACAACTATCCGCTGAATATATATTCGGTCACGCGACCCGCATTTATCGATGATTCTAAAATCTATATAAATAAAAATGATATGCTGTTTGTTTGATAGCCCTTTATTTATAATGTATAATTTCTTTTAGCCTAAATAATTTCGAAATAGACAATTAAGTGCAGTATTACTACAAACTTTTGTGGTTTCCAAATGCTGTGTAAAAACTATTTGATGTATGTTCTTTTTTTTAATTAGTAATAAATAAAAATAAAAAAGAGAGCGTAACGTTCGATCTAAATCTCTCTCCAACAAGACTTACGCCGTAAGGTAGCATTTATTTTCTTTTCTCTCTTCTCCCGTATAAGTTATCTAGTTTTTGCGCTGTTTGTGTTTGTCATGATATTAGTGAATGAGTTATCTATATTAATAAACGTCACTGGTATATACTGGTTATTTCTGAATTAATCCAGACCTAAGCTGCACCTTTTCCAACAGCCCGGCAGCGATAAAATAAATTATGAAAAGATTTTTAGAAACATTTTTATGAAACGATTCCCTCAGGTTGTGTTTGAATTATGTATGTGATTTATTATGTTCAAGTTCACGCACTTTACACTTTATAGGGACAGAATGTTGGTTTGGTGTTACAAAAATTATTAATGCTGTTATTCTATAAGCACAATGAATAATTTTAGCCTGTTCATGTGATGTGTTGGTAAATACCAACACATTAGTTTGGTACGCCAAAAGTGTCTAAGAATAAAAAAAAATATGTTTTATTTAAAGTATCGCAATTGAGGATTAATGTATTTATTTACGATAGCTGTCCCCCGCGGTTTACCCGCATTTCCGAGGGATATCACATTTTCCCGGGATAAAAGTAGCCTATATGTTATTCCAGGATATGCTGTATCTATGTGCCAAGTTCCATCCGTTTCCGTTTAGTAGTTTTTGCGTGAAAGAGTAACAAACATACTTACATACAAATCTTTCCTCTTTATAATATTAGTATTGATATATATTCACTTCAACTCCTTACTTAACTTTGTAATAAATAATCTAGGAAAACCTATGATTTAGTAATGATTTATGTATTTTTAATTGTTGACATGTTCTGTAAAATAACTGTTGGTTTTTGAAATATATAAATAAAATTATTTTACCTGTTTTGGATCGTTATTGACTCTATTTATTGATTTTCATTATTTGAATAAATCATTATATAGATATATTATGTTTTACAGAGACATGGTTGAAACCGGGCACTATGCTGTATTAAAAACTTTACAGTTGCCAGTATATTCAATAGATTATCTGCAGAAGGTGGCGGCACAATAATTCTTATAAATAATAATATTAAATTCAAGGATCGTAAAGATATTTGTAGCCTCTCTGTTGAGCGTGTTTGTGAGGTGTCTTGTGCAGAGTTGCAGAACTATATTATTGTTTGTGTTTATAGGCCACCGGCATCCAATTTTTTATTGTTTACGTCTATAATGGAAGAGATTCTTCGTAAGATATTTAATAATTCTAACAAGTCAATAGTTGTATGTGGCGACTTTAATGTAGATACTCTAAGTAATTCATCTGAAAGTCGGAATTTAGTTGCCTTCTTCAAATCATTCAACTTAGATTTATTATTTAGTGAGTTAACAAGATCTACAGCCACTTCGGCTACTTGTATTGATAATATATTAACTAATAGTAGTATACTAGGGAAATCGATTATTAGTGGTGTTCGCTCGGATCATAAGGCTCAATTAATAGAATTGCCATTTAAAAGACAAGTATTTAAAGTAACGAAAGTAATTAGACCTACTACTAAGGCAAGATTAGACACCTTTAAGAATAATTTAGAACTGAAACTCTGTAATACAATATATCATAGTGTTGCGCCCAATGTCTTGTATGAAGATTTATTGTCTGGGATTTGCGATAATTTTAATAGAGCCTGTCCTACTAAAATAGTGAAGGTAAATAGTAAAATGGGATTTAGTGACTGGGCTACAAAAGGTATTCGTAAGAGCAGGGATAGGTTGTATGAACTTTATCATTTAAAATCTCTAACTCAGAACGAGGAATTTCATAAATATGTTAGAAAATTTTCAAAGACTTTCAAGTTAGTGTGTAATCAAGCTAAATCTTACTTTATATGTAATAAAATAGGTAATGCTAATAACAAAATAAAGACAGTCTGGGATGTTATTAATACGGAAACTGGTAAAATTAGAAATAATAATGAACAGGTAACTCTTAAAATTAATGATAAAATTCTAACAAATAATTTAGATGTAGCCTGTGCTTTTGAAAACTTCTTCACGAGTATACCTGGTAAAACTACTAAAAGCTTTAAATCATGTCCTATAGCAGCGTAATCTTTACTCAAGCAGCATATTCATAATACATTTCCAAGTTTTAAATTTGACCATATTAATGCTAGCGATATCATAATAACTTTTAATTCTCTCAATATGAAAAGTACTGAAGATTTATGGGGCTTATCAGTAACAATCGTAAAATCAATAATAACAGTGATTGCACCGGTTTTGTCAAATATTTTTAATGAATGCATTGATCAGGGTTGTTTTCCTGATTTAATGAAATATAGTAAAATAGTACCTATTTTAGTCCGGTTGTAAGGAGAATCCATCTGATTACAGACCAGTTTCCGTTCTGCCAGCACTTAGTAAAATCTTTGAAAAACTGCTGCTTAATCAAATGTCAAGTCACTTTACTAAGCATAAGGTATTGCATGGTCATCAGTTCGGTTTCACGAAGGGAAGATCTACATCCGATGCGGCAGCAACATTGCTGAGGCACATTTATGGCGCATGGGAGGATTCACAGGATGCGATTGGCATTTTTTGTGATCTGTCCAAGGCATTCGATTGCGTTGACCACCGTACGCTACTACTAAAACTTGACTCCTACGGAATTCGTGGAACTGCTCATGATCTTGTTTTATCTTATTTATCAAATCGCCAGCAAAAGGTAGGGATTACCGGCACAACATTCAAGGGCTCTTTAGTCGAAATGGGGTTGGAACCCCAGGGTTCAATTTTAGGTCCATTTTTGTTTTTAGTATATATAAATGATTTGCCATATGTTGTAAATGACCTCACAGATATTGTCTTGTTTGCTGATGATACATCATTAATTTTTAAAGTTAATAGAAAAGACAAAGATCTAACTAAAGTTAATCATACTATGTCAATTGTCTGTGGGTGGTTTGCTACAAATAATCTATTACTAAATTCAAAGAAAACTAAATGCTTAAGGTTTTCTTTACCAAATGTAGCACAAGTAGATAGTCAAATAATAATAGATGGGAGCCATATTGATCTTGTAAATAAAACTGTATTTTTGGGTCTTACATTAGACAATAAATTGCAATGGGGACCTCAGGTTGATACTCTAGCTGCTAAATTAAGTTCGGCTGCTTTTGCTGTTAGGAAAATTAAACAATTGACGAATGTTGAGACGGCCAAATTAGTTTATTTTGCATATTTTCATAGCCTCTTGTCCTATGGTATTTTGTTTTGGGGAGCAGCAGCGGATATAGAATCAATATTTATTATACAAAAAAGAGCAATTCGTGCAATTTACAGTATGGGTCCCCGTGAATCATTAAGAGATTTATTTAGGGAAATAAATATAATGACATTACCTTCACTATATATTTATGAAAATATAATGTTTATACGTAGAAACATAGGAATGTTTAAGTCAAAATAAGATATTCATAGTATAAATACAAGACAAAGGGAGAAGTTAGTTGTTCCATACTTTAGACTAACTAAAGTAAACAAGTCATTTCTTGGTAATTGTGTTCGATTTTATAATAAGATACCGCTTTCAATAACCAAAATGTCTGATCATAAATTTAAAAATTATATTAGGAAAGTTTTGAAAGAAAACGCATATTACAAGGTAGTTCATTATATTGAAGATAAAAATGTATGGAAATCGCTGCTCTCTGCACAGTGCACCTCTAAATCTCTTGTTTAAGTTGTAAGTACCTAATTATTGTTATTTTCTATTTTGTAGTCTTGTCATATCTTTTTTTGTTTTGTTTTTTTTTTAATGTTACCTATAATAAGTATTTTGTAATTATGTAAAATTGAAATTATAAAATAGCCAAAAAGTCAGAATAGATAAATATTTATATAACAAATAAAAAAGAATGTAACCTTGCTGAGTTTCTTGCCGGTTCTTCTCAGTTGAAGGCTGACTTCCGAACCGGTTGTAGCTTCAGTAACTTTAAATTTGACCTTCATAAGTGCCCTCCGAAGGCTTAAACTGAATAAATGGTTTTGAATTTTGAATTTTATTAAAAAAATTGAAAAATAGGAAACCATCTGTCAATCAGTAAACTATGATAATTTCTGCACCGCGCTCTTGCCACCGCTCGTAAGCAGCTCTCCGCCGTGAAACAGTAGCGCAATTGCATTACAGTTTCGGTTAGAAAGATAAGTAGACCGATGAAATTACAAACACCTGAGTCTTAACAACTTCCAATCTCAGGGTTAATAACACATTGAAAATGCCCCTGGTTTTGACGGATGCCAGTAGACCTAATTGACAAAAATAAAAATCATCACTTTAAATTTATATTTATTTAGAATATTTAAATCATCTGTTATTTCTTACTTTATACTATATATATACTAGCTGTCCCCCGCGGTTTCATGTGCCAAGTTTCATACAAATCCGTTTCGTAGTTTTTGTGTGAAAGAGTAACAAACATGCATGCGAAAGTTTGTATTTTCGCATTTATAATATTATGTCCCCCGCGGTTTTACACGCGTTCCCGTGGGATATCACATGTATTATACATAAAAACTTTTCTCTTTAATCACTCTATCGATAAAAAAAAACGCATCAAAATCCGTTTCAAGATATTTATTATTATTCAAAACTAAAAAGAAGAGAAAAATAATCATCAGAATATGCGTAATTTTATAAGTTCTCTTCAAGAGCGAACCAGCGGTGGAAACTTGTTTCATCTCTTTGTACTCTAAAATTGTAAATTGTATCGCAAACTCTCACAGCTCCAGTTGAAGTTTCATTAATTAATCTTGTATAAAAGCTACGCGTTCGTTAAAATAAGGCTGAAATTAAAATGTGAACAGATTATAAAATTAATTATTCTAGTTCGTTAGATCTGTTGCGATTAGGGCTGCCAAGATATGAAAAATACATCCGTGAATTCTGTAGGACAAGTTTTCTTAATGTTGTTGGTACCGTTAAATGCATTACTTCTTTTTCTTTTATTACACAATAAATTACCTTTCACTAAATTAATAAATTATAGAAAATGCAACTAAAAATAGAAAATATATTTTTAGAAATTTTAATTAAGAATAGTTACACTATTCAAAATTTTAATATGATAAAGTACATTTTATTATTTTATTGTAAAAAAAAGCGTGGGGTGCAAGGTGTTAATAGTTGTAAATATTTTATTAACAGATATGAGTAGCAAGATTATCATTTTGATAATTTCTTTAAAATCACCCCACGCATTTATCACACATTAATTAAAATTTATTTTCTATTTTTTGTTGGATTTTCTACAAAAGCGTGTTTTATTAGTTTTTTTCAAACTATGATTTATTTTCTACTTAAATCGCTATTCCTGATTATCCTAGTAAGGATAGTAGATATATAGAAGTCTAACTGTTCAAAATATTGAATTGTCATCGGTTCTCGATAAATCTACAAAGTTTTAATGAAATCTGACCGTTCAAAGTGGGTCAAATTTGGGCCCAAATGAGTTGGTTACAAACATACAAACAAACACGCAGGTGAAGCTAATAAAAATCGTGTAAAATGCCTCTCTTTATACCATAGTTCATACCAAACTAAAGCAAGATCTGTTCCACAGTTTCATTCGTGAACAGGTAACATGGAAACAGACAGAGTAAAGTTTCATTTTTATAATAAAAAATCAAAACCATTTATTCATTTTAGACCCTCGGTAGGTACTTATGAAGGTCAAATTTAAAATTACTGAAGCCACAACCGGTTCGGAAGTCAGCCTTCAACTGAGAAGAACCGGCAAGAAACTCAGCAAGGTTACATTATTTTATATTTAGAAAGGTACAACAATATTATAGTATATAGAGTAGTAGAGCTCTTAGTGCAGAGTTCGTCCGGGGAAGTACTACCACCTTACCCATTTCCGCCGTGAAGCAGTAGTGCAATCGTACTACTGTGTTTCGGTTAGAAAGGTAAGGGGGCCGGTGAAATTATAGGCACATGAGACTTAACAACTTCACGTCTCAGGGTCGACAACGCATTGGCGATGCCCCTAGTGTTGCAAATGTCCATAGGCGGCGGTGACTACTTACCATCAGGTGGACCGTCCGCTTGTTTGTCGGCCCACGTGGTATAAAAAAAAAAAAAAAAAGTAAAATATTAATAAATAATTTCATGAACACATGCTTGTGTAATATACACAAGGCATTGAAATTATTAATAGCCTACTAGAGTTATATAGACTATGGTAGATGGTAATTATTATCCTTCTAATATTATAAAGCAAATGTTTGTGCGTATGGATGTATGTTTAAATCTCTTTCACGCAAAAACCACAACACGGATTTGGATGAAACTTAGCACATATATAGTTTATGACCTGGAAAACAAAGAATACTTTTTAGTCCGGAAAATGTAGCATCCGTCAGAAACGCGGGTGAAATCGCGTGGGACAGCTAGTATTACATTCAGAAACCTATTCTATATAATTTTCAAATTAGATTCGTGTAATAAAATACCAGACAAGAAAGAACTTCTACGATTCTCGGATGTAACTAACTTCCCGGTATTTTGGCAACCATAGATATGTTTTAATGAAGCCTGTAATTAATACTTTGAATAGGAAAACGCGCAAAGGACTTTACATCAGTATAGAATATGGGTAAGGGAACATACCCATACTACGTTCACCCCCTTAGGTCCGCGTCTAGTTTTCACGTAGAAATTCATAACTTTTTTGCAAACATAGTATAAAAAATATTATTTGGCGTAATTTATCTTTATTCATAAAGGGTTATTGACTACGTGACGAAAACCTAGTGAGGTATTTAATGATTTACCTAGTGAGTGATAACACTTTGTGTGTATTTTAAAATTCAATATTCCTATTTTGATGTTAACAAGCTTAAGTTAGTCATGCTCACTTAAATGCCTTTGCTTGCGGCGGCTTTGTGTGGCGGGTCACTCACTTCCCTACAGTATGGCGAGGAGGGCGATGGCTGCCACATGCGTCATGCTTGTGAACAGGTGTTGCTTATGGGGGCTGGTCAGCTTTAGTTTGTTTGTATTTTTTTTTTATTATTAGATATTCATATAATTATTGTTTAATAATTCTTCACTTTTGCAATACAACACAGGTTTTGTCAGTGAGACTAGATAAATATTTTGTAATAAATCTAAGATTGTTTTTAAAAAGAGTAATTGCTGCGGTTATTGCCGGCTCTTCTCAGTAAAAAACAATCATCCGAACCGGTATTAGAGTCTGACTATTCATAAGTGCTTGTAAAGGCCTATTTGAATAAAAATATTTGAATTTGAATTATATACCTTGTTAAATATGAAAAACGTTAATTTTGCTTTTTAAAAACTATTATAATTATTAGCACAATACATTAGAGCTTGGAAGCTGGTTACAGAATGATCTTATATTATAAAACTATACTATTGGTGTCCGTATACAGACCAGGTGTTCGGTGCAACTCATCTAACATTCCTATGTGTTGTGATGGGTCTGCACTATCGGGGTGGTAAGGCGTATGGGAGGTCCCATAGCTACATACAAGCGTATACACATTCACTGTCATGCGACAATCACAACAACTACTGACAATAGTACACAATTTAATACTTCAATTCGATCTTAAAGAATGTTTAAGTATAATCTATGAACCATATGTAATATGAGAAATGTCGTAAATATTTATCGGAATTTTCCGAAATTGAGTACGTTATACATCTAATAATAATGTATTCGCGAACGGGAAAAATATATTGTGATTCTTCAGGGAAACTTCGTTCACACTCCATAACTTGACTAAGTTATTCATAGAATTTTTTATTAAGAATATTTTTATTTCCTTCTAAGTCCTTTAATCATTATAATGAGAAGAGATATTTTTTCTCTGAAGACATAAAAAGAGTTATAGTAACTTTTGAACAGTCTGGTATGGCAAAGTTATTTTATTGCTATAAATAGACTCGGCTATTTATGATTAACTTGCAAACCAGTGATAATTTCAATAGATTTGACGTAAAGTCTAAGCTAAAGAAAAGGCTTTGATTTTTTAATTTTGTGTTTGGCCACTATCTCACAGTGGTACGGTAAGGTGGAAAAGCTTTGAGAGTGGTGGCCAGTCAGGTGGGTAACCACGGTACCACTTTTAACCAGACATACTATGCAATACAGCTCTATAAATATATTTCTTTATACATTTTCTACGGACTCTTAGACATGAATCTCTTTAGAGATTTTGGGATAAATTATTGTAAGCATTTTTATACTCTAATATCTTTCCGCGCTTGCTCAGCTCGATGTTTTGAGTTAAAGCTTGTGATTCCTATATTATATTTACCATTGCATTTCTATTTTTAAATTGCAAATTGCATTCTATTGTTTATCTACTGTCAACCTATCTACCAACATGGCCAGCCCATCTCTATTTGAGACTTTGAGAGAAGTGTAGATGTTAAGAATTATCTTAACGATTTACGCACGGGAGGAGACGCGCGGGCGGGGGACACCACTCCGTCTACCATTGCGCGTACCCCCACCAGCGCCGGGGGCCCGGCGACGCCGCGTCAGCCGCCAGCGCATCACTTGCGTTATCGGAACCCGTCAGCGACGCACTATTTTTGATATTTATGGCTGGCAATAAAACCACCCTATTTTAATACAGTCCGCTTTTCTTTTAACGTCCACAAGACCCTTACATTGGTCCTTCGAGCCGGAATTGGTCCTTCAGGATTCTCGCCGTCATTAATTTAAAAAATCGTCGTCGGTATCGTTCCGGAATATTCCACACTTCAAAACTTGAAGCACTTCAGTTGTGGTCTTCAGCTGCGAAAACACCTGCAGGAATCTTGAACATTGTCCTGTCAAGGAAACATCGCGTAGCAACCGCACACGCTCGAGAACGAAGTCATTCGATCAACGGACATCGGTACTACGAAAACGCCAAGTCATCGTAAAGGTCAAGGAAGGACAAAATTCATCAACGTTCGAATTTGGACGGTTGGTCATTAAGTGAGTTCGTTCCAATTTATTCCTTCTTTATCCTATTCTTCTATTCAAACAGCCTTTATTATAGTGAAAACATCCTCTTGTTTAAATTTCAAACCTTTTAGCTAGTCAGTCTTACCTTCATATTTTAAAAAATAACATAATATTACAATAATATCAATTAAAACTTTCCATTGATTATAAACGTTAATAATATCTACCTGTACATTACCGAACGGGTCGCGCCAACGCGCTTACTCGCTTCTTATCAGTAACACCTGACCGCTTACCCGCTACCTGCACAGCTGTTCTATTATTCTCATAAAAAGGTCAACCACTCGTTGCATATTTATTTGTTTAATTCTTTGTTTCTTACATTTATTCATTTCTATAAATTAACGTATCCAGGCTTCATCTTTCATTTCTCTTTAATTTGGTATCCCGCTTTCTATCGCTATGGCTGATGAAAAGCTTGAGAGATTGAACAAAAAACGCAGCTGCATGAAATCTAAGCTGACTATCTTTAGTAATCATTTAAATGTACTCAACAGCTGCTGCGACTTAAGTACCTTACAGCTATTAGATCTCGAAAGCCGCTTTGCAAATATTGATGCCTTGTACGTGGAATTCGATAAATTGCAGTGTGAAATCGAGATGCTTTCGGATGAACCAGACGAGGAGGTTGGTGACCGCGAACAGTTCGAAAACCAGTACTACAAGCTGCTGGCGGCGGCACGCAGCCTGCTCGGTGCGCGTCTCCCCCAGCAACGACTTCGAGATGGTTCCGTATCGGTTGACGAAGATGCGCAGGCGAGTGGTTCTAAACCCAATTGTGTTAGATTGCCAAAAATAGACTTGCCTATTTTTCATGGTCACTATCATCACTGGCTTGAGTTTAGGGACACCTTTATTTCATTAATACATTCAAGGTCAGATATAGATAACATTAATAAGTTGCACTATTTACGTGCTTCTCTTAAAGGTAGTGCTTTGCTTGTAATAGATAATTTAGATTTTAAAGCCGAGAATTATGAGTCAGCTTGGAATTTATTATGTAGTAGGTACGACAACAAAAGGTTGCTCGTTAATAATCATGTTCACACATTATTCAATGTTGAACATATAGATAGGGAGTCCTGTGCCGCTATTCGTCATCTAATTGATGTCACAAATAAAAACTTGCGTGCACTGTCTACTTTAGATCAACCTACCGAGCATTGGGACACGTTAATAATTCATATGATGTCAGAAAAACTTGATAGTGTTACTCACAGGGCTTGGGAAGAGCATAGAAATAAGCTGAGTAATCCTCCTTCCTTAGATACTTTTATAACCTTTCTTAGCAACAGAGCTGACTTATTGGAAACCTTACAAGAAAATAAATATAACAGTAAATCAAACATTTATAAACAAAATTCAAATTTCATTACCACTACAAATAATCACAACATAAATAATAATAGAAATAATTATAAGAAATACAACAATTTTAATAACAAACCCTTTAAATGTTCAATGTGCAAGGAATCCCATTATTTATTTAACTGTGAAACATTCAGATCTCTCCCTATTGAAAAACGTATTCAAAAGGCCAAGGAAACAAAGGTCTGCCTTAATTGTTTACGACCAGGGCATATAGAAAATAATTGCAACCTTGTCCCTTGTAAATATTGCAAAAAAAATCATAACACGCTTCTACACTTAAATTTGTCAGAAGCAACTCCTGAGCCTGCTATTCCAATTAATAACATCATCAACTTTGCAAGTTCATCAGATGTACAGCAGTTTACTACCCCTCCACATATTTTGCTTTCCACAGCGCTCGTGAAGGTGGTTGATGGCGAGGGCGACGTGCACTCTGCCCGAGTACTGCTCGACAATGGTAGCACGGCGAACTTCATAACGCAATCGCTTACCGGTAAGCTGGGTTTGTCAAGGCGTAGTGCTAGCTCCACAGTGACTGGTATTAACAACCATACTTCTCATAGTACACAGTCTTGTAGCCTTACTATTATGTCATTCCATAATGACTACAAACATACCTTTGACTGTCTTATTTTGCCTCAAATAACTAAAGCTATACCATCTTCATTAATAGATATTGGCAATATTCCTCTTCCAATGGGAATAAGTCAAGCTGACCCTTCTTTTAATGTTCCGTCAGACATAGACATCTTGGTCGGGGCCGACATATTTTGGTCAGTCTTATGTAATAATTCCATCGATTTAGGCAAAAATCAACCTAAGTTGTATGAAACAAAGCTGGGTTGGCTGGTGTCTGGGTACGTTCCCCGTCTTAAGTCACACTCTTCTTCCCGCGTTTGTCATTTTTTAAACGAGGAAGCCAATCCAGATTTATCCCGATTCTGGGAGCTTGATACTGTTTCGGCCAAACACTCCCTATCCCCCGAAGAACGTGCTTGCGAACAAAGCTTTTTAGTAAGCACCAAACGCAAAGATGATGGTCGCTTTGTCGTCACCATGCCACTGAAACAAGATTCTTCAGTCTTAGGTGACTCTTTTCAGAAGGCCAAGTGTCGCTTTTTATCCTTGGAGCGGAAATTTCTTCGCGATCCTTCCTTTAAGGATAAGTACATGGAGTTCATGCGCGAATATGAACGCCTCGGTCACATGAGTGAAAATAGGGAGTCTTCAGTTAGCTGTCATGAACAAACAAATTATTTTTTACCTCATCACGGCGTCATCCGTGAGTCGAGTCTTACAACAAAGCTTCGTACAGTCTTCGACGCTTCAGCCGTCACTTCTTCAGGATTGTCACTTAATGACATTCAGATGGTTGGACCAACTGTTCAAGAAGATCTTTTTTCCATTTTATTACGCTTTCGGCAGCATAAGTATGTCATTACTGGTGATATCGAGAAAATGTATAGAGCCATTGAACTTAATCCTTCACAACGCTCTCTTCAACAAATAATTTTTCGCTCGAATACTAAAGAGCGCTTAAGAACTTATACACTCAATACGCTGACATATGGCACAGCATCAGCACCATATCTAGCAACCAAGTGCTTGGTTAGTTTAGCATCTAGTGCTTCTGACAATGACGTAAAAACGTCTATTGAAAGAGACTTTTATGTCGACGATTATTTAGGAGGTGCGTCGACTCAACATGACGCTATAAAAACATGCAAGGGAGTTATTTCTATTTTAAAATCAGCTCAATTTAATTTACGTAAATTTCGATCAAATTGCACAACTATTTTAGATGAAATTGCCCCCTCCACCTCAACATCAGACATCTTAGACATTTCAGACAGCAATACCCAAGTCAGTTCTAAAACTTTAGGTCTAAACTGGAATTGCAATCTAGATATTCTGTCTTTTTCAATTAATATTGAACTTAATAAAAAGGTAACAAAACGCCACATACTTTCCGTTATTAGTCAGATCTTTGACCCACTCGGCATCCTAGGCCCGTGCGTTGTCGAAGCTAAGATAATTATGCAAAGACTGTGGATTGATAAATGTTCATGGGATGAAGATGTCTCATCGGAGATTAGGGACCTGTGGTTTTTTTTGCAAGAACCTTACCACTTCTTAACCTTTTGAAAATTCCACGTTGGGTTCTTAGTGATAACTGTATCACTCATGAAATTCATGTTTTCTCAGACGCTTCAGAGCGTGCGTACGGCGCGTGTGTGTACATTCGTTCTATAAAAAAATGTGGGTCAGTCACGGTACACCTTTTAACCTCCAAATCCAGGGTAGCGCCGATAAAGCCAACGACCATACCGCGTCTAGAGCTTTGCGGAGCTATGTTAGCTGCAAGGCTGTGTACTAAAGTATTGACCTCTTTAACTCTTCGTATCACTACCTGTAGATTCTGGTGTGACTCCACAATTGTCCTAGGGTGGCTTACCACTCCACCTAGTCTACCTAAAAATTTCGTACGGAACCGTGTTCATGAAATTCAGGAAAGCACGGAGGGTCACGCGTGGAGCTACGTACCGTCGAAGCAAAATCCGGCGGATCTTGTTTCTCGTGGGCTGAAGGCTGACCTAATCAGCAGTTCATCTTTGTGGTGGTCAGGTCCCACTTTTTTATTAAAAGATGAACTAGATTGGCCGAAAAAACCAAATCAATTCGTGAAGCACGATCTACCCGAGTTAGTTTCTTGTGTTACTGTAGCACTTAACAATGATACCAAAGTTGATTTGATTAATGGCTTAATTAACAAACTATCAAAATTCTCTGTTTTACAAAAATCAATAGCATATTTACAAAGGTTTATTCATAATTGTAAAAACAAGACCAATAAATTAAAGGGATATGTTTCGGTTTTTGAGCTTCAAAATTCATTAAATTTAATCATTCATAAAGCTCAGCTAGAAATGTTTCCTGACGAGTATGCTATTCTTAAAGGTAACAAACCTCTTCCAAAAAAGAATAGACTTATTTCTCTATCCCCTTTCTTAGACCCTCATAGTATTATTCGTGTTGGTGGTAGACTTAATAATGCTCCCTACAGTTATAATTCTAAGCACCCAATTTTACTTTGTAGCAAACATCATTTAACTAGAATAATTTTTGAACATTTTCATTTAAAATATTTACATGCTGGACCTCAACTTCTCTTATCTAATATAAGGCAAACGTACTGGCCCTTAGGAGGCAGAAGTTTATCAAAAAATATTGTTAGCAAATGTGTCCGGTGTTGTAGGTACAAAGCTGAGACTGTTCAGCCCATTATGGGGCAACTACCTATGTCTCGAACTAATCTAGAGTTCCCATTTTTACACTGCAGTGTTGATTACGCTGGGCCAGTGATGATAGCAGACCGAAAAGGCCGAGGTTGCAAGGTAATTAAATCCTTTTTGGCAATTTTTATTTGCAATTCTGTAAAAGCCTGCCATCTCGAACTCGTTACGGCTCTGTCTAGTGAAGCTTACATAGCAGCATTAAATCGTTTTGTATCCCGTCGTGGGAAACCCCAGAGCATCACTTCGGATAATGGTACTAATTTTGTTGGGGCCTTCAAGGAGCTAGCAAAATACCTTATTCATTCTGATCTTGAGAGTCACATGGCTCAAGAAGGCATTGAATTTAAATTTGTACCGGCTTACACCCCTCACTTCAACGGCTTGGCAGAAGCCGCCGTTCGTTCCATAAAATATCACCTCAAAAGATTATTACAATCAATTAATTTCACATACGAGGAAATGGCTACATGTCTCACTCAAATAGAGGCTGTTTTGAACTCCCGTCCTATAACTCAACTTTCCTCTGATCCTCTCGACTTCTCTGCTCTCACTCCAGCTCACTTTCTAATTGGACGACCACTATTGTCCACACCTCATCCACAGATGGCAGACGACGTAAACATCAGTCGCCTGGAACGCTTCAAGAGAATCGAACTCATCAAGCAGCACTTCTGGAATCGCTTCTCTTTAGAATATGTCAACCTGCTGCGACAGAAATTGAAGTGGCAGTCTTCCAACAGGGAACTTAAAATGGGCTCTCTTGTCCTGATTAAGGATAGAGCTCTCCCTCCTCTTCTCTGGTCTTTGGGACGAGTCATCAACCTGTACCCTGGCGGTGATGGCGTAGCTAGAGTTGCCGAAATAAAGACGAAGAGAGGCACTATTCGGAGGGCATATAATAATATCTGTCCTCTTCCAGAATTTTAAAGTTCTTCCTGCAAACTTCAACCCGGGGAGCATGTTAAGAATTATCTTAACGATTTACGCACGGGAGGAGACGCGCGGGCGGGGGACACCACTCCGTCTACCATTGCGCGTACCCCCACCAGCGCCGGGGGCCCGGCGACGCCGCGTCAGCCGCCAGCGCATCACTTGCGTTATCGGAACCCGTCAGCGACGCACTATTTTTGATATTTATGGCTGGCAATAAAACCACCCTATTTTAATACAGTCCGCTTTTCTTTTAACGTCCACAAGACCCTTACAGTAGAGCATCCTTAAACTTGATTATTTTCCGAATATTTATGTTTCATACTTTATCTCTCAGCTTTATATTTAAAAAGCTCCTTGCCATTGTCACAGCTTTATTGATCTAAATTCATACATTAAGCATATTGTTTAAGATATTTCGGCCTTAGATGGTTTTTCTCCCAAAAGACTCTCCATGACAACTGCAGCTCCATATCTTCTAGACTGCTATAGTGTCCCCAAGATATTTTTTTTTTACCAAAAACACAAATCTTTTTATGATTTGAACAAACAGCCACTAAACATTTATTTCTACAAATAACATAGCACTTAATAACCGACATATATAATATGCGGAAAATGTATTGTATATAATGAATGCCGGGTTAGACTTAAATGTTTGCTTACTAAAGACATAACGGTAAAACAATTATAGATACGTAAATACCCCATTGTTAATTTGTGTTGTGTAAACGTATTCTAACCACGTTGCTTGTAACATACGAACATACATGTACAAGCATACGTGATTTAGTTACATGCATGAGTCGTACCTAAAAGCAGAATGTTCAATAAGTGTTATTGAATTATGAGGTTTTAGAGTAAGCAAGTATTTAATTATTAAATTTGTCGAGAAATTTATTTTTTATTCAATAAATATGGCCGTCTAAATTGTTTGCACTGTAATGTCTGTAAAATACTTTGATTTTTCTTTTTATGTGGTATTAGCTATATTTGTATTTTTCCAATATGTCTATTTCAATAAACAAAACTTAAGGTAATTTTCAATTACATTTCTAATAATAAACACATACTTACAAATGCACATCAATTAAATCTTGCCTAATCTGGGAATCAAACCTACAACCTCCAGAATCAAGTACAAAATTAAACTACACAACTGAAACAATAAATCAATATTGAACTATTCAAAACTAAGCAAAGTAATACACAATGAAATTAAATCTCGTAGCACTTTCGTAGCTCGTCGTAGCAACAACAGTAATTCGTAGAGGCGCGAATCGTCGATTCCACTTAATTGAATACCGCCGCTTCTGACGGGAACACATTGTTATTACGTAGGACCGGGATCACGCTCCAATGTACGGATTAATTTTCATACGAGTACTTATGGTACTCATTTTGAGGTACAGATTGAAATTGTATGATATATTACAGTTACAGTGCAATATGGATGCCGCACTGTATGCTGTAACCGGGATCCTATTACTAAGACTCATCTGTCTGTTTGTCTCTCTGTCTATCTGTCATCAGGCTGTATCATATGAAATGCAATAGTTAGACAGTTGACATTTGACAGCTGATGTATTTCTGTTGCCGATATAAAAACAGAATGAAATAAACATTTACGGGGGTTTCCATACAAGAGACATCATTTTTTTGCCGTTTTTATAGGTGATGGTTCAGAACCCTTCGTGCGCGAGGCCGATTTGCATTTGGTCCGTTTTGTAATTGTCTGAAAGGTTAGACTTGGAGGATAATTCGCTGAGCGAATGAGACTTTCAACCGAGGCTGTTCAGTGCGTTGTCATAAGATATTTTGCAGATTATTCACAGCCGCCTCTAGCTCATTTTCGGGTCTGCTTTTATTGACCACTGTCCAAGCTGTAAAGTGCACATGGTCATCGGAATGCTCTGGTTGCCTCTTTTGACACCCTAAGGATGAGTTGCGGTAGTACTATCATCGTTAAAATTCAAATAAAAGTAGCAAACAAATCATAAAAATTATTCAAACAATTTCCGTTTTTATTTATTAAAAATTAAGATTATAATTTACTATGTATATGGTTAAAATGACCACGCTTACAGAAAAGTTAAAGAACCGCGACATTAGTGTTAGATTTTAAATCTTCTTGGATATCGTATATTGCATCAAATGTAAATAAAGCCTGCATATTACGCTGACCTCTAGTTTTGGAGCACAGCCCCTTTATTTAACAAATACAAACATTGGCCAGCTGGCGCAATGTGGCCTCCAAGACGGACCTTTCACGGAATTACGTAGTTAGCGAAAGAGACAAAGAGGCCGCGATGAAACATCGAGCCTCGAGCTAGTGTTATTTCCCTTACAGAATCAAAGCACGAGGCAGGCAGATACAAGGTATATAGTATACCTATGTGTTTGTGATTCTGACAAAAGACTCAAGTAGTACTATTGGAGTACGTCAAACAGATTCCAAGTTTATCTCCCCAATGCCTTTATACAAATCCAATAAAACCAGTAGAGGTAAAGCTCGGCTTGCAATTAGGGTGGGGCCACGACAAATACCTGTTTTATTAGAATTTCTGAACCTTACGCAAATGAAATTCACTTTGAGTAACATTTTGTTTATAATTTTCAGTTGTTTTTTTATTTATATGAAGTTTTATTAACATTTAATTATCAAAAACTATCTATCCCCCGCGGTTTTATTCGCGTTTCAGATTTATGTAATATTTTCGTATAATAAAAAGTATTCTATCTGTTACTCCAGGGCATACACTACCTATGTACCAAGTTCCATCGAAATCCGTTCAGTACTTTTTGCATGGAAGAGTAACAAACATCCAAATTCAAAATTTTCAGGACTTTTAATAGTAGTGGGATTGTAGGAACCGGAAGTGAGAATTCATTATATTTGTATATATGTGGATGTTTGTGATTTAAAATATTAGTAGAATAGGCTATAGTAATATAGTAAAGGTATATCCCTATATATAGATTTGCCTCGGAGAGATAATCTCTCACGTGATTAGTAATATTAGCGTAGTTAGGGAAAGAGACAGAGCACGGAGGCCGCGACGAAACATCCTCGAAATAGTGTCATTTTCCTTACAGAATCGAGCCCCTGTTCATTGGTGGATATACCTTTGCTAATATGATGATGATAATGATTAGTAGATCGTATGGAATGATTAGTCAGTTAAAATTGGTAATTAATAACACTAGTTTACATGGTTTTTGTCCTTGCAATGAAAAGTGTTTTTTCTTATCATTTGAGATGGACTGAGTTTAAAAAAAAATATGAAAAAAATCTAGCACGTCACATTTTCAAAATATTTATTATTTTTGTTTTTCAAAAAAAATGCCTACAAGAACATTAAAGAAAAATTAAAAATGAATTGCCTTAGCTTTTTTCTTTGAGTCTGTGTCTCTTATAACAAGCCAGCAATAATCACCTAACATGGCTTGGTAATTTTGTTCAAAAAATTTGAAATCCTGACTTCTCCGAGGCTTTTAGGGAATAAATCAAGATGCGAATGAAGGAAATGAATTTTCAGATACATGCTGACACCCATTCGTTGAAAATTATGTAATAATTCAGTAACTGTCTGTAATTTTAATTTTTTTTGCTGCCCAAAAACTTTTTTATAACAAGTCGTAGTGAATTCCAAGCAGATCTTTTAGTATCCAAAAGACTGTTTTCAAATTCCTCATCTTCAAGATTCTTTTGATTTGTAGTCCAATAAAAATACCTTCTTTCAGTTTCGCCTCAGAAAGATTAGGAAAAATTGAGTACAAAAGTTTAAAAGCTACGCTAGTTTTATCTAAAACTTTGACAAAGTTTTTTACCATTCCTAATTTTATGTGAAGCGGTGGTAGAATTTTTTGGAGGTATCAGATATTTATGCTTTGTATTCAGTTTACCAGGGCTATATTGACAGATATATACGTGAGGAGCACATTTTTTGTCCTGGTGTGAGACCGAAATTTTGAAATATCGAAAATATGCTTCTTTTAGAGATTCCGTTATGGGATATCCTTTGATAGGTATAATAAGTTTACCACAAACGTAACAAAAACCGTCGGGATGTACTTTACACAACCTTTTTGACATTTTAAAAACAAATATTTATTTAACAGAACACTACAATGCAGCAAAATTTTAGGATGAATTCAGAACCAACTTGTCGGTAGTCTTAAAATGAAATGTGTTGATATCTTGATTCTTTGACGTTATAAAAATAAAAAAAATATATGATTGCGTTTAGTTATTGTCACTAAATAAAACAAAATGAAATTCGTTGGAAGGACATGACATTTTTTATATTTTGTAAACTAGTGTAATTTTTGATCTTTTTCATAATTGTAAATTCATTTTATGATGCTTTACTGTTTGTTCAGGTGTAATGTCTTCCCTGTTCTATAAAGCTTTCCAACTCACCCCTCCGTATAAAGTTGGAATGCAAAACGCATTATAATAATACTAGAAAAATGCGCATGAAAATACTTGCGGCAAGAGTATTTCTTTTCAGTACCGCAGCAAGAATGCTCAATTTCATTATAGTTTCTAACTTAGCTTCTACAGACATATGCACCATAAAAGCTGCTGTGGCAAAACGCCAGCGTGTCAAAATGCAATTACGTATAGCGTGCAACATATAACGTGCCGAGTGCTAGGTGTGCTTCCCGTCGAGATTTTAGGTTAAACTTTTTTTCTCCTGACGTGCATTGTATGTAGTACTTGGTTAAGAGCACTTTGTATGTTTTTTCACATTGGTCAACAATTAAACAGATGGTCCACCTGATGGTAAGTGGTCCCCGACCCCTATGTACATTTGCTACAGCACGGAGATTGCTAATGCGTTTTCGACCCTGGAACGTAAAGTTGTTAAGTCTCATGTGCCTGTAATTTTACCGGCCTCTTTGTATATTCTTTTAAAAGGTAGTTCCATAATTATATTTGGACTAGGGACATCCTATGGTTTATATTCGCCCGTGCATTCTCAACACAAACTTCGTCAGCTCACCGGCGGAATGAGGCTTCGAAGATCGGATCTTTCACATGATTACGGGGTTAGCGAAAGAGACAGATCAAAGAGGCCGACGGAACATCATCAAGTTAGTATCTCTTATCTCAGTAAGGATTTAAAAGTGCACTAGTAAAGTAATTTTAAATGAATGCATGAATCGTGGTATTTTAAGTTGTCTCAGAAAACTTATATTGTAAACTGAAACGGCAGAAATTGAAATAAAATATAATTTGTTCGGAGCGAAGCTTTTGACGGGCCAGTTTATTTATTTATTGATAAGGCAAACCAACGACATATTTACAATTAATTATTAGTGACACAATATTTCATAATTTAAGTACAGTGTAAATACGTCACTTACAGGTATGCACGCCATTTACAGTAAACTACATGTCAAGATATCAAGAATACAAAAAAAAAATAATTACAAAATCAACTTATAACAATTATTCATAATCAAAATTAGAGAATATTAACAAAAAATTACACTAACTACAATTTAGATAAAAATAATAATATAACAATTCAAAAATACTAAAAAGATAAATCAAAGCATTATTAATAATAATCAATCAATATTATTTAACATATTAAAATTATAATTCAAAGGCAGTCAATTACAAATTTACCTTTAAGATTTTAGATTTAAATTGCGACAAACTGTTACAAAATATGTCGATATTGTTGTTGCTTGAGGAAACCCTATTATACAGAGACATCATTCTGTTTAGTGGTGCATGCTGACCTAGATTTGTTCGACTAGATTTCGTTGCAAATGTTCTGGTGGTACGAGCCCGGCGGTGCCGATGTCGAGGAACGTCTACAGTGACTTTCAGGAGGAGGTCAGGAGTGGATGATATGCCATTTATAATTTTGTAAAGAGCTGACAGATCGTGAGACATCCTTCGATTTTTAAGCGAGTCTAGTTCAAAATAAATCAACCGCTGTGTGTAATCGGCTCTAAAAGGACATATATGGTCTTTAAATCTCAGAAACCTTGTAAAGTTTTTTTGGACACGCTCTATCCGGTCTATATGCAATGACGACGTGCTCTGAAACTCTTTGCCAATTCTTTTGATGAAGCCAACCATTTTCATTGCCTTTTTTATAACATTATTGATGTGCGTGGTAAATGGGAGGTCGCTACAGAGCGTAACACCTAGGTCCCGTATGTCGTTGACCTGTTGCAGAGGTGTTCCATTGAGAGAGTAGGTAGAAGTAATTTTATGTTTTTTCCGCGTGAATGTTATATGAGAACATTTACTAGCATTTAAAAGCATCCCATTCACCACACACCAATTCTGCACCGAGTTGAGGTCTGATTGTAGTAGGGTAATGTCGTCCTGGGAGTTTATATCTCGATAGATTTTTAGGTCATCGGCAAACAATGAACAGTGGCTGTGTTTTATACAGTGCACTATGTCATTGATAAATATAGTGAAAAGAATAGGCCCTGTATGAGATCCCTGGGGTACACCAGAAGTGGCTGTGTATTTGGCAGATCGATGCCCATTCACCACAACTCTTTGTGTTCGTTCGCTTAAGTACGACCTAAACCATTTTAAAAGGGGCCCGTGTATACCATAGTTCTGTAACTTCATAAGTAAAATTTCGTGGTCGACTTTGTCAAAGGCACTGCTAAAGTCGGTGTAGAGGGCATCGACCTGCCGTCCAGAATCTATGCTCATGGAGATATCGTCCACATACGATACCAGATTGGTGACGGTAGATTTGTTACTGCAGAAACCATGTTGCTGGATAGCGAGTTGTGATTTTACGTGTGAGGTTAATATGGGACAAATCAATGACTCAAACAGTTTAGAAAATATCGATAATATTGATATGGGGCGATAGTTTTTAGCGTCAGCGCAGTCACCCTTTTTGAATATCGGGACCACGTTTGCTTTTTTCCATTCAGTTGGAAATGTACATGTTTCAAGAGACTTGTTAAAAATTAGAGTCAGAGGGAGAGCTAAATTTTTGGCACATTTTTTTATAGGTAGGGGTGGCAACCCGTCCGGACCTGCACCTTTTGAGGCATCGAGTCTCTTTAATGCTTTAAGAACTTCTCTCTCAGTGAGAACGATTCTGCTGAATGTTTGTTGGGGGAATTTAAGGCTAGTTGATGATGATCTTGGCATACTATTAGTGGCAGTAAACGTGGAAGAGAATTGAGTGGCAAAAAGTGAGCATATTTCGTCGCCAGTTGTAGCTGTTGAATTGTTTAATGTCATTTCAGATGGTATAGAGTTTGGGTGTGATTTCTTTGACTTTACGAAAGACCAGAACGCCTTTGGGTTTAACCTAATATTCTTTTCTACAGTGCACACGTATTTTCTGTAGCATTTCTTTATAGCTGACCGTGCTCTGTCGTCAAGCATTCTATACTCAATTTCTTCGCGTGGATTACCGTATTTCTTTAAACATTGTCTTAACTTTTCCTTCTCCTTAAGCACTTGAACCAATGATTTGGAGTACCACGGTGGAAAATCATTATTGACGCGTTTGATCTTAGGGATATTTTCATGAATTATTGAAGTTAGATTTTCATACAGTGTCTTTGTCATAGAATTAACATTTAAACACGATTTGAACACTTCCCTCCAATCAATTTTTCTTAATTTATAGTTAATTAGTTTGTAGTCGGCTGCCCTAAAGTTAAAAGACAGTGTTTTTTTGGATTTTAATGTTGCATGCGTATTGATCATTAAATTGATTTCTAATGGGGGGTGGTGGCAGTCTTCTTTACATATTGGTGAGATAGACTTTTTGACTGTAGCCTCAAACATATTTGAGAAAACTAGATCTAAGATTCTATTGTTACTATTTTTAATGACATTATATTGGTACAAATTATTAAGAGACAAAAAATCGATAAGAGAGTATCCCAACTTGTTATTATAATTTGATGGAACTGCAGACGTACCGTTGTTGCTATTGTTGTCCCGTTTCCATTCGATGAAACCGAGGTTGAAGTCTCCGATTATTATTATTTCTTCACCGGCAGTTTCGCTCACACTAGTGATTGAACTCAGAAACTCGTCTAGGTGCTGCTGTGTTACAGGTGGCGGGAGATAGACAGCACAAATATTAACTTTTTTCCCCTCATTTAATTTAACACGCACCCAAAGGTCTTCAGCGTTGGTTTCCCATTGGCATGCACGGGCAGAAGCAAATGCCTTAGAGACCGCAACAAGGACTCCCCCTCCTTCTTTGCCTGCAAGTGCGCTGGAGGCCCTGTCTCTTCGATAGATATTGTAACGTGAGTTAAATAGTTCTCCGTCGCCTATATGATCGTTTAGCCATGTCTCTGTTATCACAATGAGGTCATATTGGTTAATATTTACTGCCATATTGATGTCATGTAACTTTGTTCGCATACCTCGAAGGTTTTGGTAGTAAATAGTGAATTTTAACCACAAACTCACAGGTTTAATCTAGGTCCAACTTACAACATGTTGGCAGCTTGTAAGCTTTTTATATGTATAGCGCGTGCACCATCTTCCTTGCGGACCAGTACGCGTCCATTGCGTACCCAAACAAATTTGTAGCCCTTCTCCCGTGCAATTTTTCTGGTTTGTGCATGTATTGCTTTATTGAGGGGAGACAAATGTTCGGAGATAAAGACAGGCGATTTGGTACCAGCATAGCCCAGGTGACTAGTATTAAGTTTTTCAGCTTTGTTAGCGCGGTTGAACTTCGTTACTGAAGCTAACACTTCATCACGTTTCCTACAGTTTTTTAATTTGACGATGATTGAACGAGGGCGGCTGCTCTGTGAGTCAAGTTTCTTGACCCGAGTTATACATGAAATGTCATCAGTTTGCACATCGCATAAGATTGTTTTCCCTAGTTGGATTACTGTTGTTACGAGATTTTCAGCTTGGTTTTCAGGGACTCCGTTTATTTCTATGTTATCCATGCGTGATTGCTGTTCTATTATGTTAAGCCTCACTGATAAGTCAGCGACATTCGTTTTCAAGTCCTCATTCTCTTTTTTTAATTGGTTGATAAGGTCTTTGTTTTTGCCAAATTCGATTTTCATATCGTCGAAGTCGTTGCTCATGAACTGAACCGAATCCTTTAAACCTTGTACTAAGTTTGTCAATTCTAGCAGTTGATTTTCGAAATATAATTTGAGCGAGAATTGTATCTGAATAGTTATCACAGATTCTATGTCTTTGCGGAGTTTTGAAATTATTTCAACGGTATCAAAATGGGTCTCCGAAATGCGGTCAACTGAGATATTTGAAATTTCGTTTTGCGTATTGGAATGTTCGAGTGATTCGTTTGGCCGTGGTCGCTTAGACCTAACAGAAACATTCGTGTTATCACTAGTATTATTATTATTTTTACCCTCGGAAGTGGATGGTGTTAAGTCAGACTCTGCCGACATTAGCGGTGCATTTTGCATAGCATTCGTTGGGGGAGAACGGTGCAAGCGCGGCATTGTAATGGTGTTGTTTACAAATGCGCTAAGCAAATCGTTCAATTGACGAGTCCGAGCAATTAATACGCGATTTCGTGCTTTATTCTCTGGATATTAACACATATGGTAGCATGCATAATCGACTCAGGCGCTCGGGGCATGAAGCGCGGGCGCGCGGGAGGTATCGAGCGTTCTGCGAGTTGTGGTAGGTCCGGGTTAACAGCCGTTGGCAGATAATTTTAACAAGTTTAAAATTGATTTACCCATTAATTATGCACTCAGGGGTTGTATCAACGTTCAGTTTTTAGCTTACAGTAGCACACTTCACTAGCAATGTAACAGCAGCACTTTAAAGTATAACTAATCACTTTTTACTATGATTCCGAATTATATTTACGGAGCAAAACAAAAACGATCTTGCTTGCTTGAGTGACGGTTGGTTGTTGGCTTAACTGCCACGCCAAAGGTTGTGAATTTGTTCCAACTCAGAAGAAACAGTGTGACTGGGTGTTAATATCTATAAAAGCTGTATGTCGTATACTGTTTGCTCTAGTTCATACAGTACTCTCTGCTTGACTTAAGATCATGAAACCTGAGTGTGAAAAACTCGATTCTGGCTAAATAAACTTAAGTTAATTTTAGTAGATTTTTTTTTATTATAGTATAAAAGAGTTCATGGATGATAAAATTCAATCACCACAGTTCCCACACTAAATGCTATTAATATATATATATACGAGTATATGTAAAACTTAGTTCTAAGAAGTGTTCCTGTTGCCATACTCTATCAGGGTCCTTGTATTGATAATTGTAAGTTAGGTTAAGTATATCTGTACGAACAATTATTATAATAATAATAAATAGATTAAAATGGAATGGCGAGGGATTTAGTTGCCATACTCAAAAATTAAGGAGATCAGGAGTGACGTATGTTCCTATTTCTAAGTGTACGTCCTATAAATAGGAGGTTATCGACCGAGCACCGTGGTATGTTATCCATAAAACATGTTTTGTAAATTTAAGAGTTTCTTTAATTTAAAATTAAAACTTTTTAGCTATTGAACAGATATTTAATATAAATAAATATATTCAAGCCCAGGATCCCCGAGAGGACATACTTTATTCACGGCCATCTGATGGAAACTAAGCAAAGCATTGGGAACCAGATAACTGATATTCTACTTATACTAATTTATTTTTATATATACGCACTTATATGTTTTTCCTGGGTGGGAATGGAACCAACGACCTGCGGCGTGGCATTCAGGGACTCTAACCACCAAGCCAACTAGCCTGTATACTTCATATTTATGCCTATAAGTTCTTTATTTCATAATTGAATTAAGCTCTCAGTGTCAATGTGCATAGAAAAATAAACTCATTATTATAACTACCTGAAAGTCGAAAGTCAAAAGTTAGATGACTGGTGGCTTTCTTAATTTTTACTTTGACTTACGCCGTTGTCAATTTATAGGCGACAGCGAGTTTTAATGAAAGGTTATGAAATATATTTAAACAAGCCTCCACGTGCACTTTTAACTTGTAATTCAGCACACCAGTTCAGAAGATTGCTTTACTTTTAGATTTTAGCATTTATCAAGACCTTCATAAGAAGTAACCGTTTTCAATATTAAATTCTAAAAACCAGCCAGTTTATAACATAAAAACCGATGATACACTTACAGTTTTATAGAAACAAGGCAAGCAGTTACACAATTTTACAAAACAGCACGTGGCTAAGTCAGATCTAGACCATAGTCAGTATTTCGAAGTATTTTTTTTTTCCAATCCGCACAGCTGTTTAAATTACTAGCTATTATCCAGTGGTTTTAAGTCGCCTTATGTAATCGGTTACAATATAACTTAACAGTATGTCACAGGAATAGTGAAACCTTCTATCAGTGAAAAAAATCTTAAAAACGGGATGAGCTTCTGAGATTACCTTCTACATCAAAACTTGCAAACTTTACCTCTTTATAAGAATAGTTTACAAGTATTGAGATACTAACATCTAAATTAGTAGGATAATAAAAACCTTTATGAAAATAAATAAACTAAAAATATTAAAAATCATATTGTAATAGTTACAATATGATTTTTAATATTTTTAGTTCATGGACACGTAACCGCTTGATGCTCAACACTTAATCCACCACATTATTAGACCTTAACCATCGTCGGTTCGCCGTCATAATATTAATTAAGAGAGAAAATCTTGCGAGCGACAACTTTTAATAACACTGGCGCTAGCTTTAATAAAGTTACTTGAGTATTACGAGACTATACTGTGGGAGAATAATAAATTAAAAGTAAAATACAAGCTTTTTCGTGTCTAAGGTGTAAGCCGTTCATGAGTTTCATCGTCAGGAGTCAACCTTGAGTGCAGCAACCATGTCATGGTCCGTTCTAAGATGGATCTTATCAATCAAAATTAAAAGTGTTTACAAAACCGTTGAGACCTGACCATCTGAAGCCAATCCTAGGTAGCATAGTCTGTTAGTTTTTATTGAAAACGAACATAAACTGAAAATTAAAAAACAACTCGTAAAAATGACATGAAAAATCTTTTAAAAAATTAAATTTCAATACAAGAAGGGTTAATGTGACCATAGGTAAGACTGGAACGAATCTGGGTCTTAAGTGCACCTGCTAAAACATATAGGTGTAACATAACATATTATAATCTTTAGGTTGTCGGCAAACGGGAACTTCAAAGTAGCCCTTGCTACCGTGATATAATTTCCCTATACTGAAAGTCAAGCTTTTTGTAGGATTGAAACCCATAAAAAATATGTATATTAAGACATAACTTTATCTAGTCTTTTGCCTGTTCCTTTTAGTTGAAGGCTGACTTCCGAACCGGATCTTCAGGAGCTTTAACTGTCATAAACACCATATAATTAAAATAATTGCCTCAGTAGTCGAGTGTTATGAAGCTTAGCTGGAGACTTGGACCTGGGGCTCGATTCTGTAAGGAAAATTACACTAATTCTGGGATGTTTCGTCGCGGCCTCTATGCTCTATCTCTGTAGCTTACTGCGTTAATACTACTAATCACGTGAGAGGTAAGTTCTCCGAGGCCTCCAGGAAGCGGTTCGCCGACGAAGTTTGCATTAGCTGAATAAGGCGGCTGAAGTCCTTGCTCTGATACTCGAGTCACGCATTATTGTATCTATTGTTGCTTTGTTTCTAAATTATAACCAGTAGCCCGTGATCACTAAAATATCCAAGGGACGGCGAAAAAATCACTTATGTCACGTTGAATCTTAAAATATCTTCAAGTATGAAGTCATGTGATATTTTGCTTAACACAAAAAACTCCTACGAAGCTCAAGTTCATGGTATTCGTAGAAGCATGTCGAATGAAAAGGATAAAATTCCGACACGTACTTATCACCGTCTTCAGTGGTCGGTGGAATGTAATTCTACGTGCCATACCAAATGCCAGACAGTGTATGCCAAGTGCCAAATGCCAAGTCAATATATACCCCTATCGCAAGTTTGGAAAAATTGTATTAGCTTTTTGCGGTAAACAGAATTCTTTCAGCGTGCTACGAAGTTGAATTTAAGACAGGTTTTTGAAATTGCATTTTTTTTTTTTTTATTAATACGTTAACTTAATATCTATGTACAGACGGGTCAGTGGTTGTATTAGTTAGATACCCTGACTATTATACAGCAGGTCGTAAGTCTAATTCCCATTTAGAACAAATATTTGCTTGCACGAACGAGCTCCATCTTAGGCCTCATCTTCACTTACCATCTGGTGAGATTGAGGTCCATCGCAATCCCGTCTAAATAAATAAAAAAAAACATGTCTTTTTTGTCCGGTATCTGTGTAAAAATATCTGTACAAATGTGAATTCAAAAATGAGTATTCCACCTATGTGATATTCATAGTACAAGCTCTTCTTAATTTGGGAGCCGATAATTATGTATAAAGAATGACCCAGGATAGCTAGTAATCCTAATGTACTAATATTATAAATGCGAAACGATTGATGTATTGGTGGTTGTTTCCCTTTCACTTTTATTCCGCATCTTCATTACCTTGGCCAAAAATTTTCTATTTGGGTCTCCAAGTTACAGGCTCTACCTAGTTTGGGACCTGCTACTAGTTCAAACTGTTATAGTAAATAAAATATATATTATACTTATATATTTATATTATATTATATTATATTATTATAGTTATAGTAAATAGTTACTTTACATTACTTTCTTATTCAGTACTCATTGATATATATTCGCTTTTTATGTACAAATTGTAAAATCCTTTCATAGTATAAAACGGAAGCTCCGTTTGTACGCTTAGATCTTTTAAACTACATAACGGATTTTGATGCGGTTTTCATCAATAGACAGAATGATTCAAGAGAAAAGTTTATAGTGTGTATAATACCTGTGACATCCTTTGGGGACACGAGTGAAATCGCGGAGGACTAGTAAGAAATAAAATTTAATCAATTTTTCTTTACTAGTCATAAAGTAAATAATTTTTTGACAATGTAAATTTTATAAAACTTTTCAACAGTTATCCATCATACTTTTCACTTGGGTATAATGAAGTTATCCTCACAAGATATATTAAAATCTGTTACATTTAAAACTCGCATTTCAAAATGTTATAAATCATGTCGTTTTATTCACACACTAATTAAAAATATTTCATACTTTATCTGCTAAAATCTCAAAGGCGTAATTTATACTGTTTTTATCACAGTAGAGTGGAAATTGTCGGCAATGAGCCGTGGAATTTAATTTATTAAGCACTTCCACTCTCAAGTGCCGTGATGGCACTACTCGTGATAAAAATAATATATTTTACATATTTTACGAAACACTCATCTTGTTGCAGGAGTTTGTATTTTAAATCTCTTGAAGTCCTTTTTTTATTACTAAAGGGTTGTGCTGATTGGTAGAACTGTCAATGAATTATTGAATAATAATAATTATTAATTTCAGATCGCTCTATTTTGTTAGTGGTACAAAACCTTAAGACTATATTAGTAAAAAATATATATACAGATCTATTTTCCATTCTTTTTGGTAACTTGAAACTTGGCGTTCCTTAAAAATCTTATTACAAATTTTATGAACATGAAAGAACAAACGCCAAATTAGTTCAGACATTTAAAATGATGCATTTACTAACATTTACAGTATTTCGTCCTTATTTATGAAGATTTGTTTCTTATTTCTATTCTTTTATTATTATATTGATTCCATAAAAAATCTCTTTCTCGCGCTCTACATTTAAATGATGTTTTAGTATGCAAAAGTTGTTAGTTTATTCTCAATATTTTTTTTCTATTTATCTACTTTCATAGTATTTTTTTTTTAGTTTATCTTACCTTGACGAGCTACTTGGTGGATAAAAATACTGAATCCCACGCCACAAGCCGTGGGATCGATTCCCATCCAAGATACAATAATCATGACACATAGATACAGAATCATTATTTGGCTATAATTTATCCATCATTTTAATTTGTGTGTTTTGGGAGAAAATAAACTTATTATTATTATTATACTTGACCATGAACATGACTTTTTGTTTTATATCTGGGTGTGGAATGTTAGTAGGTATAAATAAGAATTCTGTATGAAGTATCTATCAGTTACCTAATTGATTTCCATAGTATAAGTTTAGTTATGAGTAAAAATGGCCTGCGATTTTTTCTGAAAGTGTCAACAACAAGACGAATAAGGTGTTAAGAAAATCTTAGTAAACATGGAATGTGATGGCAACTTTGTCCATTAAAAGTTAGTAAGCAAATACGCCGAGTTAAAACTCCACTAAATAAATTATGGATCGTACATTGCGTTGTTTTATCTTTATTTTATTAGTATTATCCATTTCAGAATCTCAGATCTTAGAACTCGGTCTTCAGGATGAGTTTTTGTGAATATGATCCTTCTGTGGAACCACATACACATTGAAACAATCATATTTCAAGTAATAGCTAGAAAATTACGACAATTACGCTGAATCGGAAGCGGTCCAAGGAGATTTATAGATAGTTAACGTTTACAAGTCACCAGCTGACCCGATGTCAATGATATGTAGTTCTTTAGTACTTAGAGTATAATAAATAATAATAATAAGTATCCCAGGACATTCATTACACAATAAGTACATACTTACATAGATATCCCACACCCATATATAAGTTGTTATGGTAAGTATGAAAAATCGTGAGGTATTTATTAATTGATTACGGCGCTATTTTTAATTTTAATATCAATGCAATCACAAAAGAGATGTGCAGTGATGAGAGGGATGGAAGAAGAGGTACACAATTTGAACAAAAAGTACGAATTACAAACCTAATATTTCATATACGAATCTATACTTAAAAAACCAAACAAAATATCTATTTCTGGCTTATTATTATATCACTTGAATTCTCGGAGTAAATTGGCAATAATAGACAGTCGTACATGTCAATTTTGTTGACATGGCAACCCTAAATTGGATTTGAAATAGTCTATGATTCAAATACGGTATTTCCATAACAAATTTATAAAATTATATATTCGAATTACAATTATAGGTTCTTTCTTGCACCTTTTAAAAAGAAAATGTATAGAAATGAAAAAGGTTATAATTTTCATTCAAGTGAAACGGAACATCTTTCGATACCCAGAGTCATGGTTGACTAAGCAACCGGAGTCAAATGACATTTGTGAGTTCGTAGCTGTTACGTAGAGCTGTAGGTGCTACGAAGCCGCTACGATTATAATGTGCTACGAAATTGCTACAGATCATTATTTGTAGCAATTTCATACCTTAAATCCATTAACTTAAGACAGTAATCTGAAAATACCTACCAGGTACGATTTGAAGGGAGAGTTCTTTATAATAATAATCAAACCAACTTAGTGCACTCTTTAAACCAAACTTACTTTTAGAGTATTAGAATTAAAGCTCTTAGTGCTGAGTCCGAAGAATTACTACTAACATTCGAATTTTCACTGTGATACCACGTCTTGCCAATGCGTTATCAACCCTGTAATATGAAGCTGTTAAGTCTCATTTTCTCTTTTAAACGAATCACAGTGCACTGCTGCTTCACGGCTTCAAATAAGTAAGGTGTTACTTTCCCTGGCGAACTCTGCACTAAAAGCTCTACAACTTGTAAAATATTGAGGCTGGTAACTTTGTTAATTTAGTTTTCAAACGATGTAGTTCATCACCAACATTTTCATTTAAAAATGGACCAGAGACCTAGATTGTCCCTAAAGTACATCTACATTGTTAAATGATAAAATTTACAAGCATTATTCAAGCTAATTTCACTCTTAATTCCCTTTCGAAATATCTTGAAATTACTTAAAATTTTACGTTCTTTCTACATAAATGTTAATAAAGGTAAAGCATTCATGCGTGATGTAAAAAGACTCATTTTATCTTAATAAAAGTGGAAAAGAGGTCGAATAAAAGAAAATGGGAGGCGGAAATTCCGTACAGTTAGATTATCGTGCGTTTTTTATAAGTAACCAGCTGTCCCCCGCGGCTTTACCCGCATTCCCGTGGGATGTCACATGTGTTTTAACCAGTTTAAGGTGAGCAATACTGTACTACATTATTTTGATCTATCTCGTAGTGTTTGCAATGTAAACGCAAAAAATGTGTTTATTTACGACATGACATTGGAAACCTCTAAAGTTATCAGTGTTTCTCTACTATATTAACCATTTATTATACACATAAACCTTTCTCTCGAATCACTCTATCTATTTAAAAAAATCGCATCAAAATTCGTTGCGCAGTTTTAAAGATCTAAACATACATAGGGACAGACAGAAAGCGGGAAGCATCTTTGTTTTATTCTATGATGATGAAGTAAAGTGGAAATATTATACGACTTAGAGTTGTTTTACATTTGAGTATTGTCGCCAACAGCGCCGGCGGTAGTAATGCTGTACAAGGGTTATATTTTGCGTACTATAAAGCACTTATAACACAACGGTTTTTTCAATGTTCTCTGTTATATGCAAAACTTTATCTATTTGAGATAAGTAGATTTAACTTGCTAACATGTTTTACTACTTAAGCGTCTGGCTTCATTTATTTGGCATCGTTTTTTATAAACACTTGATTTTACCCGTGGTTTCAACCGCATTGAAGAGTCGGTTTTAATCCTACTGGTTTCATATAAAAATGTCCTACTACAATTTATATGTAACTATATCGTAATTGTTTGTTTACAGTTTGGATGATACGTTTCATGATGACAGGCAGTTGGCTTGGTGGTTAGTGACTCTGACTCCCAAACCGAAGGTCGCGGGTTCAATTCCCAGCCTGAACAAAAATTTGTGTGCATGAACATATCTGTTTGTTTTGCCTGGGTGTAAATATCTATATATTTAGGAAAAAAAATAGTATATGTAGTATATCAGTTCTTTGGTTTCCATAGTACAAGCTCTGCTTAGTTTGGGATCAGATGGCCGTGTGTAAAGAATGTCCCTGGATATGTTAATGGTATCACGGGCTAAAAGCTGAAGAGATTTTAATTTAAATTTTCACATACATTAAATATATTATCGATCAAATCAAAGAACACACGTTAATTGTGGTACTATGTACATACGGTATTATGAACAGGGTAGCTAGATTAATAGTTAAGACAAGATAATTTATACTTATATCAAATATTGTCATCACAGATATATTTATTAAGCTACCACCTACGTGAGGACCTGTTACTGGCTTTCTGATGAATATTTAAATTATTAGTCTGTAAGTGAATCAGCTGTTGGTTTTCCATTAAATAAATAAATAAATAGAAGTACAATTTATTTATCATTAGTATCCGCTCCGCAGTTCACCCGAGTTACCGAGGGATCACACATGTTTTAATCGAAGTTTTAAGTTCATGTATCAAATTTGATATAAATCTGTTCAGGAAATCTAAAATCCCTATAACGCTGGTGTACCATGAAGCTATTTAACTTTAAATAATCCTACTAATATTATAAATGCGAAAGCTTGTAAGGAAGGGTGGATGTTCTTTACTTCTTCTTGCTAAAACTTTTTTATCGGATTTTAATGAAACTTGGCACACAGTTAGTTTGCAACCTGAATTAATACATAAGATACTTTAATCCCAAGAAAATGTAACAACCCTCGGGTGAAACCACAGGGGACAGCTAGTAATACATAAGGCTCTGCACACACGAGCCGGCCACAGGCACCGGTGGCCAGCGACAGGCAGTTCACTCGTATTGTATGGATTCACCGCATTCTTGTGGACGCTGGCTCGCTGTACGCGGAGTCCAGCAGTATTTCCATTATTAATTTTATTCTTTATTGTTAAGGATATATCTATTACAATGAAGACTTTTTCAAAATTGATTTAATACTCAGACATAATATCTAACTGACTCAAAGGAATTCGAATCAAAGCTCGTTCCGTTACACCGCTGTCTTTGGACATTTGCAACACCAGGGGCATCGCCAATTCGTTATTGATCCTGAGAATTGAAGTTGTAGTCTCATGTCCCTGTAATTTCACCGGCCCCCTTACCTTTTCAACAACTCAGTAAAACAAGTGCACTTTTTCTTCACGCCATAAAAGGGTATGGTTCAAAGTTATGCTTTAAATGGGTGAGGAATCACTATCATGAAACAAAAGAATTCATTGAAGCCATAAAGCTCTTCAAAGGTAATAAAAATCCATGGATTCCTTTGTACGTGTGGGTAGGTACACCATAACCGAATTTGTCGGGCCCACCAACTTCGGAGATAAGGGTCATGACTTATTCAACGGTAAAGATAGGATAGTATTAAGCCAGTAGTACATGGTCGAGTCCCTAAGGATTATCATAGAGCAGGTATTTTTGTGTAATGTCGTAAGAGGCATTATGTTGTAGCTGTTTTAATAATTGATTATGAATGCAATAGTAGGGAAAATATGTTCGAATATAAGGCTTCTGTTGGGGGTGCTTGTGAGTGTTGCTTAACTAATATAGAATGTTAGAAAGTGTTTTGTCTGACTGCAGACGTAAGCAACGTTGTAAGTAGAAAGGAGAGCCTAAAGTTAAATAATAATATCTTCGATCAAATATGGGTCTCGTAGCGTAAGCATGAAGGTTTTTTTTTTAAATATGAACATTTCTGTTTTTTTGCAATTTGAACTTACAACCTACAGCGTGACAGTCAAGGCATCTTACCACTACATTACAGTTCCACCAAGAGTTTTCTTTTATGAATTTCAATATTTTTGCTGCCCAATTTATAACATGAACTTTTGATTTTATACCATTACTTTGACCAGATCATGAACCAACCCTTATAACAAGACTCGCCAAACGTTTTTACATAAGTGAATCGGTGTAGGGTGCGACAATGAAGACATTCGGCTCTTACTGTTATTGTAGGTGACCCTAATAAAGTAGTCACCCTATAACAATCTAACTTTTTCGGACACTGAAAGAATATCGAATTTGAAAAATCGGTCCTGAACATGATGAAACATTATTTGGAACGCTGTATTTTTCTAAAGCCTGGTATACCCTTTTTGTCAGAAAATGGTATTCATATTGTTTCAATTAGATATATGAGCTCTTGAATCGGTAAAAGGGATGAGAATAGAATTAGTCAGGGAAAAGGCTTTGAATTTATCTGATTCCTTCTCAAAAGCATTGCTTTTCTTCTTTTTCTTTTCATTATTAGAATCAAAGCTTTATGCTTCTAAGTTTTAAAAGACCGTGTATAAAGTGTAATACTGAAATAAAACCAAACATCTTTAAAGTAGAGCTCTTAGCTCAGAGTAATTCCAAGAAATACTACTTCCAGTACACCCTTATCTGCTGTGAAACAGTATAGTAGATTTGTGTATTATGCTTCGGTTAGACAGGTGCCATAGAAATTGAAGCCAAATGCGACTCAGCAACTTTATGTCTTAGTTGATAATTAATAAATAATAAATAATAAATAAATATCCTGGGACATTCTTTTACACACGGCCATCTGATCCCAAACTAAGCAGAGCTTGTACTAAAGAAACCAGATAACTGATACATATACTACTTTTTTTCTAAATCCATACTTATATGGATATTTACACCCAGACACAGAACTAACAGACATGTTCATGCACACAAATGTTTGTCCTGGGTGGGAATCGAACCCGTGACCTTTGGTTTGGCAGTCAGAGCGTTAACCACCAAGCCAACTGGCTTGTCAATGCATTGAGAATGTCCCTGCTGTTGCAAATGTCCATAGGCAGCAGTGGAATGTAACCTTTTACCACTTGGTTAATCGCTTACCTTTTGTTGACTTGACATAAAAACGAAAATAATTGTTAGTAAGGAAAATTTGGAATAAGATACTCATTCCAGATTTACTTTATGTGGATTGGACATGTCTTTTAGTTTTGTGGCTGGATCTTAATATATAATAAAAATATCAATATAGATACGTTATTATTAAAATAATAGTTTATGTACTATGCCAGTTATGTAGTCGCAATAGTACAAGCAGTACAACCTATGCTTCATCTGGGATCAGATGGCCATGTGTAAAAAATGTCCCAGCATATATTTATATTCTGAAATGAAATCAAGAATTATTATTCAAAAAAGCCTACAAGCCTGTGTATACTTACCTATATTTATATAATAAAAATAAATATTTGTACCCTATGGCTTCTTATACTAGTTATCCGATAGCGATGAAACTTTAGTGACTCATTCTATGAACGCCTGAGAAGATAAAAATGTCTAATAGCTACGCATGCCAGGAACAGCTATATTACATACTACCTATCCTCCGCGGTTTCACCCGCGTTTATCGATATCATGTACAAGTACATATATCCTATAACCATCTAGAAAAGATTTCGCGTTGAATGGTAGCAGTCCTATCCCAATAAGTTCAGTAGTTTTGTGTTGATGGTGCGACAAAGGAACCCTATTTTCCTTATATATATGTATTTAGATTTACTATATTATTACATACTTGTTTGGAAGAAAAATGTTGTCTACACCATTAAATTAACATAGCTACAATCCTGCGGTTTCATCTGCATTCCTGAGGAATCTTATATATGTCTTGGGATTATAACATACACTATGTCACTTGAGAATAGTGTGGCATTCTATCAGTGAAAGAATCAAAATCAGAAGAATAGTTTTGGAGATTCCACCCTACATCAAAGCTTACAAATTTAGCATTTTTATAAAATTAGTATAGATGAGTATATCACTTCAACAAAAATCCATGACTTAATAAACTATATGCAGTGACTTGCTGTCTCCCGCGGTTTCACACGCATTCTTCATCTTATTTTAACTTTCACCAGAATGAAAACCACCAGAATGTATCCTATGTGACATGTATTTCAGGGTACGCTCTATTTATGTGCCAAGTTTAACCCAAATCCGTTCGGTAAATTTGGCGTGAAATAAACGCATCTAAATACATGTTAAAAAAAGCAAAATTTTTATCCATAATTAGCTGTAAGTATTTGTATACATAAATGTGACGGCGCGACACCTTAGAAAGAGAATCTAATCTTTGAGTTCCGTTAATAACTAAAGTAAAACTGATTGTAATTCCGTAGATTTGTTGTTGTTGTATTTAAAATTAGAAAAATAGTCATTTAAGTAAATCGGTTTAATGTTTGAATCCGTCGAATATAAAAATATGAGCCGGTAACTCCGAATAGAGTAGCAAGTCCGCGCCTACGCGTTGATGTCGGTCGATCATTAGACTGACAGCGCAAGAGGTGCACGCGTGCTAACCTATTGGCTATTGATAATCCATTTTCATCTTGTGTTTTACGTTATATTTTGTGTGTAAGTGTATTGTAATAAAATAAGTGATTGGTATTAATTGCATACGTGATATTATTTCAACGTTCCTGGTACAACACGCCCACGATGGAGGACAATTGCCTAGACCTACGCTTAACCTTACCTGTCAACCCGTTATATGTAACATTTTTGTGACTAAGAGCTGTGGATTTTGTTGTTGAAATAAATAAACGAACTTTCGCATTATAATATTAGTAGGATAAAAGTTAAAGCAGATAAGAGTTACATACTTATTGTGATCCTTATTTCACAGCTTAATTTGTGAGCATTTTATTAAAGTATAAAGACACCATAAATCGTAAGGAAATAATTACTTTTAGCGCTCGTTGGCGTCGCAACATGCGCGTTTCAACGTGAAATTTAATGTTTTAACATAATTAAGAAAGCTATTTTCGGAAACAACATGCTCCTCACTAGAGCAACTCAATGTTATGCAAAGAAAATAAATATTCATGAGTACGTATCAACATATTTTCACTCTCAGTGTTTATCTTATTATTTCTTTAACTTTGCTGTTTTCTCGTTTGAGTAGACAATCGCTTTCCGAGAAATATTACGTCTGGAGAGTGCTTTGTAAGCTCAGTTGTCAATCTCAATCCATCAATTATTCTTATACAGATTTTCTAAATCTATTTCTAAAAAGTACCTATAAAACAAAGTCACCTTTTCTATCCATTTGTTTGTCCGTTTATTCCTATATTTTAAAGAGCGTAGTGAATTTTTATTTGGTTTTCACCATAATTGAGAAAATTTCATCCGAAAGGTTTTTGTGTTTTTCAATTATTGTCTCACTCAAGCGAAGTCAGGGAAGGTCGCTAGTATTATATACAGTTTTATTTATAAGAATAACCCCTTACTGATAATATTCATGTCGTAGTATAATTTTTTTAGTTATAATAAAATAATAAATAGCTTAAAATGGAATTTTAAAATTTGCTTAATATAAATAAAAAAATGTTTATTTCCAACGAAAAAATATAAGTTTTTACATTAAGATCAACGCAGACTCATAGGTTCCATTTTATAACACTAAACATCTTAATATAAGCAATATAATTTAGTCCTAACCGCTCAAACTAGGATACCCTGTGCTATGAGGAGCTAATTCAGATTAGGTAGTTGTTTACAACAACTTTTTCTTTTTTTTATTCATTGGAGATAGTTAAATTGGCTTATATTATCAAAAACAGCATTCAATACCCGGACCGGTGATAACTATAGTAGCTTTGATTCTCATATATTCCTTTCTAGAGCCAAAACTGAAAAAATCGTCTAGAATTTTGAAACGAATTAAAGACGACAGACGAAGACTTTTTTCTTACTTACTTTGGGATTTGACCAAATCCCTGATATCATTTTACAAGTCAGTACATTCAGCTATTTGGCTACTGTCCAGATTTTGACCAAATCCTGGGGGAATTCAGTTAGGTTGTTATTACATTTTCTGTTCTAGAATATGTGTAGGGCTTTACTTTAAATAAAAATGCTTTGGAAGCTTTGCTTTTATAGACGGGTCAGGAAGCGCCGAGTTGATGGTTGTGTGCATGGACACGTCCATAGAACATTTATTCTCTCACGAGGACACGTCTGTTTGTTCAGTGTCTGGGTGTAAATATCTATATGGGTATGATTTTAGAAAATAAAAACTGATTAAAATAAAGTAATCACTTGTCTGGTTTTCATAGTTTAGGAATCAGATGGCCGTGTAGAAAGAATTTTATATATATCTTATACATCGTGTTAAAAAATACCCCGTAAAAGCCTACGTGCTTATTTTACCTAATAATTGTCTACTTTAATAGTTTTTCTATTTTTCATTCATTAAAATCAGTTTTTTTTTTTTGGGGTATGTTAATGCCCCATTTAACCTCCTTTCGGCTTTACGGGTACTTTTGTAACACGCTATATATATAATATAATATGCTGATAAATAATCATTAATTCTCTGGTGTTGCGTGAGAAAAAATTGTGTAAAATCATGTAAGTACCTACATAAGAACAAAAAAAACATCAAAGTTGGTTAAGCCGTTAAGGATAAAAAAAATCTTTCGATTTCACCCGTGTGCTCGAAAGATCTAATGTATCTAGGGTACATACATAGCTATATCTCGGTAATGGACTAAAATGTTGCCCCTGATACTAAAATAGGGGGCTGAACCGTCGACCGACTTGAATGCATTTACTTTACATAGTAGATTTCTTCACGATGGTTTTTAGATATGTTTAATTATGAAACTGTCCAATTTTTGCCAGTTGTTTTCCAAAATAATGTTAACTTTTGTGTATTAATTAGAAATTACTATTTACCTCTTCCCCCTTTTCCAGTATTAAGTATACTGTAATTAAACTGTAGAACCGTTTTGTCCGGACATTGAGAGTTGGGCCAAAAATGTATTGTGGTTGTAATAATGAAATGAACTATGAAATACATTTATTAAAATAGACCTTCACAGGCACTTATAAATGGTCTCTAACGCCGGTTCGGAAGGTTGCTTTTACTGTTTGAACACGTTTATCTTTAAAATTGGAAGACGAATTTGACTGAGGTTTTCACAGGAACCTTAACATAACGAAGATTACAGCAAATTGTAGGTTTTATATTATCATCAAAAAGGGCACACAAAAAAAAATACTAAGAGGATAATTTAAACGAATCACCCGAACGTAGTTTCGGGCTAGTTTTTAATAATTAATGGTTTTACTTACTTCTTCTATACGTATCTGAAGCCTTATTTACGTGAACCTACCTCAGAAACTAATTATAATAAATAAACTATTATAAGAGTCATTGAACCCTGTGATTCCTCAAGATAAGAAAAACTTGTTAAACCACCTATAAATAGATATACCCAATATCTGTATTGGAAATATATTAGTTTATCGTCAAAGCGATTTCTTTCTGAAAACATTTTGTTTTGGGAAATTAGAAAAGCGTTTATACATTATTAATGCGTCTTAAATATTTGGTAAAACCTTTGGTTTTTATTGTAACACAAGAAGAACAAAAATGGCTGTTCAGACCATATTTTTTTAACCTCATATATCTTAGCGCCCAGTATCCCCGAGGAGGTAAGCAGATAGATCTCTTTAACATTAAATCTCAGAATAGTTCTTTAAACAAAAACTTTTGACAACAGAGAAGCTAAACAGTTCGACTTTTTATTACATCAGAATATTAATCGCTTCTTTGGCAAAATTCTTGATATTCATTTATTATTAGATAAAATAAATATAGATATATTATGTTTTACAGAGACATGGTTGAAACCGGGCACTATGCTTTTTAATATTAAAAACTTTACAGTTGCCAGTATATTCAATAGATTATCTGCAGAAGGTGGCGGCTCAATAATTCTTATAAATAATAATATTAAATTCAAGGATCGGAAAGATATTTGTAGCCTCTCTGTTGAGCGTGTTTGTGAGGTGTCTTGTGCAGAGTTGCAGAACTATATTATTGTTTGTGTTTATAGGCCACCGGCATCCAATTTTTTATTGTTTACGTCTATAATGGAAGAGATTCTTCGTAAGATATTTAATAATTCTAACAAGTCAATAGTTGTATGTGGCGACTTTAATGTAGATACTCTAAGTAATTCATCTGAAAGTCGGAATTTAGTTGCCTTCTTCAAATCATTCAACTTAGATTTATTATTTAGTGAGTTAACAAGATCTACAGCCACTTCGGCTACTTGTATTGATAATATATTAACTAATAGTAGTATACTAGGGAAATCGATTATTAGTGGTGTTCGCTCGGATCATAAGGCTCAATTAATAGAATTGCCATTTAAAAGACAAGTATTTAAAGTAACGAAAGTAATTAGACCTACTACTAAGGCAAGATTAGACACCTTTAAGAATAATTTAGAACTGAAACTCTGTAATACAATATATCATAGTCATGAGCCCAATGTCTTGTATGAAGGTTTATTGTCCGGGATTTGCGATAATTTTAATAGAGCCTGTCCTACTAAAATAGTGAAGGTAAATAGTAAAATGGGATTTAGTGACTGGGCTACTAAAGGTGTTCATAAGAGCAGGGATAGGTTGTATGAACTTTATCATTTAAAATCTCTAACTCATAACGAGGAGTTTCATAAATATGTTAGAAACTTTTCAAAAACATTCAAGCTAGTGTGTAATCAAGCTAAATCTTACTTTATATGTAATAAAATAGGTAATGCGAATAATAAAATAAAGACAGTCTGGAATGTTATTAAAACGGAAACTGGTAAAATTTGAAATAATAATGAACAGGTAACTCTTAAGATTAATGATAAAATTTTAACGAATAATTTAGATGTAGCCTGTGCTTTCGAAAACTTCTTCACGAGTATACCTGGTAAAACTACTAAAAGCCTTAAATCATGTCCTATAGCAGCGGAATCTTTACTCAAGCAGCATATTCATAATACATTTCCAAGTTTTAAATTTGACCATATTAATGCTAGCGATATCTTAATAACTTTTAATTCTCTCAATATAAAAAGTACTGAAGATTTATGGGGCTTATCAGTAACAATCGTAAAATCAATAATAACAGTGATTGCACCGGTTTTGTCAAATATTTTTAATGAATGCATTGATCAGGGTTGTTTTCCTGATTTAATGAAATATAGTAAAATAGTACCTATTTTCAAGTCCGGTTGTAAGGAGAATCCATCTGATTACAGACCAGTTTCCGTTCTGCCAGCACTTAGTAAAATTTTTGAAAAACTGCTGCTTAATCAAATGTTAGGTCACTTTACTAAGCATAAGGTATTGCATGGTCATCAGTTCGGTTTCACGAAGGGAAGATCTACATCCGATGCGGCAGCAACATTGCTGAGGCACATTTATGGCGCATGGGAGGATTCACAGGATGCGATTGGCATTTTTTGTGATCTGTCCAAGGCATTCGATTGCGTTGACCACCGTACGCTACTACTAAAACTTGACTACTACGGAATTCGTGGAACTGCTCATGATCTTGTTTTATCTTATTTATCAAATCGCCAGCAAAAGGTAGGGATTACCGGCACAACATCCAAGGGCTCTTTAGTCGAAATGGGGGTACCCCAGGGTTCAATTTTAGGTCCATTTTTGTTCTTAGTATATATAAATGATTTGCCATATGTTGTAAATGACCTCACAGATATTGTCTTATTTGCTGATGATACATCATAAATTTTTAAATTTAATAGAAAAGACAAGGATCTAACTAAAGTTAATCATACTATGTCAATTGTCTGTGGGTGGTTTGCTACAAATAATCTATTACTAAATTCAAAGAATACTAAATGCTTAAGGTTTTCTTTACCAAATGTAGCACAAGTAGATAGCCAAATAATAATAGATGGGAGCCATATTGATCTTGTAAATAAAACGGTATTTTTGGGTCTTACATTAGACAATAAATTGCAATGGGGACCTCAGGTTGATACTCTAGCTGCTAAATTAAGTTCGGCTGCATTTGCTGTTAGGAAAATTAAACAATTGACGAATGTTTAGACGGCCAAATTAGTTTATTTTGCATGTTTTCATAGCCTCTTGTCCTATGGCATTTTGTTTTGGGGAGCAGCAGCGGATATAGAATCAATATTTATTATACAAAAAAGAGCAATTCGTGCAATTTACAGTATGGGTCCCCGTGAATCATTAAGAGATTTATTTAGGGAAATAAATATAATGACATTACCTTCACTATATATTTATAAAAATATAATGTTTATACGTAGAAACATAGGAATGTTTGAGTCAAAATTAGATACTCATAGTATAAATACAAGACAAAGGGAGAAGTTAGTTGTTCCATACTTTAGATTAACTAAAGTAAACAAGTCATTTCTTGGTAATTGTGTTAGATTTTATAATAAGATACCGCTGTCAGTAACCAAAATGTCTGATCATAAATTTAAAAATTATATTAGGAAAGTTTTGAAAGAGAAAGCGTATTACAAGGTAGTTCATTATATTGAAGATAAAAATGTATGGAAATAGCTGCTCTCTGCACAGTGCACCTCTAAATCTCTTTTTTAAGTTGTAAGTACCTAATTATTGTTATTTTCTATTTTGTAGTCTTGTCATATTTTTTTTTTGTTTTGTTTTTTAATGTTACCTATAATAAGTATTTTGTAATTGTTAAATATAAAATTATGTAAAATTGAAATTATAAAATAGCCAAAAAGTCAGAATAGATAAATATTTATATAACAAATAAAAAAGAATGTAACCTTGCTGAGTTTCTTGCCGGTTCTTCTCAGTTGAAGGCTGACTTCCGAACCGGTTGTAGCTTCAGTAACTTTAAATTTGACCTTCATAAGTGCCCTCCGAAGGCCTAAACTGAATAAATGGTTTTGAATTTTGAATTTTGAATGAAACCCACATCCGTACATATTTTTTGAGTCCGAAAGTATGTGTTCACAATTCAGTCTCTCAAACACATTACCAGTTCCGGGCTACAAGTAATCATTTCTAAACAAGAATAGTACCTTGCCCAACCAGGGATTGAACTCAGGATCTACATGACTCTAGCCGAACTTTATACCACTAGATTTATAACCTAGGTGATTAACATTAATATAAATACTGTTAAAATGCAATAGCGTAGTTTCTTATTGAACCATATTTACAAAATGCTCGTTAACTCTTTTTCATTTTACGGATAGGTGTAGTGCTCGGGAGTTTTATAAAGTGTCAAACTGATAATTCAATTTCAAAATTCAAAACCATAGATTCAGTTTAGGCTCACGGAGGCTACTAATGAAGGTCAAATTTAAAGTTTGAAGTTACTGAAGCTTCCACCGGTTCAGCCTTCAACAGATTATTTATACATATATATTTACATCCAGACATGTTCATGCACACTAATGATTGACCTGGGTGGGAATCGACCCCACGACGCGGCGTGGCTGTTAAGGTCTTTAATCACCAAGCGAACAGGCCCGTCCATCACACATACACGTCACAGACATACTCGTACATCACACTTTACGCTATCTATCTAGTAGCTAGGCTTGTAATCGGCTTGAAGTATTTTTACACACTACCATACGTACTTACATGGAAACGAACTCAATTTTGTGTAATCAAGTTACGTAAGTTAGGTACTTAACCTATTTCTCCTTTAAACAATCCACAACCAGGGGCATCGCCATTGCGTTGTCGTCCCTGAGACGGGAAGTTAAGTCTCATGCGCCTGTGATTTCAAATCTTAAGTTTCCCAAGTGAACGCATACTTTTTTCCTGTGTGTATTACACAATCACGCCGTAAGGGCTAAACAAATTAGGAATATAACCTGGAATAGCGTAGAAGGTTAAATAAAATTAAGGAGATGATCTTAGTGGTTGTTTATTGTATTAAAAGACAATGTTACAGGTTCGTATGCTACAATGAGTTTGAGCTTTCGTGCTAAAGAACTTCGCGAGGAAACGACTGTGGCGTTGTACGGTACATAGTTGTACAACTCAGGATGAGTATCATCCCCAACCGTCAAAGACAAATCACCCCAAAATGACCAAAGTGCAACGCCATCTAAAAGTAATAGAGCTCTTAGTGCCGAGTTCGTCCGAATCAATTTAAAAACGTATCGTGTAAACGACTCCAGCTCAATGCTCTGTCTCTTGTGCTAACATGAAATCATGTGAGAGATCCGCTCTCGGACGCCAGGTTGCGCCAGTTACCTGAACAAGCAAGCGGTGATTAAATCACAATAGAATTTTAAAATTTTATCTCCCTAAAATATTTATGCAAACATAAAACAAAGCCTTTAGAAATACAAACGACTGAAGCCTTAAAAAACAATGCACGTCGAAGATATATTTTTGGAATATTTTTGCATATTTTCATTGAATAAATTCTGAAAGGTTCAGATTGTGTTGAGGCGCGCGCTAAGCCGCATCTCGCAGATCCTCTCGTCCAAACAAAAACTCGAAACACAAAAGGCTTATACTTATTTTGAAACGTAAAATATAGCAAAACTGTGGTGAATTCAAAGCAGACGCCACGTGGGTTTTGGCCCCTCTAGTGTGCTACGGTTATGTTGGCGGAATGTGGCTTAGTTAGGAATGCCTAGTTAATATCAGTACGCTTATTATTCCCGAAGAGGGATGCAGTGTCTCAGTAATGAGACCCACATTGCACTGATGATATTTTAACTCCCAATGTGACTGTGTGGTAAGTTTTTTCACCGTAATCATTTTTAAACAAAAAACATTGGCTCCCACGACAAAGCAAGAACTTCCAGTTTCTAATCGAGCTTTGTATGACTCAACCATAGAGACAATGGCTAGTTAGGTTACCGTATTTAGTATACAAATAAGTTTATACCTTTCGTTAATTACAGTATCAGTGTTTTGTACATAGTACGTGAGCATAACTGATTAAAAATTAACTCAGTAATTACTTAAATTTTGAGGTTTACCCATGTTTCAACACGTATATATCCGTTAGATGTATTGAATAAAACCATTATAATAATATACATGGACATTTTGTCCCAATAGTAAGCACACAACTGATATATACTCTATATTAAATACGTACTTGCCTAAAGACATTAGAAGAGTAGTAGAGGTCTTAGTGCAGAGTTCGTCCGGGGAAGTAATACCACCATACCCATTTCTGCCGTGAAGTGTTGTACTTGTATTACCATGCTTTGGTTAGAAAGGTAAGCGGGCCGGTGAAATTACAGGCACATGAGACTTAACAACTTCACGTCTCAGGGTCGACAACGCATTGGCGATGCCCCTAGTGTTGCCAATGTCCATAGGCGGCGGTGACCACTTACCATCAGATGGACCGTCCACTTGCTTGCCGGCCCATATGGTATAAAAAAAAAAGACCAGACACACAAAAAACATTATTTAATCTTTCATAATTCATTCATACAAATGTTTGTCGTGGGTGAAAGCTGAACCCGTAGCATTTAAGCTATGTTATCACTGTACCCACCGCTCAAAAATACTAAATACGTTAGAAAACTCCAATTAACTATAGCACTAATAAAATGATTATGTTAATAACATTATTAACAGTGTGAATGGCGGTAAATAGCAACATGGAAGCTTAAACAGTGTTTAGTTGAATAATATTTGGCTAAACGATTTTAGTCAGACTCTAAAGTTTTAAAATGAAAATACACGGACCAGAATTCAACCTTCACCTCATGATCGTAGGTTAATTCATCACTTCATACACCCTAAGCATTTAACCATTTCCTCTTACCTAAGAACTAGTTTCCAGCCCGTGGTTCCGTCCCCGTTCTTTAAAATCTAACTATATTTTATGCTACTCCAGGCCATGTTCTATCTACCTACGTGACAAATTTCACCCATATTCGTTCAGTCTCTTTGGTAGTAGAGCTCTTATTGTATAGTTCGTCCAGAGAAGTACTACCACCTTACGGTTAGAAAGGTAAGAGAGCCGGTGAGATTACAGGCACGTGAGACTTAACAACTTCACTTCTCAGGGTCGACAACGCATTGGCGATGCTCTGGTGTTGCAAATGTTCATTGGCGGCGGTGACCATTTACCATCCGTACCTTGTACCGTGTCCTTGTTTGTCGGCTCAAGTGGTAAAAAAACAAGTCATTTTTGCGACAAAGAATTTTTTTCTTGTTTTAGTTTTTATTTTATTTCATAGTTCTCAGTGACTGTGACATCTATACAGAAACTGAATTCGCAACTGTGGGCATTAAAGTTTTAACCCCTTGCAACGACCGTCGCCATGTGAGAGCCTTGATATGCAAATTTTTCAAACTTCTCCAAGTATAATAATACCATACAGTTGAATATACTTTGTACCTACATCTTAGAAAGACAAATTGAATACAGTCTCATATAAACTACGTTCTCATGAAATTTTATCCGAAAAATTATTTACGGTAAAAAAAACTGTAAACCTGTACATCCTACTTATTATAAATGGGAATGTTTATGAGGACAGTGTAACAAACATCCATACAAATGTTTGTTACACCTTTACGCAAAAACTACAGAAAGGATTTCGATGAAACTTGGCATATAGATGATTCATAACTTAAATTAATACATAGGAGACTTTTTATCCCGGGAAAATGTAATTTCCCTCGGGAACACGGGAGAAACTATGGAGGACAGGCTAGTAAGACCTACCTACACTTCAATTTTCGATTGAAATATTTGTCTACTGGATGGTATTCAATCTTATAGAATCGAATTCAGTACCTCCGAGTCTCAAGCCGAGATTTATGCCACTTGACCACCGAAACGATTAAAAATTATAGCTTTTTATCATGTAAATTATACTTTTTAAATGACGGTAAAAATGCATTAAAATATATTGCGTTATTTAAAAGTTATACGCGTCAGATAGCAATAGTGAATGTTATATAAATAGTACTAACTGCATGCATTTTTGTTTTCTGTAGGGATCCTTTACAGTCGTATGTAGAACAACTTTAAATACATTTTTTATTCAGGTTTGAAACACTCGCCCCGGCTTCGCACGAGTGCGATGTAAATATTAATAATAAATAATAAAACAAATATGCGTTTATTTCATCTCCACAAATTTCAACATTAGGGATACAAAAATTGAGAACAGTTTTACAATTAGTAGGTCTAGGTAGTAGGTACTTATTTTAACATTTAGGAAATCATGACAGATTTGATCTGTAATTTGTGGGAGATCTGGAGTCTAAACTAAGCCTGTATTTTAGCACTCCAGGCCCCCCAAAACTCTAATTTCACAAATTTTCAAGTAAGTAACCAATAATTGCAATCTTTCATAGATATAAACCTTTCTCTTCATTCATTCTGTTTATTGATGAAAACCCCATCAAAATGCGTTCCGTAGTTCAAAAGATCTAACCGTACAAACGGCGGAGCGACTTTATTTTATACTATGTAAGGATTTAAAAAGGAGATGTCATGCGACTCTTTTATCCCTCAGCTCATAAAGTATCCCATGTGAGCCCTAATTATAATCAAGTTGAGGGCAAAATTGAAGTTTTCCATTCTTTAATAAATTGCTGAATCATTTTTTTCTTTCTGCTCTCTTAAAAATGAAACACAAGACGCAGGCTCTAGTATAAAGTTCACATAATTGGATGGTATACATAAGGGGCTCTCCAAAGGGTATGAGAGTCGGGTTATTGGAGGCTCGAAAGGTCGTTGACATTTGCTTATATCGGATAACGTCGGATGTAGGTCAATGAATACACTGCCGGAGCGGTGCAGTTATAAATTTGTTATATTGGAACCTATTTGTTATTGTGCACACAATAAGGAAAGTTTGCGTTCACTTGGAAACCTTATGGTGCTTTATGAATGTAATAAAATATATAAAAGAGGCTTTTACAGGCCAGTTGGCTTGGTGGTTAGCGACTCTGACTGCCAAACCGAAGGTCGCGGGTTCGATTCCCACCCAGGACAAACATTTGTGTGCATGAACATGTCTGTTTGTTCTGTGTCTGGGTGTCAATATCTATATAAGTATATATTTAGAAAAAAAAAGTAGTATATGTAGTATATCTGTTGTCTGGTTTCCATAGTACAAGCTCTGCTTAGTTTGGGACCAGATGGCCGTGTGTAAAGAATGTCCCAGAATATTTATTTATTTATTTATTTATTTATTATTTTTAGTGCTATCTTGTTTAATTTGGGCTATTTACCATTAAGCTACAAAATCAATTAATATTATTCGACATAGAACAAAAACTGTTAGTAACGCAAACTTTTTGTTATTATATGTGTTTCAAGTTTTCCTTTTTCATTGACATTAAAGGCTTTCTAAAGTTGGATATTTTTTTTACTTGTTCCCATTCAAGATGCATATATCGCACCCTCAGTACGATAAGGGCTTAACTCAAAATTTTGCGAAATCGAGTTACGATCATAGAGAGACTAAACAAAGTACGCTCTATCCGATGAATCGTAAAACACAGTCAATTTAATGTTAGAATAAGCATACCGATACTTTGCCTCTTTAACACCGGGACCCACCCTTCCCGCTCAGAGCGAAGGTGACCCAATCAGAGATGTGCCAAAAGTGATTTTTTGAGTTAAGCCCCTATCGTTAGAGGGTGCGATATGTGCATTGGCATGTCTATTTGTTTTGTGCCTGGCTGTGTGTCCTTATAAGCTATATATCTATATATAAGTATGCACTTAGAGATTTATGTTTGTTTCATATGTAATATGTCAGTTATCTAGTTTCCGTAATTTGGAATCAAATGAATGTGTGTAAAGAATGTCCTAGGATTTTTATTATTATTGGTACTACTAATGAAAAAGAAATATAAGCAGTATTTATGTTACCATAGTACATGCTCTGCTTAGTTCGGGATCAGATGGCCGTGTGTAAATAAAAAGTCCTAGGAGGTTTATTTTCTTATTACTTTAATTAGAGCTAGGTTTTCTCCCACTGTTCAAACTTTTGACTTTTACTATAATTTTCTATTTCTATATAACTGTAGACTCTAAGACACGTAATTTTTTCACATTATACATATTACAAAACTAGCTATCACCCGCGGTTTTACCCGCGTTCCCGGATGTTACATGTATTATACATAAAAACCTTCCTCTTCAATCACTCTATCTATTTAAAAAAACCGCATCAAAATCCGTTGCGTAGTTTTAAGGATTTAAGCATACATAGGGATATAGGGACAGATAAAGCGACTTTGTTTTATACTATGTGGTGACAATTAGTTTAAACAAAACATTGCACTTCGTCATAATTTCACAGCAAATTAATCTAGACTTCCCAAATATTCTCAATACCTAATATAATCTAATCCTAATTAATATATTCTAAAAAAATGTAGGTATATACTATCGTCTCTACCAGTAATAACGACAAAAAATCCTTTTATATACATATAAATTTGTCCACATTTCCGTAGTCTCATTGGGCGTACCATAATTATTATTTCATAATAATCTACGGGGTTTCTAAAAGACATTTCCTGAAAGGTTAATGGCCAATTGACCAACTAAACTGTGACCCTGTCGCTGTAAAGGGCACGCGGTAATTAAAGCGGCAAAACTAATTGTGGAAGCCTGCTGTATACCAGTAAATTAAACCTATTTCTGCCTGTTACTAATTCGATTATAATTCTGATGGTTAATTAAAGAGCAGCTTTCGCCTCGAGTCACTTTTCGCATTTCCAAGTACCTATGTATATGCGGTACTCTTTCTTTAGTTACTCCTTGCCGAAATTGTTCCTGGCCGAAGATAATAACTGAAGTATAGGCCTCCACAGGCACCCATGAATGGTCAGACTCGAACGCTGGTTCGGAATATTACTTGTTAGATGAATGATTTTCTAAGCTTTTCCTTTTTTTTTATTTGTTTTTGTTATTACATTGAGAGATAGCGTCACATTAACATCTATGTTTGCAGGGATTTTTTAACTGGCAACTTTCATAATTAAAAAATAAATAATATTGTTTTGGTACCACCACATGTAGCTGTAGCTTCAGTAACTTTAAATTTGACCTTCATAAGTGCCCTCCGAAGGCCTAAACTGAATAAATGGTTTTGATATTTTTTTTTTGTAGGTGCTATAGGAACTCTTAGACTACACATGATAAGGCATGTTTGGACTCGTTTTATTTGTATTGACAACAACTATTACCATGTGTAGTGCCCAGTGTGTTTATAGTGCGAGTCCCACGCAAAGGATTCCGTACCATAGTCCAATATTTTAAAAAGTATTTTTTTAAATTTATATTAGTTAGTTGGGTTGGTGGTTAGCGACTCTGACTGCCAAGCCGAAGGTCGCGGGTTCGATTCCCATCCAGGACAAACATTTGTGTGCATGAACATGTCTATTTTTTCTGTGTCTGGGTGTAAATATCTAAATAGGTATGTTTTTAGAAAAAAAATGTAGTATATGTAATATATCAGCTATCTGGTTTCCATAGTACAAGCTCTGCTTAGTTTGGGAATGGATGGCCGTGTGTAAATAATGTCCCAGGATATTTATTATTTGTTGTAATAGTGGCCGTAGTGGCGTAGTGGCCATACTGGCGCGATTATAATTATTTGCTGTATATGATATCGATAAACGCGGGTGAAACCGCGGGGGACAGTTAGTATATTATAAGCTTCAAAATAGTGTCGCATCGATCAATGGAATTTACATACCGGAACCCGATCTGATTTTGTATTGTTTATTTACATGTCCATAACAGAATCTGTGTGCCAAATCTCAATTAAATCCGATCACCCGTTTTTGCGAGATTGAATCGCCGTCATATTTTTATCCAAACATAACCAGCATTCTGATAAATAATACTAGTGGAACCTACTGAATTCTCTTTCGACGTGCCAGTTCGCTTGCTGGTTAGAGTTTGAACACACCTCGTATGTGTGCATGTTTGTTCTATGTCTGGCTGTAAATTAAAAAAATGTATGTATTTAAAAGAAAAATTTAGGGTTTGTACTAAATCAGTTAACTGGTTTCCATAGTACAAGTTCTGCTTAGTTTGGGATCATATGACCGTGTGTAAAGAATGTCTCAGGATATTCTAAATATAACCGAATTTTATGATTTTTTTCTAAAGAAATTATAAAGAAATAATTTAATTCATAATTGGGTTGATACATTTTGAAGACCATTTGTAACCTATACCTAAAAGTAATTATATAATAATAATATTTAATGATTTGTATTTTTATGTAACATTATAAACTTAAGAACTAATAAACCGATTACAAAAATTCTTTCACCATTTTCAATATTTAAAAAAAATTTGGGATCCTAACTAAAACTCTAATAATGTAACACAAGGTGTAAAAAATGACCTATTCCTATATATAATAGGTGAGGTTATATTTAATGCAAGCTTCTTCCTCGCGGTTTCATTCGCTTTCCCGAGGGAGTTTATATTTTCTAGAGGTACAATATGATCAGCCGTTTCGGAGCTAAGTGGCAACAAACAAACATATAAATACAAATATAAATAAGATAATAAACCTGAGTAACGATATTATTTAGGTTATCTTAACTATTTTTTTGCCTCTCATTTGGATTCACCCACGTTTATCAATGTCATCATTTACACATTAACCTATAATTGACGCAATCACATTTTCTGACTACATACCAATTTTTAACGAGATCTGTCAAATGGTTCTTGAGTTATAAAAGGACCTACAGTCTGACAGACAGTCAGTAAAATTTAAAATAGAAGATATAGTTTTGGGGTCATATAATATATACAATAGGGTATAGTAATGGTAACGGATATTTATCACAAAAGTTGAGAAAAAAATTACTCTACAGACCGATCCTACAGGTTTATAAAGTATAGATAAGATTTTTTTTCCTAACAAAATCTAAAAATATCTGGGCTCATTCCAATATCACACATATAGGTATTACTTTAGGGTACCTTTGATAAATGTTTATCTAAGGGACCTAACGTCCTTGAATTTTCTTTTATCCTTAAAAAAATAAGCCTGGAAGATCCAGCGGTACAATACATCAATCCCTTTGACAGATAACACGAAAGATGGAGGTTGAGAAATACGTAAAAAGTAAATGTAGGTAGAAATAACTATTCTACTGTTTCGCACATACACAACAATGTCTTGTAGCATATAGACTCACATATATACTTTGGTAACAGTATAATGAAAAGGGTTATAATATAATGTATGTTTTTCTAAGTTTTCCCCCTTGTCACGTGCCATTCTAATCGAATAAATATAATATCGAAAGAAATTGATATCTTCCACTGTACTTGCCGAAGTTAACGGAAGCAGTACAGAGATATGTCGAGTATAGTGAAACATTATGAATACCTTTTGTAATATTGTTGCATATTTATTTGTTGTTAATCGTTATATCATCGTATTGGATTTTTTTCTGTGAAGATTTTATAATTTATGTTAAAAATAAAATATATATTAGCTGTCCCGACAGACGTTGTGTCCTTGTAGGTGGCGCTATGATTTAATAGTAATACTTATGATATACGCAAACTGGCTGGCAGCGGTTGGAAACAAAGAGCTGAAGATCGAGCTCAGTGGCGTGCCATAGGTGAGGCCTATGTCCAGCAGTGGACGGAGATAGGCTGATGATGATGATGATGATGATGACTTAACAAGAGCGCCATCTATCCGATCTTTAATCTTAAACAATACCTACAGTGTCCAATTATAGCCAAGAACCATCCAACTGATCCTAAATTTGACAGCCCAGTTGGCTTGGTGGTTAACGCTCTGACTGCCAAACCGAAGGTCGCGGATTCGATTCCCACCCAGGACAAACGTTTGTGTACATGAACATGTCTGCTTGTTCTGTGTCTGGGTGTAAATATCTATATATCTATGTATTTAGAAAAAATGTAGAATATGTAGTATATCAGTTAACTGGTTTCCATAGTACAAGCACTGCTTATATGATTAGATGGCCGAGTGTAAAAAATGTCCCGGGATATTGATTAAATATTCGTCAAATCAAAACTCCTAGTACTCGCTCATAAAAATTCCTAATACTCAATTACAGCGCAACCTACCGGGTCCAAATGAAAATGAAAACCATTCTCAAATCTACTGGAACACACACAAAAATGTCATCAAAATCGGTCCAGCCTTTATGGATCCCTAACATACACAAGGGCAGAGGATATATAATAGGTATAAAATATTACTGGATCTTGACAACAGCGCTCCAACTCCAATGAAGAACCCTCTAAATGACCCTTTAATATACGAAAATTGGTCAAGGGATTTAGGAGAAAAAGGATCACAAACAATCACAAAGGGATTTTGTATAAAGAGAAATTTAAAAATTTTAAGTGTAAATAATTACTTTATTAATAATAGTAATTGCTAATGCAATTCTAATCTGCTATTAGATAATATGCGATGTTATTTAACAATGCTATATATCTCCAACAGTAATTTATTCAATTTATCTTGTAATGACATGCGAATAAAATTTAATAATCTATTCCAATTTACCTGCAGGTATCTCTGTTCTCTGAAACATGAAACGTATGTTTATAAATGTATGAACAAAACAATAATAAACAAATGACACCAATGCAACAAAATATGTATAAGACGCCTAACATTTTTTTTTTTTAATAATATAAACTAGAGCTTGACTGCGATCCCACCTGATGGTAAGCAGTGATGCAATCTTAGATGTTGAGGCGCACTAGTTTATTAAGAGCCTATTCACTCTAGCCTTGAAGACACCCAAATTATAGTTGCTCGGGAAGACCGCATCTACACAAATAAATACAATTGAAATATCCGATTGTAAAGTCGTATACAGAATGTTACAAAACTACCCGTAAAGCCGAAAGGAGGATAAATGGGGCCTTATAACGGGTCCATTCACAATATTTAAGAACCGTAGTAACGCTGTATAACATACCCCAAAAAATAAAAATAAAAAACAGATTTTTATGAATGAAAAATAGAAAAACTATTAAAGTAGACAATTATTAGGTAAAATAGGTACGTAGGCCTTTCTGTTAAATAATCCGGTTCCCTGACATGACAGCTTACTAGGGTTATTGGCTTTTATAATTAATTACATTTTTACGGGGTATTTTGTAACACGTTGCATACGATACTTATATCTAAATATTTTTTTTGCCTTTATGTCTGTTAGTACCAGCAAATCTCCAAAACGGCTGCACCGATTTTAACGAAAATTTCACTGGATAGGTAATCTTATAAAGATATTTTTTTCCCGAGAATAATTAAAATCCCTCGGGAACACGGGTAAAACCACGGGGGAAAACTATGCATTAATAAAGTTATTGATACAGACAGCATATTGCGTGGAACATGATAAATTGTCATGAACCATCGATGATGTGCCATTGAACATGACGAATGTGCGCCATTACAGGCGTCACGAGCGAGTGCGCTGTGAAATGTTATGACATTCTTCATTATAATAACGTAAATAAATTCTATTAATATTAAAAATGCTAAAGTTTGTGCAAACGGGTGAATGTTTGTTACTTTACGCAAAAACTTTTATTTTTTTTAATTTTTATTTTATTTTACTTAAGTATTACGTAAGTACTTTGCGGATTTGGATGAAAAGTGGTACATAGATAAATTTATTTATTTTCAGGCTTACCAACAATTGTTTACACATACATTGAAATAAAGATACATCATGTGATAAATAGGAATAACAGTGTAACAATTACTTAAAGGTAAGCACCGCATGTACCATAACAATTAAAGAAAACAGTTAGTCTAAATATATACTATTATTACAATTATTAAATAGCAAAACTTACTAAGTAGGTATATAAAGTTACATTAAAAATAAATATACATAAATATTGGTAATTTGATATTTAATCGGACAAGCAGCTTAAGATATTTAATTAGATTCATCATCGTCATCATCAGCCTATCTCCATCCACTGCTGGACATAGGCCTCACCTATGGCACGCCACTGAGCTCGATCTTCAGCTCTTTGTTTCCAACCGCTGCCAGCCAGCTTGCGTATATCATCGCTCCATCTAGCTGGAGGGCGCCCTACACTATATTTACCAAGCTGTGATCTCCACTCTAGAACACGTCTACCCGTCTAATTTAATTAGATTATAACCTAGACTAACACATATGGTATACTTTTTATCCTGGGAACATATACTCGTACATGCTTCTAGAAAGCGAGTGAAGTGGTGGGGGACATCCCTAGATTGACTGAAAGCCCAAAAGATGATGACAGTACTCACCACATGCCACGTTGAGACTTTAAAATATCTTGAGTTGGATTTGGATCTTGTCTATGTCGTAGGTCGTCTATTTTTCTCTAGTTTTTTTTTAATAATCATATTAATATAACTTTTAAAAATCGTTTAACATTAGTATAACCAACATAGTCTGAATATGAAATCGAAGATGGAAAATATCTGCAACTGCACAACTCCCCATCTAGGCCGTAAATTGTGTCTCCTCTGGTGTTGCGGGTGTCCATGGGCGGCGGTAATCGTTTACCATCAGGCGATACGTCTGCTCGTTTGCCTACCAAAACAGGAAAAAAAAAAAACTTAATCACATCATTTTGCATCTCATCATAGTCTGATTGAGAAGAAACTCAGAGCAATTAAATGATTATCTAAAAATAATTTCAAACACCATTATCATTTTTTCATCCATTTGACAAATGACTCGTGACTGCCCTAAAAACCTGTAAAAGCCTACTTCGCGGATAATTACACCCAAGCTTTTGGGGATATTCCTTAAGCTACACATCAATCAAGTTCAGGTCGATACCGAGCGAGCTGCCGACACGAAACCCTTCTTGCCAGGTATAGGAGTAGCTACGTATTTTATTTTTACGTAATTTTTTCTCGTGTTGTTTCAGGGTTCCGCCATGTTCGTCTGTGGTTTGCCTCAGAGACTCTTGCTATAAGAAAGCTGTAAGTTAGCATGGTTAAATATATTAATCTTTAGTAGTAGATTTTTATTAAAAAATATATATTTTTGGGAGTCTCCCATACTACATACGAGTAGCTACCTAATCCGGGTATGATGTTGGTTTACCCGTCTATTTCATCGTGTGGCGATATCAGAGGATAGACTTCTAAAAATATTGTGGATGTTGAAAAAAACCTTTTGAAACTGTGATCTTTATGTGATGATTTGTAAAATATCAAACTTTATAGTGGTAATTTTTGAAACCCTTAAAACCTGCAATCTAATCTTATATATTGCTTTTGAATATTTGAAAAAAATCGGTAGCAGTAGTTATAAACATAATATAACAAATTTAAAAGAAAAACCTATCAAAGCTAATTAGGCGTTAGAAGTTAACGAGTAATAATTGACCAACTTGTAAAATATCCTAGGATACCTACTACAGAACCTTATACTGAGCGTGGCCCAACACAAACTTGGCGTATTTTTCTGAAATACATTTTGGTTAATGAAGAAATGGCAAATGATGGCAAGCTATACGCATGCGAACTGGCTCCCTTTAGGCTCGAAACTTTTTACTTTAGGGCTGTAATCAGTTAGTTAGGTATTACTGAGTGCTCTATAATCATAATACTAATTAATGTTATAAATGTTTTTAAGATTTCACGATTCGTATACATTCTAATTATTATAGACAACGGGTCTAAATCGTGTAATAATTTCAGGTATAAACACCTTGGGGCGACATATATGTCCACGCCTACAAGCCTTCACCACCCGCACCACAGTGATGCGGCGACATCTATCAACGTGTAGAAACACGCGAGAATCCTACATCGCAATATCAAGATTCTCTCTGGATTTGACATATATACAAGCATCCAACATCAACAGTTGGACCGCGGTCCCCAGGCATGATCACCTAGCATGGCGGAAGATCTTCCCTTTTAAATGGAGGAGTCACATACCTCGCTCTTCCATAACCTTTATGTGACCGCGGCTTCATGTAAGTCAGCCGAAACGTCGGGTTTAAAAAGGTATTTATACCTCAAATTATTACACGATTTAGACCAGTTGTCTATAATAATATTATAAATGGGAGCTTGTTTTTTTGTTACGCTTTCATGGCTAAACGACTGAACCGATCTTGCTAAAATTTGGCTGTGTTCTGAGCTGCTTACTTACCAGAACATTTTAATTTAAAAAAATTGTAAATAATAATTATATCCTGGGACATTCTTTATACTTTCTGATCCCAAACTAAGCAGAAGTTGTACTATGGAAACCAGATAACTGACATACTACATAATATTTTTTTTTTCAACTTTCATTCTGTAGATAGTCACACCCAGACACGAAACAAACCAACATGCCCACAAATATTTGTCCTGGATGGGAAAGATCTGATGGTTAAGGGGCTCGACTCTGTGGGGAAAATGACACTAACTCGAGGATGTTTCGCCGCGGCCTCTATGCTCTGTCTCTGTCGCTTACTACGCTAATACTAGTAATCACGTGAAAGGAAAGCTCTCCGAGGCCTCCGTGACGCAGCTCGCCGACGAAGTTTATAGTAGCTGTAATAAGGGGACAGGTCTGTAACCACCAAGTTACTGGCCTATCAGCCAAAATGAACGTCCATTCTTATTAGCCATGTCTGAATAAGTACCAACCTGATGTACCAATCACCACTAATTATGTTTAAGTAGCAACTTTTAATTTAAAACACGTTCCAAGCAGCTGCAACCAAAAAACCCTCTCGAAGTAAGAAAGATGACTTTAAGCACAAAATAGGTACACACAGAGAGTACCTATTTATATAATATTGTATTATATTTATTGATATTGTTAGCTTATTCATTATAAATATTGCCACGTGATGCCGTACCATCTCTGATAAAAGGCAACTTCATTACTTGAAATCGTTTTTTATATGTAAGGGCTCCGTACCAGCCAACGGTCCACCTGATGGTAATGCAATAGAACAGTAGACCCAGAGATTTCGTCGTAACATCTTCAGCGAGGCGGCGTCGCGCCGGCGCATCGTAGCCTCACGTGATTACATAGTTAAGAATGAAATTGCGCTTAGAAGCCGTAACATTAAATTAAAAAGAAAGATTTATTTAGCTTAGGCCCGCGGAGGACACTTAAGAAGGTCCAAGTTACTAAAGCTACCATCAATTTGGAGTTTCATCATCGAGCTAGTCTCATTTGCCTTACAAAATCACACCTAGGCCTTAATGATCACATTTGCCATTTACGTTCAACAATAACATTATTTTCGAAGTTTACTATGCTATTAAAGATTGTAGTCACGATCTTTGTATTTGACTACGGTGGATATGCAAAGTGCGTTCCTTCTGTACCTATACATTTCGTAACACACTGCACAATTCCTTTTATTTAAACATAACAAAGACTGTGTACAAGATACGCCAGTCACGTTCTGCTTTAGAGCGCAATTAAACGAACAAATTGTTCTGAGACAGCGCGAGTTGGAACACAACTACAGTATTTTGGAGGAATTGCGACTACAATACGATATTACGACGTAAGAATTTCGAAAATGTTTATGTTCTAGTAGAAAATGATCGTATGCTTTTATTTTTAGTAAAGAGATTATATTTCGTTGCCAGTTATCGTAATATATTGCATGATTAAGGTCCCAAAAAACATGCCTGTTTTGGCTATTTATAGTGTCAAAGATAAATGAACCCTAACTCATTATGATAAAGCACACCAGCATTATCATTCATTTAACCATTGGATCAATAGATGCACCCTATCGCAATAGGAATAACGGTGATTTTTCTATGACATACTGATCTGCCAAAACGAGCCTTTATGATCTCCAACTTTAGATTTGTGATGAGATAGTAAACGGTATACGGGCGTAGCAAAGAAAAGAGGGGAACATTAATCAGCTATACTGCATTGCAGATTAGAAAAATACATTGAAGATTGCAAGACTGTACTGTAAAGATATAATAAATATCCTGGGATATTCTATACAAACTGGCATCTGTTCCCAAACTAAGTAAACTTGTACTATGGAAACCAGATAACTGATTTACTACTTTCTTTTTTCCTCTAAATATTACTAAAATAGATATTTACGACCAGATATAGAACAAACAGATATATCTATGCACACAAATGCTTATCTTGGGTGAGAATCAAATCCAAGACTTGTGCCGTGATAGTCAGTGGTCTCTAAACAACAAGCCAACTGGATCTTAGTATTTCTGTTATCTTTTTGCCATAGTATACAAGCTCTGCTTAGTTTGGGATAAGATAACCGTGTGTGAAGAATGTCTCAGGATAATTATCTAATCACGAGAAGACAGCTGTCCGCGGTCACGCCAAAGAGTTAAGTTTAAGAGAGTCTGGGTTGTTGATATTAAATTCACCTTAAGCTAAGTTTGAAATATTTATCACTCAGGTACTTTGTCTTATCTCAGTTTGTGACGCCCACGGCTCCCTCAGACAAAATGTTTGTCTCAAGAAAGGACGGTTCATTAGAGACTCGGATTGTCTTAAATTATTTCCAAAACAAGTCATTAAGGGCGAGCTCACACTGCTACTGTGCGGCCATTAGACTCTTCAATAAATCATAGTCATTATGTCCGACCATTTATAGCGCAGTGGATCGATACCGATATTGCCTTGAAGATTTATAAACTGCGCATGTAGTGCCTATATGCACATCTATACTATGGTATTTTTAGAAGTTTGTCTCTCAGTGCTTAGAGTCTACTTCTTGGTAAGGGAATACTTATAGAGAGAGATAGTCTATTTTTAATGCCTCAATGAAGTGTGAACATAGAGAGAAACGTTAACACAATGTAATAATAATAATAAAAGCGTATTAAAATGGTATTAGATATAGTAAAAAGATAAACAAGTAACAATTACAGAAATGGAATACGCGTTAAATTGCTCATAGAGAAGGCTTAAATTAGTCAAAATGGAACTATGCAAAAACTCATATCGTCAGTATGTGGGTCTAAGTACTATGGATCTCTAAGTACTTCTGTGTAATTTTTATATTTTTTTTTATTCGATTAAGACTTAATAAGTCTTCGAATTGCTAGAAAAAAAAACTGAAAAAATTACTCAAAATTTCCATTCACGACCTTGTTTGGACTACACTGAATATTCAATCAGTCCAAACGTTTTCAAGAAATGCGCTTACCAAGAAACAATATAAAACGATTATTCTCTAATACAAAGTCACAAGCTTTCTTGCACCCAAGAGACAACAAAAATATAATAAAGGAGATGACCGAAAAATGGTGGAGGAAGATTTTAAGGTCCCCGCTAGTTTTATGACCGAACAAACAGCCCGAAGCGTCGACAAACGATGTTTACGAAAGAGAGCGAATGAAACAAACAACGGACCCGAGAGGTGTTTTTACATCTTATTCTTGATAAAAATATACTTTGGTCAGATTGTTTTTAGTTGAGTCGGATTTTCCTATTAGTGTTTATTTTTAGCGTTTATAAATAATTCAGTTGAAAAATTTCTAGTTTATTTATTATATTAGTATGTTGTGGATAATGTCGAATTGGTATTTGTCGTAAGTTCAGCGTGGGTTGATGAAACAGGTATAAATATGTTGAACAACATATGTCGTAAGTAGGTATATGGTAGATTTTTAGAAAAGAAAACAAAAAAAAACTTGTGAAATCTTTTATTGACTTCGTTTGAGTCAACTCAACTCCTTAGCGGCTGATCTGATTTGGATAAAAATTTGACACCCAGATATGTGGATTAACATAAGATACTATTTCTCTGGAAAATGTAAGATCCTTCAGGAACACTGCTGAAACAGCGAAGTGAAGGCTAGAATTCATATAACATCAAGCTAAATTAACGAATCATCAAAAACATCAACTTCAAACATCCTCAAATAAACCAATGACACATAAAATCTCCAGAATTGACGACAAGAGTAAATTTTATCACAAAACAATCTAATAATGTGACACAATGCGTGACTAAAGTTTCCGCCGATATCCGTTGGAGAGAATTGTATTCAGTAGCGTTCTGTGAAGATTCTATACACTGACCTGTGAAAGGTGTGAATTTATTGGCGTAACGTTATTTTCTAAAGAATCAGAGCTGAGGGGTTGGTTACCTTAAAATGGAGTATTTTTATGCCTAGAATATGTAGTACTTCTTTTTATTATTTATTTTTCTATTTGAGACATTAACATGAAATACAAATATTATCAAACCAATATATATTAGGTTTGTAATAATTATTTTCTTATGAAGTTTACATTGAAATTATATGTTTTCAGAAATGAATCACACCTATACCAACACTAGGAGTCCCACGCGGCTTCATCCTTCTTATTGGTACAAAAAATAAAAACCATGAATAGTAGCCTAATAGTGGGAAAATTTGGTAAATAGTGTGTGCAAAATATCAGCAAAATTAGGTCAGTCAATATGAAAACTAACACGCATTCATGATATTAATTAGTATTCAGTCATCAGTAAAATTAATATTTATGTAGGTTCGTTAGGACTTTAGTTTCCGTTTCATATTTTGTTAATAATTACGTAAACTCGATTTGCTATAACAATGTTTGATACAGTCATGTCAGCTGGAGTTAGGTTGGTAGTTTGCCTACCATGCCTAACATGCTTATATGCCACCACCAATGAACATTTTTTCCATAAAAATATTAAAAAAGTCTAGTCCGCTTAGCGCCTGGTCTCCGTGACCAAAATTACAATTAAAAATCTTTTAAATAATAAAAGAGGTCAAAAAATACCGTTTCTTTATTTTTACTTCAGATTTCAATGCAAGTTTTTAAATATTTCGATGTCACAATGCCAAATTATTGGTGGTTTGAAATATAACTTTATTTACACTAAGCTAAGGGATATAAAAATGATACCATGAAAACAAAACGACACAAATACGGTTTGTTTTAACAGTTTTTAACAAAATAAATAAAGGATGGTTTCGATCATATTTCTGAATAAACAAAATTAATAAAAAAAAAACTCATTATTTTGATTATATTTTCATTATAATTAAAATTTACGAGAGGAAATAATAATTTATTTCTTAAACCCTACTTGGCAGCACCGTCAAAAGAATAAAAAGAGCCACTGTCAAATCTATGTAGGAATATCTATTAAAAATCATATTTATTAATCTAATAATGATAATAAGAAGATAATAAATAATACACATATTATAATCAATACCACAAATACTTTTAAATTACGATAAAAACGAAAACTCTTATAAATAAATAAGCCTCTGATCAAAGCCTTAATACAAAACCCTTAAAGGCTTCCCTTCCAGTATTACTCGAATGAGAGTAATAACAATAAGCAATATGTGTGTCAAATGGAAAACGCGGCCTATGGCGCGGTATCCGATATTAAATATTTATTTTTCCATTTGCACACGCCCGTTGACATCGTGTACATAATACTAAAACTAACGCTATACGTACAATTTCTATATTAGATTCTAACAATCAATATGTTTGGCGTTCTATCTGGGCGTTTATATATAAATATATATATATGTGTTCACTTAAAAACTACTGAACATATCGGGGTGGGACTGCTACCATTCGAGACGGAATTTTTTCCTAGATAGTTATATACTCGTATGTTACAAAATATGTACTCCGTAAAAATATAATTAATTATCAAAGCCAAAACCCTAGTAAGCTGTCATGTCAGGGAACCAGGGGCTCGATTCTGTAAGGAAAATTTCACTTACTCGAGGATGTTTCGTCGCGGCCTCCATGCTCTGTCTCTTTCGCTAACTACGCTACTGCTACTAATCACGTGAGAGATAAGCTCTCCGAGGCCTCCTTGAAGCGGCTCGCCGACGAAGTTTGTATTAACTGAATAAGGGGGCTGATTATGTAACAGAAAGGCCTACGTACCGATTTTACCTAATAATTGTCTACTTTGATAGTTTTTCTATTCTGCATTCATAAAAAATCTGTTATTTTATTTTTTTCGGGTATGTTATACAGCGTTACTACGGTTCTTAAATATTGTAAATGGCCCCATTTACCATCCTTTCGGCTTTACGGGTAGTTTTGTAGCATTCTGTATAAGCAATGATATAGATTAACGCGGGTGAAATCGCGGGGGACAGCCAGTCGTATATATAGCCATAATAGCGATGATACCTCAGTTGGTGGTGACATGAAATACCGTGACGAGAATTGTGGATTCGAAATATACAATTAACCTTCGTTGAATAGAAACTTTGTGATGAAACCATAAAACAGTGGAAGGGTTGCCTGGCTGGCTACCACTATGAAGTTGAGAATCAAATCAAAATTTATCGAGTAGTAGAGCTCTTAGTGCAGAGTTCGTCCGGGGAAGTACTACCACCTTACCCATTTCTGCCGTGAAGCAGTAGTGCACTTGTGTTACTGTGTTTCGGTTAGAAAGGTAAGGGGGCCGGTGAAATTACAGGCACATGAGACTTTACAACTTCACGTCTCAGGGTCGACAACGCATTGGCGATGCCCCTAGTGTTGCAAATGTCCATAGGCGGCGGTGACCTTTTACCATCAGGTGGACCGTTCGCTTGTTTGTCGGCCCATGTGGTATAAAAAAAAAAAAAAAATCTCCAATAATTTGTCGGTGTGTTCCAACAGCTGCACTTGAGGGTTACCTGGCTTTGTTTTGTTACCAACTCCCACCACGTCACCATACACCATGGTAAGATTGTGGTTAAACACAAGCAACATAATAGTTTAAAAAAGGAGCATAGCCCTTACAGAATTCGTCCATTTCCACCGTGAAGCAATAGTACACATGTATTACTGTTTCAGTTAGAAAGGTGAGGGCGCCGGTGAAATTACAGACACGTGAGACTAAAAACTTCATGTATCACAACGCGTGGGCAATGCCTACGATATTGGAAATATGACATTTAAAAAATATTAAAGTAAATTGGATATATTGCTCACAGTTATACTTAAATAATTGATTTGTAAGTAAATAAGAATGATGTGGGTGTGTGTAACAGCGTCTTAGCTTCCCCTCTTACAGGAGAGACTGGGGCATTATGTGCACTATTCCTTTCAATTCAAAATCCAGTGTAATATGTATGTATATTAGTATATTAATTATAATGTATAATTTCACGGAATGACTTAGTCAAAATTGACAAAGAACCAAAAAAGAAATAACCAGTACTACCCCTCTTTCAAAGCTTTTAGAACTCAAGGCTTTTGGGAAAGATTGCGGTTACACAAAAGCCTATCTATATTAAATTTTACACCCTTATTAATTACAAAAAAAAAGATACAAAACCAACCCTTTTCATTGGAACAATCTGATACGATTTAATGTAATAGAAAGTTACGATAAATTAAAAGCTTGAATCTGATACGGTCTCTCGAGGCCGACATATGTCGGACATTCCGCAAATTACATTTTCAGCGTCCACTGGAACTTTTGTAGAAATAATACTGTAGGTATTAAAAATCCCACCAATGTTATTAAGTAGTTTTCGTCCCGCGGTTTCACCCGCGTTCCTGAAGGATCCTAAGTATGCTATATTATGTTATCCCATTCTCTATCTTTGTGCCTAGTTTCATCCAAATCAGTGTAGTCATTTTGGTTGAAAGAGTAGCAAACACAATACAATTGATCTTAAAATAATTTATCGTAGAATCTTCACAGAGTACGGACTAAGAGTTCGTAGAAAATGTAAAAAAAAAAAAAAAAAAGAAACAAACAGCCATACATCCTCACAATCCGTAGCATTTATCATATTAACCCGCAGTTTCTCCCACGTTCCCAAGGGGTGTTAAATATTCCCGGGGATAAAAGTATCCAATGTTATCTAGATTATAAAATATTTATATGACAAGTCTCATCTAAATCAATTTGTTAATAGTTAAGTACTCATCACTCTTGTAGGCGTAATATTCCAAAACTTCGTCGAAGGACCACTATACCAGCTTCAATATTTAAAGCTATTTATTCAGTTTAGCCTCAGTAAGTCACGTATAAAGGTCAAATCTACTGTTAGTAAAGTTACAACCGGTTCAGACATCAGCCTTTAACTGAGAAGAGCCCGCATAAAATTCAGCAAGCCTTTCTCATATTTTATTATACAAAAGTAATTTTTTTACACTAGTACTTGCAGAAACTTGAAAATTTAATAAAAAGCGTTTACATTTAAATATGCAAACTGCGGTTATCCCAGACAGAGCACTTTGACGAGATATATATTTTAAAAAGCACGTAATAAAAAAATATATTTTCTTCATTTCTAAGTAAAGGCAAAAGTATAAATTAGACCTAAATCGCCTGTTTGGCGTTGTCGGACAGGCATTGTGTCAAAATTGAATGCCAGCTGTCAAAAGTGTCTGAAAGTTATATGTTAGCGATAACTCCGAGAGACGCGTCAGGTTCTGCGCTGATAACTCGAGGATTTCAATTGAAAATAGCTCCTATTGTAACTCTACTATCTGCTAATATTATTTGGCAAAATTTACAGTAACAATAATTGAGGACTATTAAAGGTTTCCAAAATTAGGTGGAAGCTAATGGAAGCGCCCAAATAGAATGTCTGGTTGCTTTTATATCTGAAGATAAATTAAATAAATAAAGCCTTTTATTCCTTGCATTTTAATAGGATTTACGTAATTTTAGTAGATATCGCATTAGTTGGTCAACTTAGATTTATTGTTTCTTTTTTTTTATGCAAGAACCCAAGATTAGGTAAAGGCGTCTTCCAAAGATGCCCATTTGTCTCTGTCTTGTGCTATTTGGCCTCAGTTTGAGCCAGCTGTTTTTTTAAATCTCGAATTCCCACCCATTCAGTCTTCTCCCATTGATTCTTTCGCCTTATGGGCCTGTTTACAAGGTTGCTTTTACTGACCATCTCTAGTTTGTAAGCTAACCTTCCATTTTAGTTTTAGAAGAGAAGACAATATGAACAAGATATTATTTATTAAAGAATATATATTCGGTGGCTTATTAAAAATATTTTTCTAAGATTTATTTATCCAGGCACCGATTTTACGCTATGTTTTTTGCTAGATTAGTTCAAAAACATGGCAAATTTCTATAAAAAAGAATTGCATTTCTTATAATATCCCTCATCAGTTGTATGACACGTGGCTAATGTGACATATGTCGAAGACGTGACGAGACCGAAATCTGGGGCATATTTAGGGAGCAGAGCCCTGTCCCCTTATTCAGCTACTACAAACCTCGTCGGCATGCCGCTTCAGGGAGGCCTCGGAGAGCATCCTCTCACGTGATTAGTAGTATTAGCGTAGTTAGCGAAAGAGACAGAGCACGGAGGCCGCGACGAAACATCCTCGAGTTAGTGTCATTTGTCTTACAGAATCGCACCCCTGGACATTGACATTGCTTGTTCAGTTAGTAGGTAGCAAATTTTGTTTTTACAACATACATGGGCATATTTGACATATCCCTTTACATTTTAAAATTGTATTTATTATTATCTATCCCCATACGACACTCGTAGTGTGTCGTGTTTTTGATCTGTTTAAATAAAGCTAATATGAAACCCCCACACGTTAAAAAGCCGTATATTAAGTACGTAGTTAATAAATCCACAAAGATTTATGACGGGAGACGCAAACGCGTGCTAATTTATGTGCGAAGTCGTCGGAAGTTAGACACGTGTCATGGGAAATGTATATTCAAGGAGGCTCCACTTCTCCACGCTCGTTGTCACGGATGTAGGCTCGGGTGGAGTTCATTGCCCGGGAATACGAGCTTTGAATAAAGAACAAGAGCTGTGATTTTTGAAATTATGTGGCTGTTTTAATTAGTAGTAGCAGTCCCTGCGGTTTACCCACGTTCCGGGGGATGTTACATTTTCCCGGGATAAAAAGCACCTTTTTTTTGTTAGTACAGGTTATAAGCTATCTATGTGACAAGATTGAAGTATTTGCGTGAAAGAGTTACAAATGTCCATGCTTATAAACATTCGCATTTATAATATTTATTGACATAATAACAGTTGTTACACAAATTTAATACACACATTACAATTATTTTAAAAATCTTAATCTATTATATACAACTAATTAAAAGTAAGCATAACATGTAAATATTAAAGACCTTAAAAACAATAAAAAAAAGTGTTATTAGATTAACTAGCTCAAAGTTATTAAAAAGCAATGACATACAAAAAGAAAAATTATATATTACATTAGTCGGATTTGGACGGATTAATCAAATAAACGAAAATTTTACTTGGAAACATAACACTTATAATAAAACTAGCTATTTCCATACCATAAGCTATACCTGTGCCAAATTTTACCATGATTGGCGTAATCGTTTTGCGGTGAAATCATAACCAACAAATAAAAACCTAATTCACATTTGCATTTTAATATTAGTAAGGACGAAAAACTAAAGCTGTTCCTCAAAAATAGAAAATAAAAATAGTAGGCTCACCCTGATCGCTGGCAAGTGGTGGCGTGACCAGAATGCTGCCGAATAAGTCAGACCCGGCTCGTTTCAGTTGAAGGCTGACTTCCGGACTGATCGTAACTTCAGTAGCTTTGAATTTAATAAATCTCTACTAGAGTAGACTCTAACACCCATATTCTAAGACGTTTCCTCGAAAATTCCTCGACTCCACTCAACGTCACTCGAAGATATTTAGTATTCATAGTTACAAAAATCCCCTCCACTCGACGCTTTCCCTTACTCGAGGTGAGGAAATAACTGTCAACTTCAAGGTACGTCGCGACCAACCCTAAGGAAGTTTTTTTGCATGTAAACAGTTACTGAAGCATATTATTTTACTTGATTACCTCACCTTAAGCATTTTCTCGAGGAATCCTCAAAATTGGTGTTCTAAGTCATAACTCCACGAGTTAATTGAGTTGGGAGTCGAGGAATTTTCGAGGAAACGTCTTAGAATATGGGTGTCACTTTTATTTTTTAAATTATACTATTTTAATGGCTTTCAATTTTAGATTTTGTTTTCATTTTCTACATTTAAAAGCTATTTTCCTGTCGATGTCGCTTTCTCCACTCCATTCTGCTTTTAGAGACTTCCTTTATCTTCTTAGTGTCAAGTCTACTTTTTCCTTCACTAGGTAATATACTATAATACTACAATAACTAGCTTTTTTATAGAGTACTAGCTGTCCCCGCGGCTTTACCCGCGTTCCCGAGGGATGTAATATTTCCCCGGCACACAAAGTATTCTATGTGTTATTCCAGCACATTTTCTATATATGTGCCAAGATTCATCCAAATCCGTTTGGTAGTGTTTGCATGAAAGAGTAACAGACATCCAAACTTTCTCATTTATAATAGGTAGTAGGGCTAATAGGGTCGTTTTGACAGCTAAAGAGTCACAGAAAAATGTACCCTATGGACATATGATAAGGTCAATCAACACCATCATACAATTAGCCATTGGATCAATGGATGACCCTTAATTTCATCAGAGATCATTTTTGATGCTCTCAAATCTAGATGACTAGTATTGCTAATGTTAAATTGTGATATCATAATGCTATAGTTATTACTTATTAGCACTAACGTTTAGACATAACAGATTGTCAAAGGCTCGTTTATCAAACAACACATCGCATACAGAGATTAGAACCGACAGCAATTTACATACCAGACACATGTTCAAATATTGTATATTGTGATTATTACTAACAAATATTATTATTAACAATATATTGTCGTGCCCTGCGTGCCCCTCATCTTGCACGCCAGAAGACCTGTATAATGCTACAGACAACACAGTACAGTGGCAGAATTCTGGTCTAAACAAATTTAGCCAAAAAGATTGACATGCAAAAAAAAATACTAACAAATATTACAAACTAGCTGCGCCCTGTGGCTTAACCCGCTTTCAATCCTGGGTATAAACCTTCCTCTTGAATTCCACTATCTATTGCTGAAAACTGCATTAAAATTCGTTGCATAGTTTTCGATTCTATAAAGGACATACAGACAAACATTCATTTTTATATAGAAAGAAGATGTGAAAGAACGTTTGTTTATTTGTTACTAATAGGTTTTTAGTGAAATTTGGCACAAATATTGCCTATTTGTACCTTTTTTATTGCATAATATATAATAGGGGAGGGGGCTTTTGTTATTTATTTATTAAACTTTTTACTCTGGAAAAGCAGGTGAAGCCGCGGGAGGCAAGTAGTTTTTCAAATAGCATATCATTATTATTATTGTGAAGTATTTCTGTTTGTTTTGTAATTACAAATTCTAATAGGAATGGTGTCAAGTGCATTAAAAAGTGAAGTGAAATTGTAAATGCGATATTTATGGGTGTTTGTTACCAATCAGCCCACTTATTCAGCTAATACAAACTTCGTCAGCGAGCCGCTTCACGGATGCCTCGGAGAGCTTATCTCTCACGTGATATTAGCGTAGTTAGCGAAAAAGACAGAGCACGGCCCGTGCACCGTGCAGAGCAGCGTCGGAGGCCGCGACGAAACATCCTCGAGTCAGTGTCATTTTTCTTACAGAATCGAGCCCCTGATATCTAATGGCTTACCATTAGATATCGGGGCTCGATCGAGCTAAACAGGAATTAGTATATTTTTTATAAGATTTTCCAATTAGACCCAAAACCAGTATTATATTGTATGAAAGAAGACACCCAAAGTAACAGAATTCGAATCTAAGTCTAAATGTCTTCTACAGTGCCCACATTTTCAATTTAATTTTCAATCAAAAGCACTTTTAGTTATTTTATTAGTTAGTTGAATGTTCTTTTTTTACTGATTCAATAATATTTTCTATATTTAATTGAAAAGAAATTCAAAATTCAAAACCATTTATTCAGTTTAGGCCCTCGGAGGACACTTATGAAGGTCAAATTTAAAGTTACTGAAGCTACATAATAAATGATTTCATTAAAAGCAATAATAATGTCCAAAATTATACGCATCATACTATTATTCCGAGCTTTAATTTCTCTTTGTAATGTGAGAATATTCCACAAACTTTTCTAATAAGAACGTAAACCTGTATTTTTCAAGAACAGGCGCCATTTTTAATGACATTCATATAAAAGCTGATAATGGGTCTAACCGCAAATACTACTACAAATACTACAAATACTAGCTGTCCCCCGCGGTTTCACCCCCGTTTATTTATATAATACGTATATAGCCGGTAGTCCCATCCCAGTATGTTCAGTAGTCTTGAGGTGATGGGGCGTCAAAGAAACCCTCTTTACTTTAATATATATAGATATACATGTATTATGGAATACAGGAATGTAGCCGAAATAAAATTACCAATTAGAGAAAATCATGTCAGACTGTTTTTTAATCAGTTTTGATCAGTTAGAAAATTTACAGAACTACATGTGGTCAAAAACTACTGAACATATCAGGATGGGACTGCTACCATTCGACGCGGATTTTTTCCTAAACGGTTATACGTTATATACGATATCGATAAACGCGGGGGAGAGCTATTTATTAAAGATGTTAATAAATTTTAGAATAATGATTGACATCTCATTAGATAAAGTTTTAATATACCTTTGTGATGTGAAAATGTATGTTAGACAGTTAATAAGTCTGTATGATGAAACCTGAACATCAATCATTGCGCACTCTAATTGGATTTTGTGGAAAACCAATATATCAGTGAAACAACATTATGCCAATGTGTTATCTGATTTGATCGAAAACGTAAATAAAAATGCTATATCAAAATTTTCAGAAATATAATGTGTATTGGAATTAACAAAACGATTTTTTAACCTAACTTATCAGAAGTAAAAAAAGCAGCTAGTATGTTTTAACTGCCGTATAACTTTGACCCGCGGTTTTACTCACGTTAATAGTATACGAATATGAAATAAAGTCCGACGCAAAATATATTTAAAAAATATATATTTTGAAATTTATTCTCTTTTATTTCTTGCGCCCAATTGCAGAGTGCCATCTTTCTCGCATAATTATGCCACATTCAAGAACTCATTATCTATTAGTTATTGACGGGCTGGTTGTACGGTTGAATGGTTGTTAGATACCCTAACCGCAAAGCCACAGAGCGTAGGTTCGATTCCCAGAACAAACATGAGTACTTGTTCTGTTTCTGAGTGTAAAATATAACATAAGGTATCTTTGCTAACACAAATTATCCTCGAAGAAGAGGATAGACAGAGATTTCTGTAATAAGACTTACATTCCACTAACAATATCTTCAAGTCTCAACGTGTAAACTATATATATACTCCAGCTCTTAGTGCAGAGTTCGTCCGGAAGTACTACCACCTTACACATTTCCGCCGAGAAGCAGTAGTGCACTTGTATTACTGTGTTTCGGTTAGAAAGGTAAGGGGGCCGGTGAAATTACATGCACATAAGACTTACCAACTTCACATCTTCATGTCCATAGGCTGCGGTGACCACTTACCATCAGGTGGACCGTCTGCATGTATGTCGACCGATGTGGTTTAAAAAGAGATCCAAATAAGTATACGTAGGTAAAATAACAGAGATTTGGTTTCCATTCCATTGTAAGTGTAAATGAAAAAATCACAGTAAAATCCCAATAAGTAATTCTGAAAACAAACCCCGAATATTGTATAATAATAATATCACTAAATCGCATTACCGTTACAAAAAAAAGAGCACCAAAAAGGCCAACAAAAGCGGAATTATTTCGATTCCATAAAAACGGGTAAACCACCCCAAAATCGGCTCGCGCAGCATTGTCTCGCCGTGTGTCACGCCGACTATTATCCGATAATGAGGTGTTCAGTGCTACGTATAATGGAACTGTCACTCACACTGAAATAGTAATAAGCGAATTATTTAGCGATTCCCATTATTATGAGCGTCCGGATTGATGAGAGCTTAATACATTGGATTTGGTAAATTAATAAATGATGGGCCAGATTATTTTTTGAATTATTCAGCGATGAAATAAAGTGAAATTGTATTCTGTTTTATTCAGCCCCAGTTTTACTCATGATCCCATGAGAATTAATATTTTGCCTTTGTCACTCATATAAAAATAATCTAGTTTTCTATCTGCGTAAGAATTTTTGAAATCGGATGAGAAGCTTTGGAGATTACTGCTACATGCAAATATAAAGATTATATCTGTATTAGATATAAATATTATGACCAGGCCATAGTGCCCCGCTGCAGGGCAAAGGCCTCCTCTTCTTTCAACTCCTCTTAATTCAGAGAAAATGTAAATTAGTTTCTAGAATAATATACGTATTAATAAATATCCTGGGATATCTAAACACATTCATCCATCTGATCTCAAACTAAGCTAGGCTTATATTTCGATGATTAAATATTATATATAAACTACTTTTTAAACATTAAAAATAACTACCCTTAGCTTATTCAGCTAATACAAACTTCGTCGACGAGCCGCCTTACGGAGGCCTCGGAGAGCTTACGTGAGTAGTAGTATTAGCGTAGTAAACGACAGAGAGAGCATAGAGACCGCGACGAAACATCCTTAAGTTAGTATATTTTTCGATACAGAATCGAGCCCCTGAATAAATGTTATTCTTTCTTTCAAATCGTTCGTTTAACACCCAGACACAGAACAAACAAACACGCTCGTAAACAAGTTTGTCCTGGGTAGGAATCGAAACGACGACCTGGAGCGTAATATTCAGGTCTAACCACTACGCCAACTGTATATTTGAACTGTGTTAAATTGTATGAATGAATAAAAAAGCGGCTGGTTTGCAAGTTTCGGTAAGTTTTCTATTAGGTTAGTAACCTTTAACTTATATTTGCTCATAATTAAGGGAATAAATCTGGAAACTACCCCAAAATCACAAAACTTTTAGGACTTTAATTATAAAGAGTTTCAATTTAGAAATTTAAAGGGCTGACGTTTACTTTTATTTTATAGGTAAGTTCTAAATATTTCAGCTCGAGTAATTCCAAAAATGAATAAATTAACTAATTACTTAATATTCATTAGCGTTTATCCTACAAATATTATAAATACCAAAGTTTGTAGGTATGGATGTTTGGTACTCTATCACGGAAAAACTACTAAACGGATATAGATGAAATTTGGCACATACATAGAAGATGCCCTAGAATAACATATAAGGATACTTTTATTCCGGGAACATGGAACATCCCTCGGGAATGCGGGTGAAACCTAAGGGGAGAGCTTGTCGAATAATAAATTTGATTTTTCCTTGGGCATATTTTTGACGGGCCAGTTGGCTTGTTGGTAAGATAATTTGACTATCACGTCACAAATCGTGAGTTCGATTCTAACATAATCAATCCTTCTTAAGTCGAGCCGGTAGTGGAATGACTTACGACAGAACAAACGTTGTGTCTGAATGTAAATATGTATTTATGTATGTATTAAAAAAGTAGTATATATGGTATATCAGTTATCTAGTTTTCATAGTACCGGCTCTGCTTAGTATGAGGTCAAATGATTATTTTTTTATTTTTACGGTCGTGTGTATGAATCTCCCACCATATTTGTGTAGGTATCTTTTTTCGTTATTCTTGTTAGATTCTGTGTCTGGGCTTAAATATCTATAGGTGTTACAAGACTACCCGTAAAGCCGAAAGGAGGTTAAATGGGGCCTTATAACGAGTCCATTCACAATATTTAAGAACCCTAGTAACGCAGAAAAAACGAAAAACTATTAAAGTAGACAATTATTAGGTAAAATAGGTACGTAGGCCTTTCTGTTAAATAATCTGGTTCCCTGACATGACTACTTACTAGGGTTGTTGGCTTTGATAATTAATTATATTTTTACGGTGTATTTTGTAAAACGTTGTATAAGTGCGAATGAAATAATATAGCATAGTAATAGTAGTACCTACCTAGCGTACGATATGTAGTATATCAGTTATCTGGTTACCATAGTACAAGCCCTGCTTAAATTAGGATCATATAACCATGTGTGTAAAGACTAATGTTTAATAGTATATTGTCAGATTACCTCAAAAATTCGTTTTTTTACCGACTTCAAAGAAGGAGGAGGTTCTCAATTCGTCTGTATTATTTTTTTTATGTTTGTTACCTCATAACTTTCGACAGGGCGAAGGATTTTCATGATTCTTTTTTTTCTATATTATAAACTAAACTACGTAAATTTTGTGTTTGCCCACCATCTCATCAAGGTAAGTGATGATGTGACCGAAGGTGGGAGACAAACAAAACTTTGAAAGGAATCGACGACAGATTGTCACCTTAAAGGTGGCTATCCAAGCGACTACTACAAAGTACCCTTCCACCGTGCAACAGTTACCTATTCCTATCTCCTAAAAATGTTATGTAATGGTCATAAAATGTTAGTAGGTCATATGGTTACCTACACGTCACTAAAGAGGCAGATCTCAGAAGGTTGGGGTTCAAATAATGAGGGCCATTCGTAACAGGCTGAGCGTTCCACCCAAAGGTTCGCTGATTTATTAACTGTTTCAGAAGGTTCCTTGAGTGAAACGCTTATAACTCTTCAGCTTTAAGTAGCCTTACTTTACACAATGAGTGTATTATTAAGTCGGTGCTCAAGTATTTTAGCTAAGTTCAAAGGTGAGTTGCAACGGAAGGTGTCATTTCTGGGAAAGGTTATTTGGGTAATTTTGTTTTTTTTCAATAATTTATTTAACAATGCTATGAGACTAGGTCGTGAAATTGAATACTCGTTTTTGTGGCAATGATTAATTTGTAGAAATATTTTATTTAATTGACAGGCCAATTGGCTTGGTAGTTAGCGACCCTGACTGCCAAGTCGGGTTCGATTCCCACCCAGGATAAAAATTTGTGTGGATGAACATGGCAGCGGTTGCAAACAAAGAGCTGAAGATCGAGCTCAGTGGCGTACCATAGGTGAGGCTTATGTCCAGCAGTGGACGGAGATAGGCTGATGATGATGTGCATGAACATACGAGATGAACACATGTGTCTGGGTGTAAATATTTATATATGTATGTATTTAGAAAAATAAAAAGTAGTATATCAGTTATCTGGTTTCCATAGCACAAGCTCTGCTTAGTTTGGGATCAGTTGGCCGTGTGTAAAAGAATGTCCCAGGATATTTATAAATTATTTCATATTGGACGTAATAATTTTACAGATGAATAGAATGTATCTTTTCTCTGCTATCAAATTTTTATTATGAAGAGGTGATGTTTATATGTTAGTATGTTTCTAAGTTTGGATGTAGCAGGTAATCTCAGAAATTGTACAGTTGATAAAAAAAATATTTCACTGATAGTGAGTGATGACGTGATGTGAGCTGGTTTATAATCCCCTGGTATACTAGATCTAAATAAATAAATACTAGATCTTTCGGGAACGTTATTGGAACCGCGAGACCTTAGCTAGTTTAGTTCCAAAATAAGGACAAAGAATGTCGTCATAATCTACACTTAGGCCCGTAGCCAGCTAGATAGTCACAGAAAAATTAACTTTCCCGCTCTTAAAATAAGGTTCATATGATGATGCTGATGAACCTTATCTTAAAGGATTAGAGATCATTTTCCAATGACATTCTTACCTGTCAAAAAGGGTCAATTAGATTTTAATTCAATATAACACTTTCAGAGAACTCGTATTACTATCTAAAATTCCATTTTCCAATTACCAGATCTTCCAGAACTGGTACTAAGTTCATCGTTCAATTCTAAAGTGAAAGTTACGAACTTTGAACAGATTCTGTACAAAGCAGTTTGTAGACATTTACCTGTCTAAAGCGCTTAGATTATTAAGTAATAGATAATGTTGTGCAACGCTTTACTTAGATAAATATTATTTTTTACGTTAAGTAAGCCCACGGTCTTCATGGTATGTGGTCACCGCTGCCTATAGACATTTGCAACACCAGGAGCATTGCTAATACGCTGTCAACCATGAGACGCCCTGTTAAGTCTCATGTAATTGCTGAGACTTAAGATGAATTTATTTCCGGCTCTTCTCTGTAAAAGCAACCTTCCGAACCGGTGTTAGAGTCTGACCATTCATAAGTGCCTGTGAAGCCCTATTTGAATAAATATTTCATTTCATATACCTGTAACTTCACCGGCCCCTTACCTTTCTAACCGAAAAACAGTTAAACAAGTTCACTACCTAGATACTGCTTCCTGGAGGAAATGGGTATAGTGGTAGTACTTCCTCGAACTATAACTCCGCACTAAGCACTTTTCACTAGATCTTTTCGTACCTTTTGTCTTTAGTAAGTATCTATCGATTATCTTCTAAATTACTTAAAGGTTGTCTGGAAGTTATGCCGGCGCCGATACTGCCCCCACTCAGAAGTCACATCGTTATCAACGGGTAAAAGGCGACTTGACTCAACCGCCATTTTTGACGAAAGTAAAATTTTTCTTAATTAATTATACTACTATGATGATGGCCCATGCACAAATTCGTTGAAGCTTGCATTTAGTTTTAATATTCAACAGCTTCGATGTTAAATGTTAAGAAGTTAAGATGCAGTATCTGTTTTTGGATTTAAACATTTTCAAATAGCTCTCCTGTAAACTTTTCAAAATGGCGCTTGAATCAAGTCGCCTTTTAACCGTTGGTGTGTTTATCCACATATTTTTCTAAAATCAATTTTATTTGTGGATATGGTAGTTTTAACATGAGAAAGTCATTATTTTAATAAATTATTTGTTAACGAAATTATGATACTGTAAGCGATTCGTTTTTTTAAATTAACCTATATTAATAACTAATAAGATTGTACTGTAAATAACAAATACATATTAAATTATACAAAGCAACCAGTTTAAAAATGTTGATCGCAGACGACTCAAGATGTCTTTTGATGATAGCAAATATTAATTCTCCAACAAAGAAACAGCAATAAGAATACGAGTCACATATTAAAAAATTCAGCTGTAATCAAGCAGAGCACAAACAAAATGTTCGCAAAAAGCGAAGCACTGACATTTATAATGTAGCCATTGGCTGGAAAGGTGCGTAGCTAAAAAAATGTAGGTACAACGTTTTTTTGCCGACCCCAGAGATTCGCATCACGTCTGGTAGGGTCGGAAAAAATGCGCAATCCTTTACGTGTACACAATTAAGGAAACGAGCGATAGGGTCAACAAAAGCGGCAGTGTTTGAGCAATTTGCTGATAAAAAAAGACGGCTGGTTAAATCGGTTAAATTGAAATTCTTGATTTTGTGATTGATATGATAAATATTTGGCTTTGATTTTTGGTTGATTGTTATTTGGGTAAGAAAATATTTTACGAATTGAAAAGGTTCTTTCAGACGTTTGTAGACGTTACTTAATTCTAATCTATTTAATAATTGGTTATCTATTTATATTGTGTGAAAGTTTTTAATATAATGAGTGAATACAATTGACTATTTTGTATTTACTTAACATTAAAAAAAAAAAAATTCGACTTCTACATTTTTCTTCTTCTCATGTTATGTGTTGTACAAATAAAGTATATTGTATTGTATTATCTTAGTAACCCTGAACCTTTATTATTATATTCCTTTTCGATATGCTTTTTTTTATTATTTTTTCTTTTTACATTTACCACATCCTCTTAGTCCTCTTTAAAGATTCTACGATAAATTAAGTATTGTATTTTTATAGATTACCTTTACTTTTACCTGTTTAGTCTATTTTTTTTTTTCTTTTAACAAAGCAGTTTCTAACCGTCTTTTCATTATATTCATTAGATAAAAATTAAAATGAGCTATAAACCAAGATTATGAGCTGTAATACCAGCAGGAACATAATCCTTATGTTTACCGAGCAATATTTTACTGTATTAACATTTTATAAAATACTTGTAATAATTCAAAGGATATTATATCGCTTATACAAACTTGGGGTCACAATTGAAATGTTCAGTTTAAAATAAGTGCTAATATGAATGTGTGGGGCTATGAAGTTCGCGAAATTTTTGTAGAAGTAATTTAATATTATAATACAGGCCGACGGGCTAGTTGGCTTGGTGGTTAGCGACTCAGACTGCCAAACCGAAGGTCGCAAGTTCGATTCCCACTCAGGACAAACAACGTTTGTTCTGTGTCTGGATGTTAATATCTATATGAGTAGGTATGTATTTAGAGAAAAGAGATAAGAAGAAGATAATATGTTTCCTGAAAGAGCGAATTACTAACTATTTATCGCAAGTTCTCTAAATTGATATATTTGAAAAAATCGCTCCCGCTTACCTTGCCAAAACGCTGACTTAAGACCTCCACACATTATAACACGCTCAAAATTCTAGAGCAACATCCTCTGTGAGAACATTAAACAAAATTATGAATTGATTCGATCATAAATAGGGAGCGAAATATATAAAATTGGGCGGATGTTTGCAAGATTATCTGTTGTTGCGAATTCACATTTTGGGATCATGCCCTTTGGCCAAGTTTTTGCACTTTTGTATTATAATTGTACGTGTATTCTTTACTTTAATTTATGGTTTTAAAACTACTAATAGAACTGAGTTATCTTACTGCTTTATTGATTATAAATGTGAAAGCTTGGATAGATGGGTAATTTTTACTCAATCATGCCAGAGTGGCTGAACGGGTCAGGACGAAATTTGGCACAGATATAGATTATAGTCTGGAATAGCCCAAAGGTTTATCTCGGGAGTATGTTATATCCCTCGGGAACGTAGGTGAAACCACCGATAGGTATTAGGTTGTAAAAGAAAGAACAATAATTGTTAGGGTGATTAGAAATTTTCTTGCTGGCTGAATGTCTGCATGTTTTTTTTTTAAAGAAAACAATTATTTTTTTACTTTACGTTTCTGAGCAATGGTTTGTTTTAAGGACGAATGTGTTAGCCTCTGATGGCTCTTACACCCTTACACGGATATGGATTACAATAGGTTACCAGCTATTTCACCTGCATTCCCAAGGGATTATAACATTATATGCCTACTAGCTGCGCCCTGCGGCATTGCCCACTTTTAATCCTGGTTATAAACCTTCCTCTTAAATTATCTATCTCTTTTTTTAGTTAAATTAGTTATCTCTTGCTGAAAACCGTATTAAAATCCGTTGCATAGTTTACGGAATCCGGAATAATGTACATATCAAACGGTGAAAGTATTTTTAAAATTATAACTTTTTATCCAGTATAAGTCCCCGGAGGGTACTTATTAAGGTCAAATTTAAAGTTACTGAAGCTACCACCGGTTCGGAAGTCAGGCTTTAACTGAGAATAACTGACAAGAAACTGAGCAAGGTATAATTTTTTTTCAATATTTTTATATAAATGTTATCTGTTCTAACAATTTGGCTATTTTATTATTTCAATATCATATATGTTTAACATTTACAAAACTCTAAATATAGGTAACATTCAAAAACAAAAATGAAATAACAAGATAATATAAATACATAGAAAATAAATACTTAGATGCCTTAGTTCCGGAGATAATAAAAACGCCGCTCCCCAAAATGTCCAGCATCAGGTTTCGTTATAAGTACTCTGACAGTAATTATTAGTTCATTGACCCTTCTGCTCTGAGCCCTGGTTTCAACGAAATCCCTATATAAATACCATTTATTAGTCGTTATTGTCTAGACGAGAGTTCGCAATGAAATATTGTTTGAGCACAAAATCTGTGATTACAAACACAGCTGCTCATATCACTACAAAGTTTAAAACAAAGTCGCTACTCGCTGTCTGTCTGTCCCTATGTATGCTAGATCTTTAAAACTACGCCACGGATTTTGTTCCGGTTTTTTGTTGCGATAGAGTGATTCAAGGGGAAGTTCTATAAGTACAATACATGCATAGTACAGTAGAGAAACACTGATAATTTAAGAGCTTTCTAATGTGATGTCGTAAATAAACACATTTTTTTTCACTTACATTGCAAACGCTGGCTGAAATCTACGAGATAGCTCAAATTAATGCAGTACACCATAAAAAGGTCTACAAAAAAGTTCGTATTCGAAAATTCTGTAGTATATTTATAATATCAGCGTTGCACCCGAGCGAAACCGGGGCGAGTCGCTAGTTCTTTCTATAATAAAATCTGATTCGAGTTCAAGTTTCAATTAAAAATTCTTATTCGTAGACAAGGATTAAATAGAGGCAATATTATTTCAATCGGGTTGAAAATATTTGATAAAATGAAAGGCGTGATGCAGATGGCCATCAAAGTTTTAGTTTAAAAATAAACAATAACGTTGCTTGGAGTTTAAACTGGTTCAATACTTAATAAACATGCATTTTTTTTTAATATTGTTGAATATTTTTGTTATTTCTGTTTTTTTTGTAATAACAGCCAACGACAGATGTAAACCTTTGTATACTAAATATTACATTTAGCATAGCCAGAACTATTTTCACTAATAATCTGGTTTAATGCATCGTACAATATGAATAAGTTAATATCCTTACATAGTATAAAATCTTCCGCTGTATGTACGCTTAGATCTTTAAAACTCCGCAACGGATTTCGATGCGGTATTCATCAATAGATTTGTTAAGAGGAAGGTGTATTTGTATATCTCTCGAGATATATTCATAGTTTCACCCGCGTTCCCGAGGGAATGCGGGTGAAACCGCGGGGATAGCTAGTTAGTAATTCAAAAAAAACTAACAAAATACAGAATATTTATACATAACTGTTACACTATTGAACTCCATCTCATTGTAATAATAAAAGACATGGATCAAATGTAATATGACATAAAAGACAATCCAGTAAACATATTTATTTTATATATTATTATATACATTTTCAACTTTGATAAATTATTTTTGTATATCCATAATGACCTCTCCAAAACTAAATTGGCTCGTTTCGCATCATTAGACCACTCATATTAATCATTATTTTCATTAATAGAAACTGAATAGAAATTATAATTCAATTGAAAAAGGCTTACAGGTTCGAAAAATAGACATAATGCTCAACTAACTCTCAAGATTATTGTTTTCATATTACAATAGGGTTTTTGTTTTATTCTCTACGCAAAATGATTTAGTTGGCAAAGGCGAGGGCAATGAAGTCGACCAGAAAATTGCGTTTGCATCAAAATTTTCGCTTCAACCTTCAATTTTATTGCTTATCATAATTCTATAGAAACATCAGTAATGGAATTGAAGTGAACGTTGGACTTATCGTTTTCATAGATTGCTTTGTTGGCTCAACAGAAACAATGCTTTATTCCTTTAATTTTAAGTATGGCAACTAAATCATTTTAGACTTATTCTTGTCAGCGTCGAGTTATATTTTACATTCAAATCACGTAATTGAACATTATCATAAAGTCTGTTAGCACAAAACTCTAATTTAGTGTAATGGGCCACCATTTTATGAATAAAATCTTTTCACAGGCTTTTTGAAATGACTTGAAATGTCACGGTACACGCATTTATTTTACCGCGCTTCAGCCGTGTCATGTATTTTGGGTTCCATAGCTTTGCTGTCTATCCGTCCGTTCATCACATCTATCTTTTGAATCGTAATAGATAGGTATCCGAAATAAACGCTATAAACTTAGAGAAAACATTTCACACACCAAAAAACACAACGTTTTCTTAGATGTTTTGTTTAATATTGTGGCGGTACGAAACCTTTCGCTTACGATTCTGACTCGCACATGGCTGCTATTTTATTGGACGTTGTTACATCGAAAAATGATACAAAACATTTTATGCATAAAATTAAAAACAACATTACTTTATAAATTCCGCGGCGACCAATATCAGGTGGACCTTTTAATCAGTTGCTTTCAAATTACATTACTTTAAATTGCTTTACTAATGTAATCACTGAAACTAATATATATATATAAATGTAAAAATTAACCACACATAAGTAAATCAACGGATTAAATAGGTATCGAGGTAGCCCTATCCTTACTAATATAACAAATACAAAAGCTATAAAGATTACAAAGAATACTTTTATTCCACGATAACATAACTTCATCACTTTGCCAGTTACTTATAACCTATTGCTGAGCCTTTAGTTCTAACAAAATGTATCGATTCTTTGTAACACAACCTTACAATAATAGCTAGCACACTGTTAAATCGTGTAAACTCTATTCAACCAGTCAATGTATCGATCGATCAGAAATCTAGGGTTTGATCACGCACACCCACTCGCAGACACTTGCAGTCAAAAGTGGTTAACGTCCTGTCACTATCCAATTATAAATTATTCACAAGTACACTCGAGCGGACAATAACTACTCACTGTTAATTCCATTTTGTATCTGTCCACTTAATGACATATTGCGAACTGGTTTAGATAATTGAATGTGTGTTTTGTACTGTATGAAATATATTGTAGTTTTTCAATTATTGTGTCTTCTAAAAAGGGGTACAGTGTACGCCCCCTTCTAATATGACCGTAGCCCTAATTTGGAAACAAAAATAGGTATACATTAATATCATTGTTAGTCTTAGACAGAACAGTAATTTTTAATAAATTTATATGAAGTATCTTCAGTTTCAACATTTTTATTAAAGAAAGTAGCTTAATGAGTAAAATTACAAAGGATATTTCTTGCCGGTTCTTCTCAGTTGATAGATCCTCAAATTGGTGATAACTTCCATAGTTTCAATCTTCTCATGTCCTTTCTTTGGCTCAAACTAAAAAACGGTTTCTTGTCATTATACTTGAATAACTTTTTTCCCTAAAAAGTCTTACGTTTAGCCTTTAACTTAATCTAGAAGATATTATGACATGGTCGACAATAATAATAATAAATATCCTGGGGTATTCTTTACACATAGCCATCTGATCCCAAACTAAGCAGAGCTTGTATTATGGAAACCAGATAACTGATATACTACTTTTTTTCTAAATATATTCTTATATAAATATTGACATCCAGGCACAGAACAAACAGACATGTTCATGCACACAAATGTTTGTCCTGGGTGGGAATCGAACCCGCGACCTTCGGCTTGGCAGTCAGAGTCGCTAACCACCAAGCCAACTGGCCTGTCAAACTCAAATCATCAAAAACTGATGGATATTTATAGAAGACGTCAAGTATGAACATAAAATGCTACCAAAACTTCTAACTATATTCATAATTTGTCAAACCGCTATTATTATTGTTTTCGGATCCAAACAATAAATAATAATATCAGATTTATTATTACACATCATTAAATAAATTTAAACATTAAATGAACCTTTTATTTTAAATACTGGTAACACTTGTGTTAATCATTAACCTTTCTAGTGTATCAGTATTACTTCTAAACGAGACTTGAGTATTTGACATTTCAATCAGTTTCAAGTTATCTGTCACCCCCTTTATTCTGTGATACAAACTTCGTCGGCGAACCGACGTCGTGTCGAACGGATTTCCCACGTGACTGCCTAGTCTACGACAGAGGCGGAGCATAGCGGCAGCTGATTTATCGTCGAGATATTGGCATTTACCTTACGGAATCGTACGTAAGGAAGTTAGTTGATGTGGAATGACAGGCATCCGGTGTAAATGATATGTATTGGATTATTCAATTATATTGAAATAGTTCAGGAACGATCCCGTTTAAATACTAATCTGTACGTGGATTACGTAGCTTTAATGCAATTAGTTTCAAATTGTAATAACCTCTTCATTATTAGGTGTTTTCGCAAATGGTTCCCATTAAAATTACATGGTCATCTGATCCTATACTAAGCAGAGCTTGTGTTAATTTATTTTTTTAAATACATTTATTTTTAACAACCAAATATTGGTTCAGATCCGGCTCGAAGGACCAAAACGACCGAATTTTTGACTGAAGGACAAAAAAGCTATAAATTAAAATAACTAAAGAACGGAAGAATAGGGATTTTAGGGAAAAAAGGATAAATGAGCGATGTATTAAAAGCTTATATCTTTTACTCTAAGTAATGACAGATAGAAAAAATAAATTAAAAAACAAACAGAAAAAGCATTCATCAAAGAAGGTTCAATCCGCAACAGTCAGTATTTGACCACAATCACAATATGAAAGGAGGTAAGCACACAAAGCGTAGAAAGCAACTGGCTCTAAAAGCTGCCAGAACACACCAGGTTAAGCTATTCAAATTGTGGTTATCCAATTAGCAAACAATACAGCTATTAGGACATAAATACTCAATCGCAAAACCTTTTTTTATATTCAGCCTGTTGCAAATTTAAACAGCCCCTATTCTGTTAATCCAAACTTCGTCACCAGTGCAAAGAGCCCTCGGAGACCTTACGTCTCACGTGATTGTGTAGTTAGCAAGAGAGACAGAGCATAGAGGCCGCGACAAAACATCGTTGAGCTTATGTCTTATTCCATACAGAATCAAAGCACTGATTGCACCAACGTCACGTAATAGACTCCTTAATGCCACTCTGAATACAATTCTAAGAATAATTGCTAATAGCGATTCTATCGATAAAGCTATAATTAATTGTATCAGACTACAATACAGTGTATTTTCATTTGTTCAATTGGATTTATTTCTTATTTCAAATAACAAAAATACTAATGTGCACTTCTTACCATAGTTTTAAATTGGACATTATACGACTGCAGATCATTTTGTGTACTTATACATTTCTACAATATTTCGCGTCTGTGTTTACCGTGACTTATATTTTTACAGAGTTCAAATGAATAAAAATCATCATCTTGTCTCAGTTCGGCTATTGTATTGTACGAAAAGATTATAGTGTCATAGGAAAGTAAGTCTTATTGCAAATACGGAAGATTGATATTAAAATATTATTACAAAAAACCATCTGAACCGTCATAGAGTCAAACTGTTCATAAGCGCTAAAAAAAGGTTTTTTTTACATAAATGCACCTCTGATGGCCAAGCAGTCGGTTATGTCCGATTTGCACGGACTAAAACCCCCTTGTGTTCGAAGGAACACACAGAAGTCTCGCCATGATCCACTAGAGAGGGAAACCTATGTAATATCCAATTATGTGTATATCAGACTAAAAACCAGCTGTATCTCCGTGAGAATTGGCAAACTCGGTACAAAAGGTGTAATAAAAGTGCTTTGACAAATGAGACCACCCGCAATGGAAAGTGGCACAGAAATCTAGGACTGTTGGCCTCAATAATGTAATACCATATGAGACTTACGGGTTCAAGAAGATTTTATTAAATATATAAGCTAATACACATTTTAGAATCTGAGTATTTTAAACGCTTTTTATTAGCTTCACCTGAATGTTTGTAACTGACTCCTTTGGGCGCGATTTTGACCTACTTTAAACGGTCAGATTTAAATCAAACTTTATCGAGTATATATCGAGACATTATCGAGGACCGACAAAACACTAATTTGATAAAATTATTCTATTATTCAAATACTATCTATAGTCGATAAGGTAGGAATTGGTGTTATTTTTTTTAAATTGACGTTTTTAATAAATTCCAGATATTTGAGTAAATCACACATTTAATTACTTATTTTGATAAACTATGTAGGTACAAACATGTTGTAACATGACTATCATGAATGCTCATGTACAGATTTATTATTATTTAATTAAGAGGTTGAGGAATTTTAATTAAATTATAATAGATTATACAAATATAAATAAAAAAATTGTACATCGCATTCCAATCGAGTATTGTGAACATTATTTTATGTGAATATTTAGACCTTTTACGTACTATATTCTGGCTATGATATTATTTGATATATAATTTTTTTGTATATTATTTTTATTGCTATAAATATAGACAGGCCAGTTGGCTTGGCGGTTAACGCTCTGACTGCCAAACCTAAGGTCGCGGGTTCGATTCCCACCCAGGACAAACATTTGTGTGCATGAACATGTCTGTTTGTTCCGTGTCTGGGTGTAAATATCTATATAAGTATGTATTTAGAAAAAAAAGTAGTATATGTAGTATATCAGTTATCTGGTTTCCATAGTACAAGCTCTGTTTAGTTTGGGACCAGATGGCCGTGTGTAAAAGAATGTCCCAGGATATTTATTTTTGTTTTATTTTTATTTAATTTGATTCCAATAACCATTTAGGTTGTCAAGATTTAAAAGGCATGTTTTGTGAATGAAGCATGTCATAGAAAAATCATTTTTATTGCTTCTGAAATAAAGTTAATTTATTGATCCAATGGTTAATTGTGTTATGATGCTGATGACCTTACCACAACCTCATAATATTGCAAAAAAAAAAATAAGAGAAATTCTTCATAAATAACAAAAAAATACAATATTTTTGGACAACGGACAACGAATGGGATTTAAATAAATTTTTGATGTTTCAACAATGGAAAGGCCACGCTTCAGGTATTCCGAAAGCCGATCCGGATTATCCGTATATCCGGATTGCAATACATAACATTTATTGTCCGTTTAAATATTTTTGGCTTAAAATTGAAATTGTTGTTAAATTTGACTGGCCAGTTGACTTTGTGGTTAGAGATTCAGACTTTCAGGCCACAGGTCATGGGTTCTATTACCACCCAGGACAAATATTTGTGTGCATCAGGATGTCTGTTTGTGTCGGGGTATATGTATATAGAAAAAAAAAACAAAAAAAAGATTAATTAATATATAAAATATCTGGTTTTCATTGTAAAAGGCTTGTACTTTTTATTTACCATAATTTTTTTTATCTAACGCTTACACGGGTACATAACGTGTATATTAAAAATAGTTAAATTTCAAAACCATTACGAGCACAATGTGACCGTTCGATAACTTTTCTTTCGCAGGGTACTGTCGCGAACAGAAGCTGTTGATGACGAGGGAGGGGTCAACGCGTGCAACCATAGACTGGTTTACAATAGAATTACCATCTGTTGTTTTAAAATGTCAACTTTAAAAAATCTATATTTATAAAAATGAATCCCTATTTCCCTTGGTCATGGCATCACGCATGGACGGCTGGACCGATTTCGCTGATTCTTTTTTTGTTGTGTTTGTTATTGTCAGGTGATGGTTCAAATGAAAGAAAAAATTAAGAAAGTTGCGTGGAAAATTAGAAAATTTAAGAAAACTCAGCGACTTTACTAGCGCTTTTGACAATACATATATATACTTTTTTAATGTAACGTGTTTGACATTATTGTCAGTCGTTGGACAGTTGGCGCGATTGAAGACAGGAAAACGTCTGTCGGGTCAGCTAGTACTTGATAAATTTCAGATTCAAAATTAAATAAATTAATATCCTGAGACATTCTTTACACACGGCCGTCCGATCCCAAACTAAGCAAAGCCTGTAGGAAGCTTAATAACTGATATTGACTACATTCTTATATAGATATTTACATCTAGGCACAGAATAAACAGACATGTTCATGCACAGAAATGTTTGTCCTAGGTGGGAATCGAACCCACTATCTGTGGCGTGGCAATCAGTAACTGGCTCATCATTATCATTTTTGCTGGTTTCAAATATGAAAAAAATTATCCTACCAATATTATAAATACAAAGGTTTGTTGGGATGGAGGTATGGATGTTTGTCTCTCCAATGCAAAAACTACTAAACGGATTTTAATGAAACTTGGCACATAGATAGTTAGCATGCCTCAAAATAAGATATAGACTACTTTGTTTCCCAGCAAAATGTAACATCCCTTGGGATGCTAGTATGGTATGAAATTATATTTATATATAACTAGCTGTCCCCCGCGGTTTCACCCGCGTTCCTGAGGGATTTACATTTTCCTTGGATAAAAAGTAGCCTATGTTACTCGGGGATAATGTAGCTTTCCAAAGGTGAAAGAATTTTTGAAATCGGTCCAGTAGTTTCGGAGCCTATTCATTACAAACAAACAAATCTTTCCTCTTTATAATATTAGTATATATAACTAGCTGTCCCCCGTTGTTTTACCCATGCTCCCGAGGGATACCACATTTTCCCGGGATAAAAATTAGCCTATATGTTATTCCACGATATGCTCTATCTATGTGCCAAGTTTTATCCATATCGGTTTAGTAGTTTTTGCTTGAAAGAGTAACAAACATACTTACATACAAATATTTGCTCTTTATAATATTAGTATAAATATTACAAGCAATAGTTTTACAATACCGTTACTCCTCTATTACATTCTAAAGTCTATGTTGTAAAAAAACAGTGAATAATGATATAAAATTGCGTACAATGCCCAACATTAGAGCACGCGTGCGGCGTCTGTTTCAAATTCGAATTGAAATCAGATCCAATTCCCCATCATTTCGTATCTGGTGTTGACTTAATGATATGTTCTGATAACACTATAATTTTCTATATCTAGATGTTAAATAAATACATTGATATGTTTGCTTACAGCTTAAGACTATCTGATGGATATACGGATATACGGATTGGATATATCTAAGGAATGTGAGAGAAATCATCAGAAATTATCTGGGAAGATTACGTCTTTGGATGTAGGAAACTAATTCCGAAACTTCTCGTCTGGGGCTCGATTCTGTAAGGAAAATGACACTAACTCGAGGATATTTCGTCGCGGCCACCGTGCTCTGTCTCTTTCGCTAACTACGCTAATACTACTAATCACGTGAGACATAAGCTCTCCGAGCCCTCCGTGAAGCACCTCGCCGACGAAATTTGTATTGACTGGATAAGGGCTGGCTTAAAAAATCCTTTAACTCATATAAATCTACATTAGTCCCCAGTGATAAGATTAAGTTTTCACACCGCAAACAATTGATTTCGCTCGGAAATGTGGATGATATCGCGGGACGGAAACTTAATATGTGATAAAAAAGGTTTTAATAACACATTACTTGTACAAAAATGACTGGCTTTTAAATAATACCGCCCTATAATATCACGCAATAGAAAAAAAAACAATATTTTGTGCTTGCATCTGAAGACATCTAATACAAAATTCGGCGAGCCGCTTCACGGAGCCCTCAGAGAACTTATGTCTCACGTGATTAGTAGTTTTAGCGTAGTTAGCGAAAGAGACAGAGCACGGAGGCCGCGACGAAACATCCTCGAGTTAGTGTCATTTTCCTTACAGAATCGAGCCTCTGAACACAGCGTAGGTTAAGTCCTCTTCAAATTGGCGCCAAATAGTCAATTTATGAATGCTTGAGTTGCATATATTTTTGATGTAAAATCTACCTGCGGGAAAAAATATATATAAAAGGAGAATATATGAATGAGGTGTAATAAATTACAAGAGCCGATTTGCCACAAACAACCAAGCTTTGATCCTCAATTTAACAATGAATTGACCATTGAAAGAATGCAAAAGCATTTCTCAATTTTGAATAGAAAAAATATATGAATGAACGTAAAAATGAATGAATGAATGTAACAGACTCTCTGGCGTCGTTTATTTTGTCATTTGAAAGTTATTTTTTTTTATGTCTGGAACGTTTTTTTTTTCGTTACCTGCCAAGTGCACGGTTTTGTTTGATAAACCGAAGGTTGTCTATTGTATTTATTTATACAGCGAATACATTAAATTAAAATATTATTTGTAGAATCATATTTTTAAATAGGTTTTGTGATGTAGTGTTCACAACTTTAATTAATTCTTGTTTCAGTGTTTATAACTACAATATATTACCAATGTAGCTATTTGCTTGAATAAATATTGATGTACAATTTTCTTCTCTTAGAAAAACCTTAGAAACTAAATTTAAAAAAGAGGAGGTTCTACGTTCGTCTAATATTTTTGTCAGTTGTGGAGCAATTTTAATCAATTTTATTTTACTAATAATGCATTTGGATGTTTGTTATCTGCATGCTTCTTAGCTCAATAAAATAGTAGATCTCTTAAAACCGCTGGTGAAGCTGCAGGACGAAACCACAAACGTATTCTGTGTCGAAAGCTAGAACAATATTTCATAACTGTTACCCCATTTACTGTATATTTTCCTTTAACAAAAAAAAAACTAAATTAGTTACGCATTACGACCCCTTTGTTTTCCTTCATCCTTTACATTTGTAACACTTCTTTGGTACAAAGCCGGGATTGCAAATATTTATCGGTCCCCTTTGAATTGTAGAAAAGTGTTTACACCGGTTTTCCTCCAATTCCCCACAAACAGGTGTTGGGTATATCTTTTTCAGTATTAAGTATTTTGTTTTGTCCCCAAATAGAGGCTTTAAGGATGTCACGCATGTTTTACACTTTTTTTGTCGTAAACGTTATTTAATGTTACGTAAATGACAATTGAGAGTTTTATTTTAAGGTTCTCTTTTACCTTTCTTATTTTTTTTATTATTATTGATTTATACACATATATGAATATAAATAAAAAGTTATTAAAATTCAAATTATTTATAAATATGATTATTTGTAATCACTACATAGTATAAAACAATGTCGCTTTCTCTGTCCCTATGTAGGCTTAAATCTTTATTATAACGATACGATTTTGATGCGGTTTTTTTAATAGATAGTGTGATTCAAGATGAAGGTTTATATGTATAATACATGTGACAACCTACGGGATAATAAATAAATCCTGAAACATTATTTACACACGGTCATCTGAACCCAAACTAAGTAGATATTGTACTATGGAAACCAGATACCTGATATACTACATATAGTACTCTTTTTTATTTTTCTAAATACATACTTATATAGTTATTTACACCCAGACACAGAACAAACAGACATGTTCATGCACACAAATGTTTGTCCTGGGTGGAAATCGAACCATCGACCTGCGACTTGGCAGACAGGGTCGTTAACCACCAAGCCAACTGCCTTGTCAAATTACGATTTTATTTTATATTTAAGTTTCTTCTGCTTTACATAAAATCATCATCCTTTTACACGAGCAGTCTTTGGGTAGATTATTCTCAAAGATCGTACAATGCCCTGCGAGTTCAGTATAATAACGCTTTCCGGATGCTGTTGCGACTGCCCCGTTTCTGTAGTGCATCAGGCATGTTTGCGGAAGCGCGAACCGATTGTTTTTAAGCTACCATCCGAAAAAAGTGCACATCTTTGATGTGCAGAGTACGGGCTAGCACCAACAGTATTCTGTCAATGATCGCGGCGAGGCTGGACGGTCGGTACATGAACCATTGTGGTAGGGTTCATGTTACATACTGTACGTAGGATCGAATGTAATATTAGATCTATATAATTATTTCAATGTTTATACTAACATAGTCTTAAGGTTTTGTACTACTAACAAAATGGAGAAATCTGAATTAAAGAAATATTATTATTATAAATCCATCCTAAACTTTGCTGAGCTTATTCTGTGGAAACCAGATCACTTATCCTCAGGCCTCCAATAAATGGCCTCCAATAAATGGCCTCCACTAAATGGTCTCCAATAAATGGCTTCCAATAAATGGCCTCCAATAAATGGCCTCATTAAAGGTCCTTACTGACACCTGAACAATTTCGACACCTTTGCAAATAGCTAAAGCAAAATCTTTGACTTTGACTAGACGGTGACCACTAACCATCAGGTGGACTGTCGGTCTGTTAATCAGATACTGCCCTAAAAGAAACATTGAAGCTTTAGTCTCGTAAATAAAGAAACTACAACTCCTTTTGGTAAAACACACCTACATTTAGTTGAAATATCCAGGATAACAAAAAAAACAAATTTCACTTCAAATGCTTTTGCAATGCCGCCTGCCGATTTGAAGATGTCGCCGAAAAGGGTTATCTCTTAATCGATCACTCGATGATCGATTCACTCGAGATATAGCGAGTTATTCGAAACATCCCTTTGTGGCGAAGGATGTTATGAAAAAGTTCTTTAGAATAGTTTTCTTGTTGGTGTATTTTATGGTACTGAATTTGTAGTTTCTATATTTTATCCGTACCTCAAAAGGAGAAACAGAATATAATGACTCTTATGTTTAGCCGACGTTTTATTTATTTAATGATTAGTAGGTATATTATATATATATTTAGATATTAAACTTTATCCTAGAATATGGTTTACACATGGCCATCTGATCTCAAATAATGCAGAGCTTGTTCTATAGTGCTTACTACCTTTTAATAATTTAACAATAGGCACTTACATACTTTTAAAGATTAACACTCAAACACAGAACATACTCGTACATACATTTTTATCCATACAGATGTTAATACAGTGTCTTAAGTGGGAATCAAACCAACCACAAACCTGTACCACGGCTGTCAGGGTCCTAAACACCAAGCCAACTGGCCAGTAGAATATGATACTTTTTACCACGAGAAAACATTAAAATCCTCAGGAACGTGTCTAAGACCGAATGGGAATACTACCGTCTAATAATTAAATTAGCAATTAAATGGTTTAGCTTTCAACACCAAAAGAGCGAGACATACATATATGCAAAGGAAAGGGACACCCTACTTACCCTCATCCCTTTAGCATGTAGTATATCATTTCATAACTGTACGTACAAAAAGAATCGAAAATGAAAGTCATAAAGAATGTAATACCTTATACTTTATTCAAAATAGAAAAAAAATTCTGACTGCTTTACTTTTTCTGAAGCACAAAAACACTTTTGGAATACTTAAAACAGCTCCTGTATTCTCTTTAACAAACTTCGTCGGCACACGGTGCAAAGAGGCCTTCAAGACCGGACCTCTCACGTGATTTCGTAGTGAGTGAAAGAGACAGAGCGTAGAAACATCGTCTAGCTACTCCAACCTTACAGAATCGCGCTCAGTTCTGTAAAATTCATAAAGTATGGCACAAGTATACTCGAAATGTTTGTCACAAACGACGTCACTTATGAATAATATCTATAATAATATATATAAAATCTTGTAACTTATGAATAGTCAAGTGGAAAATCTGTTTGGCCTACCTGTGTTCCAGCCGTGGAACTTTAAAGTCTCTCTTAAATTTCGAATAAGCCGGATTTACTAACTTTGCTCCCGATTTCGTCATGCAGACCAGTTGATTTTTTGGTTGGAGACCCTGAATGCTACGCTACAGGTCGCAGGTTCGAATACTTGTGTGCATGAACATGTCTGTTTGTTCTGTTTATAAGCACTAATAAGAAAACGTGCATAGGTATGTAGTATATCAGTTATCTGGTTGCCATAGTTCCAGCTCCGCCTCATTTGAAATCAAATATGTGAGAAAAATATAATATAAATAACCCCAGGACATTCTTCACACATGGTTACTTGATCTCAAATGAAGCAGAGCGTACTGCTTGTACTGCGGCTACCAGGTAACTGATATACCACATATACTATTTTTTAATACATACTTATATAGATATTTACACCCAGACACAGATCAAATAGTCCATGCACACAAATGTTTGTCCTGGGTGGGAATCGAACCCACATCCTGCCGCTTAGAAGTCAAGATCGCTGACCACCAAGCCAACTGGCCCGTCAAAAAGTGTAACATCAATATTTATTTATATATAAATTCCATCTAAATAATAAAGTAAAAATAATACAATTAGATACAATACAAAAATAAGAAACCCCTTATGAGTTATAACATTCATAAATCACAGAAATATCATAATACAAAACACATGAACAATTATAATAGCAATTAGAGGATTCAGCAAAACAAATAAACCTTATAATATAAGTTTTATTGTGAAGACAGTAGAGTTTAATTTCGCAATGAGTATGTATTGCAAAAAAGGCTATAAATTGCAATTACGCCAGGTACAGACAGCAAAGCAATTGGCTGTTACGCCTCACGTTGAATTATTCAAATTAGTTTGTGGGTGTGGTACAAGTCAGAGGGTACAAGCGATAACATTGAGCGTCATGTTTCACTGTAAAAATTTCTTAAACGAGCTGTAATTTTTCATTTATTTATTAGCAGTTGTATTGTTTTATAATAGGTCTGTATGCAAATAATATATTCAGCCAGATTTAAAAGATCCACTTTTTTATATAATTAGTTTAAATATCTTTGGTCAAGCACAATGATTACTATAACTGTGCCTGCTAGCTCCACGCCCCGTAGGTACATCAGGCGTTCCAAGTTCCTGAATCTAACACAGGTTCGGGAAAAACCGGCAAAAAACTCAGCAAGGCTACAATTTTTTTTTATCGTTATTATAACCATTTTATCTAATGTGACTTTTATTATTTAAAATATATATATTTAATACCTAGACACTAACACTTGATATAATAATCAACAACATAATATAAAATACAAAAAAAAACCAGTATAATAACATAAGCTAGCACGTGAAATGTACCTGCAGTATACAAAGATCATCCTCTATTTTACCTTTAAATGGAATGATTTATATCTTTTTAAAATCGCTCCCTCCCCCGCTCTTAACTCATCCCACACCCAAAAGAACAGCGGGTACAAACGTAATCAACTCCACATTGTTTCGGATACATGTAACGAATTTTTCGACAGTATTGTTTATTTTAACTGATTGTAATTTTATTCTTTTTAATTCCACGCATGAATAAGATCGTTATGACAATAGTATTTTAATTATGTTTTCGAATCTTCCGTAAAATAATATTAAAAATGTATTAACTGTCTGTCTATACATTTATCCGACTAATAATCGAAATGTGATAGTTTGTGAGTATGGATGTTTGTTACTCTTTCACGCAAAAACTACCGAACAGATTTAGATGAAACTTGACATAATGATAGAACATGTCCTGGTATAACATATAGGAGACTTTTTATTCCGGGAAATAGTAACATCACTCGAGAACGCGGGTAAAACCGCGGGGGACGGCTAGTTGTTTAATAATTCTCCACTTCTGCGATAACACACAGGTTTTGTTTGTAACACTAAATACATCTTATATATAAATCTAAGTTCGTTCTAAAAAAAAGTAATTGCTGAGTTTATTGTCGGCTCTTCTCAGTAAAAAGCAACCTTGCGAACCGGTGTTAGAGTCAGACTATTCTTAAGTGCTAATAAAGGCATATTTGAATAAAATATTTTCATTTCATTAATATATATTTTGACTAAGAACATTTTGGGTGTGAAATAGTAAAATTAGCACAAACATTTTTTTTTATACTTTTTTATCTATAATCTTCGAAACTACCGAACCGAGATTTACAGGTTAGTTTTGCTTAGCTTACAACATTTAGGTTCACAAAATAGGTAGGCTGAAAAAAAACGCTTTTTGATAGTAACTAGTAACATAGTAAAATATTCCCCATTAATATTATAAATAGAACGTGTTTATTTCTCCTTCCTTGAAATGGTAACGGGCCAAAGTTGCGAATTGACTATTTGGGCGCGGATAATTTTATTTTAATGTCTAGTGGCCCGACTACCGGTCCACCTGATGGTAAGTGATCACCGCTGCCAATAGACATATGCAACACCAGGGGTATCGCAGTGCGTTGTCGAGCCTGAAACGTGAAAGTTGTTAAGTCTCATGTGCCTGTAAATTCCCCGGCCCCTTTATCTTTCTAACCAAGACACATTTATACAAGTGCGCTACTGCCTCACGGTGGAAATAGGTATATTGGTATTACTTCCTCAATGAACTTGCATTACGAGCTCTAGTATTTCCTAGTTTAATTGGTAGCTAATAAACTAAAGAAGGACATGCTTACGTTTTTTTTATACCACATGGGCTGACAAACAAGCGGACGGTCTACCTGATGGTAAGTGGTCACCGCCGCCTATGCACATTTGCAACACTAGGAGCATGGCCAATGCGTTGTCGACCCTGAGAAACAGTACGTAAAGAAACACAGTAATACAAGTAAGGTGGTAGTACTTCCCCGGACGAACTCTGCACTAAGAGCTCTACTACTCAAAATATACTCTTATTTATAGGACCGATTCCCAACCAGGACAAACATTTGTATGCATGAACATGTCTGAATGTTGTGTCTGGATGTGAATATCTATATAGGGTAGGAACTAGTATATCATTTATCTAGTTTCCATATTGTAAGCTCTACTTAATCCCGGATCAAAAAACCGTGTGTAAAGATGTCCCTGGATATTTATTTATATCCTCTTATCATCAAAATGCGGGTGAAACCGCGGCACGGAAGCTAGTAAGTTTAAGATAACTATTTGAGACTCAACAACAATATTATATTCAAGACATGTTTTATTTTTTTCTGAGACACAGTATTAGCTGTGAACAGCAAACTTGAAATTTCCCTCGAGGCTATTTCAAATCTAGACTTATGAAACTAAAGCCCTATATTGCTAAAGTTAGGTCATCTTGTATGTTAATAGTTATATTATGGTGTGGCAGTCGTTGGAACTTTACTATTTACTGTGAAGTCGTAAATCTTAACTTTGACTTGTAAGCGTCGTGAGAAAATAGTTATGAATAAGAAAATGAGCCAAAGTTAGCAAATGAAAAAAAAAATCTTTACATTAGTTGTGATAAAAAATAAAAATAATAAATAAAATAAATATCCTGGGACATTCTTTACACACGGCCATCTGGTCCCAAACTAAGCAGAGCTTGTACTATGGAAACCAGATAACTGATATACTACATATACTACTTTTTTTTTTCTAAATACATACTGATATAGATATTTACACCCAGACACAGAACAAACAGACATGTTCATGCACACAAATGTTTGTCCTGGGTGGGAATCGAACCCGCGACCTTCGGTTTGGCAGTCAGAGCGTTAACCACCAAGCCAACTGGCCTGTCAATTTTAGATAGTAGATTTTAAAGTGGTAAAACAATATTAAAAAGTCTTAAATAAAGATTATAATTACTCAATTTACTAAACGTAACCATTAATAATTGTATGCATGCAAATGCGTTCTTACTCCAGCCTGCCTGACGCCAATTCTCCTTTGGAATACTTGTATTTGCCCACCCAATGCAAGGTGTAAGAGGGCATCCATTAATTACGTGAAGCGATATCGGCGATTTTTCGACCCCCTTCCCTAATTTCATGTGAGATTTGTTACTATTATTTAAGGCGTCCGCATCACATTTTTTTACATAATTCAACCATTTTCTAGCAATTATACCTACACTGTTTATTACGGGTCAAAATATGACTTCATATTTGCCATGTTCCCTACGTGAGAGTGGGTGAGGATCAACTCGATCCCTTCTCCCATTAAACGCCTCAGGTAATTAATTGACGCCCCCTAAGTGCATGTGGTCATCGCTGCTTTAAAACCAAAGTGGGGATAGTGGTATTCTAAAATAGCGTGTGAGTAGTGCTAAAATTATTTTCCAATCAATTAAACAGCACTACAGTAACTAATGATGAAAACAAATATCTTCCTAATTCCGCTGGATCTACTTCTCTATCAAGTCCCAAACAAGGAAACTCAACAGGAAATCGACACGACTCACAGGCATCTTCAGGACGTATGAGACCCGGTGTCACTGACTCGACGTACTCGCACTATAGGCGTGTTACCTTGAATACGTCCTGAAAATGCTTCGTGTAGAAGCGAAACACGTATCGATTTCCAGTTAAGTTTCCTTGTTTGGGACTTGCCAGAAAAGGAGATCCAGCGGAATTAGGTAGATATTTGTTTTAATGCCTGAGTCTATTAGTTTTCTTAAGACAGTTGTCATAAATAACAGTTAAAGCAATGCCTTCCACGTGTACCCTGAGGAGGAAAACAAAGCTTTTTATGTTAAAGTATAGACAGTAGTAGGTAACTGTACACGTCGCCTCAATAATCCCGCATTGCTATTCAGATCATAATCTGCAGTCTCCGCGGGGAAATAAAGCTCATCGCATATGATGCAACACAATGTTGCTGAAACTATACCTTTTTTTAAACGCTTTTATTAAAAATAAAAATTTAATAATTAGTTACTTGTGTGGGCCGTAATAAATCGACTTTATATTTCTAAGATTTGTTATTCTAGCTTGCGTCGATTTTAATCTCTCTCTTAAATGTTTTGTAGGCCAACAAACAGGCGGGTGGTCCACCTGATTGGAAGTGGTCACCGCCATCTTTGGACATTTGCATCGCCAATGCACTGCACCCCTGAGACGTGACGTTGTTAAGTCTCATGTGCCTCTAATTTCACCAGCACCTTACCTGTCTAGCCGAAATACCAGTAAAAGCAACCTTCTGAACCGGTGTTACAATCTGACTTTTCATAGCCTGTGGAGGCCTGTTTGAATAAATATTTCATTTCAATTCTACTGCTTCACGGCGGAAATGGGTAAGGTGATAGCACTACCAAGGGCAAACTCTGTAAAAGCTCAAAAACTTATAAATCGTTCGTTCTTGAAACCAGAAGGAAGAAGTTAATTTCCTTACATAGCTCAACTGCCGACTTGCAACACAGTTTGCAACGGGCCTAATCAGCAAACTCCACCGTGCACAGACTTGACTACAAGTGATTAAAAACTTTACGGAGTGGGGAAACATTTAGCTACTTGTTATACTTAATTATTTTAGTCTTACGTTTCACTAAAGTGTACAGTTTCGTTATTTAATATTGCCTTCCTTTTTCGGGTATTCTAAATGTGTAAAATTTTCCGTGGAAAATACAAATTGGTCAATGAAATTATAATGAGGGAAAAAACATAGACAGGACAAAGCTTTTTGGTAAAGTACTTTGTAGATAGGTACAGTAATGAGCGAAGACCTATACCTAACTTAGTACACCTATCTAATTATTTATCTTCTTCTTTTTTTGGCTCAACTATTACAACAACTCTGTCCCTGTAAGTAGTAAGTATCAGATTTTGTATTCAAACTGTCCATGGTTACCTATATATTTATGCTCATGACTGTACTCGCCTAGCTGGTATCAAGCTGTCCAACGATTCAGTAGTAGTAGAGTTCTTAGAACTAGCTTAGAGTTCGTCCAGGGAAGTACTAGTACCATGTCCATTTCCGCCCTGAAGCAATATTGCACTCTTATTATTGTGTTTCGGTTAGAAATGTAAGGTCGGTAAAAATACAGGCACATGAGACTTCACGCATCAGAGTTGAAACTAAAAAAAAATGCTGATCTTTATGGAAATGTCATGCAGTAATAAAGTACACCAATTGTTCCTTTACACGCCATTGTAATTTTTACGATACTTCATGATGACCGGACTAACGTCAAACTGGCCATCATGTCACTAGTTAAGAATCTTCTGGAGCCCATTTCCTTCTAGGCGTTGTGAAACTAACACCTTTATTCCAGTAAAATAATAGACTCACTTAGCAAAAGTAAACTAATACCACAAAACATGTAAAGTTAACTTTAACTAATTGAACTAGTTCAGATAAGCATTTAAGCCATAAGCTCTGCTAACCGTCAAACTACTAACAAATTCAAAAACCACAATTTTGGTTTAACGTTGCATCGGAACCATACAGACCACGACAACTTATTAGCATCAATAAACAACCCTCAAACAAATAATGTGATGCAATATGCATATAATTGGGTGGGACTTAAGTTAACTAACCACGCCCCTTTAGCGGAAGGGGTACGAGCAGATGCGCGTGAGTCGACGAAACGTTAGCTTGTGTCGAAAGCTTTCTTGATGTGTCAAAGATAAGAGTGACATTTGAAAAAAATGGTTTTATTGTATTTAATTCAGTTTTTTATAGTTATTAACGAAATTTATTTATTTGTAGCATTTAATATTTTACGTTACGGTTAAATTTAAGTTTCAAGTAGGAAATTTTAAAAACTAATATTTAATAAAAAATATTTTTATTTAAAATATCCGGTAAAATATGTGACGAGAAAATAATTTTAACTAGGCTTTCATTTAAATTTACCAATAATCCAATAAATAATTATTATCATAGAAAATGTTCCTTCTTTCACATTGAAACTCAATGACGTCAAAGCATAATACGAGTTAAGGCAAACTAACCAACAGAACGCTTGTACTCATCACAAGTAATTTCCACTAAGAGCTAAAGTTGTTTGCATCGCTAAGTCTCGGGGTACAACTCTAACGAGCAAACCGCAGGCTTCTATTTATTCCCAAAGTAATAGCACTTAACGCCCGTTGCCATAAGATGCAGTACATATCGCCTCATCCACATCATCATGATCATCAGCCTATCTCTGTCCACTGCTGGACATAGACCTTACCTATGGCACGCCACTGAGCTCGATCATCAGCCCTTTGTTTCCAACCGCTGCCAGTCAGCTTGCGTATATCATCGCTCCATCTAGCTGGAGGGCGCCCTACACTACGTTTACTCCACTCTAGAACGTAATGTGTTCTACTATTATTATATATTATTATTATTATATTATACTGTTACCATATTTACAAAAAAATTGGTGATGAAAGACCTAATGACATATTTTCACACCTATTATTCCTGATGAGAAGGCGGTGGTCTCAGTAATAACACCTGCATTCTACCGAAGATAAAGTCCCGTGTTGACCATTGCAGCTGTCTCTCGGGTATATTACCAATCCCAGGCTACAGGTGATCACTTCTAATTACTAAATAAAGGAACGACAATAACCCATCCGGGAATAAAACCCAAAACCTCCGAGTCTGTAGCTGTAGTATTTGAAAATATTTTTATAATAAATAGATTTATTTATTTTATACCACAAGGGCCGATAAACAAGCGGATGGTCCACCTGATGGTAAGTGGTCACCGCCGCCTATGGACATTTGCAACACTTGGGGCATCGCCAATGCGTTGCCGACTCTGATAGGTGAAGTTTTTGAGTCTCATGTGCCTGTAATTTCACCGGCCCCCCTTACCGTTCTAACCGAAACACAGTAATACGAGTGCACTAATGCTCCACGGCATAAATGGGAAAGGTTGTGTAGTACCTACTTCCCCGGACGATCTCTGGACTAAGAACTCTACAACTCAATAGATCTTTGCACTTCTTTAATTTATATTTTTATAATTATCCCAAATGAGCTAAAAATAAGTTTTCAACTTTAAGTAATATTACTGATATTATAAATGTAAGAGTGTGTTTGTTACCTCTCAGCTAAGTAACGCTAGATGGGCTTTAAATTAATTTTGAAATACATAGAATAACGGTAAACACGCAAGATACTTTTCAGTCTCAAAATTTTAAATTTAAAGCCATTTATTCAATTAATGCCATAGAAGGGCACAAGTAAAGGTCAAAGCTACTAAAGTTACCACAAAGATCCCTGGAGGACGTAAGTGACGCCGCGAGGCGATAGCTAGTGTCTATAAACCTCTAGATGAATACCATTGGAGCTAAGTAGCTGCCCATACTTTCAGCTTCTGTGTCGCTATTTAACAACACAACACTAAAAAAAGCAATCACAAAAATACAGTTTTAACAAGCAATAGTCTATAATAAAACTGACAGATAAAAATCACAGCATGAAAGCTATCTACGATCGTTTAAATTGCAATGAAGTGGCGATTAAAGCCCGAGCACAAAGCTCTGGCAACAATGCAACTGGAATTTGATTCCCATTCAATTTGGCCATAATTTTAAATGTCGGCACAATATTTGTAACATGAAACTGTTCGAAGAGGTGTGAGACGTCACACGTTTTGATGTTGTGTGATGTTAATCGACTGGTGAGAATGTATCGCTTGGAGTATTGGTTATTTTTTACTTATATGTAGCGTAGAAACATAGTTAAAATAAAGACTAAATTATCTATTATTCAAGTGAAACTTTATATGGGAGACTTTAAAATTTAGATGAGCAACCTTTTTGTGGGACGAAAAATAAATGTTTTTTTTTTTTACAAAGGTGTACATTTAATTATTTATTTATTCTGGCAACCCAGGGCTCATTAGTGTTAGTTTTTTTTTCTTTAAATCATTTATTTCAAAGGAAAAAAATAACGATAAACACAATCTATGCTATTCAGTGATTAACGAATAATTAAAATGGTTCCCTGTTTAAAAGGTTTTTTATTTATTAGTTCTAGAAACTTATGCTTCAACAGATTAAAAAATATATTATGTGCTTAGTCTCGTTGAGATCATTTCAGTCTTTACGTTACTAAGTGGTTACAAACATAGACAAACTAACTTTCGCATCCATAATTTTAAAAGAATACAAACTTGTTTCAACCTTTACCAGGATTTTTGCCTGTCTTGATTATATAAAATAGTTTTATAAAAAGTATCTATACTAATATTATAAGACTGAAAAGTTTGTTTGTTTGAACGCGCTAATCTCAGGAATCACTAGTCCGATGTGAAAAATTATTTCAGTGTTGGATAGTGCATTTATCGAGAACATTATCATCACGCTACGACAAATAGGAGCGGATAATTCATTAAAAATGCAGCAAAAACGGGAAAAAAATATTCTTTTGAGGGCTTTCGCTGCGTGCGCTGCGTAAACGATTAATATATTATACATAGATACGTGATCTGGAATAGTACATTGTCTTTTTTTATCCCGGGAATATGTAATATCCCCCGGGAACGCGGGAGAAACCACGGGAGACAGCTAATTTCAAATAAAATGCTGATTCACACATATTTATTATTGTAAATATCTATATATGTATGTATTTAGAAAAATAAAAAGTAGTATATGTAGTATATCAGTTATCTGGTTTTCATAGCACAAGCTTTGCTTAGTTTGGGATCAGTTGACCGTGTGTAAGGAATGTCCCGGGATATTTATTTGTTTATTATTGTTACTTATTATTTAAAATATCAGCTAGCTAATTGTTAAGTGTGTAGTCTAGCTACAGTCCCGCGGCTTCACCCGCATACCCGGGGGAACAAATGTATTCTATGTAACATAGCCTTTGTCACATGGGAATAGTATAGATAGCTCTATCAATGAAATAATTTTTAAATCGGATGAGCAGTATCTATATTCCTATATGATACTGCAGAATCTGTCTGTACATAAAAAAAATATCTATTTTTTTTTAGTCTGTCTGTATTTCCTTTTAGAACTCAAGAACGGTTAGACTGATCCTGATGAAAATTGGTATATAGTCAGGACATGGGATTGCGCGAATGGCTATATATTATAATATCGGAAAAAAACAGCTAGTATATCCAGCAGATGTAGTATATCCAACTGCAAATCTTAGATGTCCCCCGCGGTTTTACCCGCGTTCCCGAGGGATGTCACATGTATTATACATAAAAATCTTCCTCTTTAATCACTCTATCTATTAAAAAAAAATATCAAAATCCGTTGCGTAGTTTTAAAGATTTAAGCATACATAGGGATATAGGGACAGAGAAAGCGACTTTTTATACTATGTAGTGATGTATGATATTGATAAACGCGGGTGAAATAGCTAGTCAGTAATATAATAATAAACACATTTGGTGTACATTGAATATTCTTAAATCTCCAAACTAGAATAAAAAAATCAAAGTGATTGAAATTCACTGAACACGTTACACGAGTTTCTACTTTTCATTACAACACAAAATTATATGGGGTGGCAACACTTTATTGCTGGGTTGGTCTGTAACCTTATATTGTGCAATTGCTATCAAATTATGGCCCTTATTGTCCCTTTATCGGTTGGTAATCGAGTTCACTATTCAATAACATAATAAGATTTGTTTTTGACATTAAATTATTACTCTTTGTTGACTCTAAGTACAAAGCTATTGAAATTTTCAAGCTTAGCAATTCAATTGCAGACATGCTATGACGTAGTTTTCCTTTTGATTTCGCGTGGATGAGTTTGGGTTCTGAAAATTGTAACAAATATATAAGATGAGATACCGGTATTTAAAAAAATATATTTTGCTTTACAAGTATCTGCACATATCAATCTTCTGTTCGTGTGTATGTCACTGAACTCCTCCTAAACGGTCGGGCGAATTTTGATGATTTTTTTTATGTGTGTTCAAGTGGATTCGATAATGGCTTAGATTTCATTGTGCATTGGTGATGGCGCTGCGATCGAGAACCCGGATTTTTGAGATTATTACATATAGGTGTTTAGGAGATAGACAGGAAAAATTTAAAATTGGGATAGAATTTGATGTGCTTTTTTATGGACTTATTTCGCCTTTCCATTTTATATTATAACTCCGAAAGTAAGTTTGGATTGATATAAATTTTTGATACTACCGACAGTGAAATTTCTGACAAATTTACATGTTCAACGATTTTCGATTGAGATAAATAGTAAACTTGTATGTTGAGGGAAAAACGTACTTCTTGATGAGCTAATTACCGGTTTGTTCCAATAAAAGAAAAGCAATTAAGGACGAGTCGGGCTCGCACACGAAGGATTCCACACAGTACAATATTTAACAGAACGCCTATAAAAAAACTATTTTTTTATGGGGATGGGGGTCATTAATATTTAAATTTATTTAATTTTTTGTTGTTAAAGCGGACATAGTAGTACATACTTTTCAAAACATATTTGTCCTATTACGGTAATGGAGATATAGTCAAGAGACAGACGGATGGACAGACAGTGGAGCCTTAAAAATAGGGTCCATACCTTCTGGTATAGAACCTTAATCTTTTAAACTGATATTAGAAGAATATTCATAGGTCCTTGTTACGCCCCATTAAAAAAACCAAATTTTAATAAAAAACTCATTCTTTTTAACGAGGAGAAATACCTACCTTTATGAGCTAAAGCTAGTATTGTATGGAAAGAGATATTATTGATGCGTCGTAAGACCATGAAATAATATTATCACTAGAAATAAGCACAACTTGCTTTACATGGAACTAGACTTTCGAGAGTAAACAAAACCATTTATATGGTATTGTATACGTTTTTTCTACAAACTATTAGAAGACATTTAAGAATTATATGCGTAGATTTAAAACGTTAATAAAGAAAACTTTATATCACAAGAGCTTTTATAATATATCGGATTATTTAGAGGATAATAAAAACCCTTAGTAAAAAATTGCTCGCCTGACAAGCTATTAATTTAACCAAAAATATTTATTATAAATTTCTTTAATATTTAAAGTAGTGTTATCTTGTAAAAAATATATGTAGACAATTTATAAAAGGTTTTAAAAGCCTACATAAATAATATTTTTATAGTGGAAAGATAAAAAATAACAGGTGTTTTGTAAAAATGTGTCGACAAACACCTACAATTTTACGCTTAATCGTTATTTATTATTTTAATTTTACAGGTGTCTGAAGAAGATTAGAACTGATTTTCGAGTAGCTGACTGTAGTGTAGCAAAGTTTCCTCCCTGAGGGACAGAGGCGCGCGGTTGAAAATTCAAATGAATAAATAACACTAATCGAAGATTTTAATATAACTCATCATTAGGATAATAGCTTAAACTGGTTTAGAGGAATTATTGGATAGTTAATGAAGGCTTATAATGATTTACTTTATAGATAAATAATGAAATACCCAAAAAGTGAGATTAGATAAAGTTTATACAAAAAAAATTAATATAATCTTGCTGAGTTTCTTGCCGGTTCTTCTCAGTTGAAGGCTTCCGAATCGGTGGTAGGTTCAGTAACTTAAATATGACCTTCATAAGTGCCCTCCACGGGCCTAAACTAAATATATGGTTTTCAATTTTAATTTTTTGTGATGTCAGAATACTTTGAGATATTCACCGAAGATTTTCTTTTTTAATCACTCCCAATGTTGCCAAGTCCTATATTTATAGACGCTAGACTCAATATCAAAAGTCGCCAGAAAGTCGCTAAAACTGAACTAAGCGAACTTAGATTTTTTTTCTGGGCGGGGCTTAAGAGGCTAGAGTTGATTTTCTGGGCAGTGCATAATTCTGTGTCGAGTTTACAAAAAATGGATTTATTACAAGCACTAAAATTGTTTTGATTTGTACTCCAAAAGTCGTCAGATGAGTCGCTAAAACATTTTTGTCGTCAATTTTTTTTTTGTCTCTAAGACTTAAGCGAAAGTCTTTACTTCTGGTCACAAAGTCGCTAAATTGGCAACACTCCCATAAGCTCATTGCAGGATTCAAACCAACGACTCTCGTCACGGTATTCGACAGCATGATAGATAAAAAAACATATTTATTTCTGTATTTAAGATCTCTTGATCAAACAACTATAATAACTAGACAAAAGTATTACCTAACTTGATCTACCAATATTTATCTTCTACCGACTTCGGATCGAATTCCTAAAGTTCACATAAGTACTTCAACGACTTGTAGAAAGTTCATAGCATTCCAAGAAAAATATGAACTGAATAAACTGTGGCTTGAGTCAAGAGACTTCAGACATTTCTATTATGGCGTTGAGAAGTCGGATAATCTATTTTATGTAAAATTGTTTAGATATACGTATGGTGTATCGTATAACACGCGTGCTGGGCTTCAGTGTCGTCGTTTTAAAAGCAAGATATAGTTGGTTTGGTGGTTAGCGCTCAAACTGCCAAACCTAAGGTTGCGGGATCGATTCCCACCCAGGACAAACATTTGTATACATGAACAGTTCTGTGCATGGGTGTAAATATCTATGAATGTATGTATTTAGAAAAAATTTAAAAGAATAGCATATTATGTAGTATATCTGTTATCTAGCTTCCATAGTACAAACTCTGCTTAGTTTAGGATCAGGGGCTCGATTCTGTGGGGAAAATGATACTAACTCGAGGAATTTTAGTGGCGGCCTCCGTGCTCTGTCTCTTTCGCTAACTACGCTGCTAATGACGTGAGAGGTAAGCTCTCCGAGTCCTCCGTGAAGTGGCTCGCCGACGAAGTTTGTATTAGCTGAATAAGGGGGCTGAAGACCGTGTGTAAAAAAAAATGTTCCAGTATATTTATTTATTTATTATTGGATTATTTTGTATTCAGAGGACTTACATGACGAACATATATCGCATGCGTAGCGTAGTCGTATTGAATGCGCCAAAAACCCGGTTTATATGGAAAATTGAACTCGTTGACGATACGTTTGGCATAGATGCCAACTTCATACGTGAGATAAATCAATAAAATAAATTTTGATTTTCGTGAACAGATCATGATGAAATAAAGCCTATATGTTGCTTCAAGCTACGTTTTAGTTACTTCTGAAAACATTGACATTTATCTAGTAATTTGGGAGATTATCATGATCGAACATACAGACAGACGAAATTTCCCAATAATATTCTTTTACACTCCCTGCATCAATTATAATTAGTATTTTCATATATTTGCTATATACAGACACGAAGGTTCTACATTTTTATGTTAGTGTAAAAGATAGATAGAAGAGAGAAGAAGTAGAGGAATTAGGTGCACTTGATACCCTGTTTCGTTCTAGGTATAGTCTGCAATAATAATTTTTTATTTTTTGCTTTTTTTTTTTGGGATTAGTTTAAATTTTTGATGTATTAAGTCAGAAAGGATGTCCATTAATAAAAATGATTACCAAAAACTGAACCTGCTACTAAAACCTTATGGTAGGAATGGTTAGAATAAAAGAATTTTAAAATGAAAAAAAATATATATAACTAGGCTATTCCTTTCTAAGTTGACATAAGTTTTGGTTTTCTTATGTTACCTTTCAGGCTATATTTGACAGCTTGTTACCAGCCCGTAACAAAACAGTCACGAAGGCCTGTTTTTTTATTGAGTATTTTATTAATATAAAAAATAGCTTTATTGAATTATATTCCGAGGTCATTTCTAAAGTAGACCAACGTCCTTTACTGAAATGCAATCGCGTTCAACTATAAACTTATTATATGAGCCATGTTCAAAGCAGTAGCTAGTGCAGTAGTTTGATTATATTTATTGCGTTTGGGCCGAGGCGCGCCGGCGGCAATCTACGCCGCAATGGGGGCGGCCCACTTTGTGATAACTGGTACTATGGGCAGAACAACACATTTTTGTAATTAGGAATTAAAATATTGGAACTAGGACCTATTAGCTTTTAAAGACTGATAGATATTCTTTTGTGATAACTGGCAGTTATTGGAAAATAATTATTGAATTTTAAATGAATAATTATACATTGAATGTCAACTAGCACTGTATCTAGTAATGTGTGACTAGGAATTTAAATTTAGAACCTATAAATTAATAACGATAATAGATAATAAGTTCAACTGTGGAAGTACAACTACCACACCTATATCCGTCTGGAAGATTTATTGCACTTGTATTACTGTTTCTATTTAATGTCCACACGATCGCTTGTATGGAATTTTGTATGAAATAGTCAATTGTGACGTCACCATTGTACAGTATCTAAAAATCTACTCTATATGCATAGATCGGTAATTTAAAAAACCCAAATATTTAGAACATTTGTGTATTGTATATTTTTGGATGTTTCAAATACATTTTTTTTTACCAGGCGGTCCGCCAATTTAGCAGACGGTACCTAAAATCAAGCGGTCGACGCCGCCTATGGACATTTGCAACACCAGGGCCATCGCCATTACGTTGTCGACCTGTAATTTCACCAGACCTTTTTAACCGAAACACAGTAACAAGTGCACTACTGCTTCACGGCGGAAATGGTTAGTGCTTGATAATTGATCTCGAATAGTTCCCTACTTTCTTGGCTGACGGTCCCTGACTAACTAACCGCTAAAGAACTTATCAAGCGAGCTGTGTTAGTTCATCCACGTGTGTACTGACTTATTGGATTCCACCGGGATTCTTAGCAAAAACTTCCTTAAGGCCTCTTTTTGTGTAACTTATCCTGTATATGTTACAATCAAAACGTCTTAAACTGGTTGAAACTGCTGTTTTACTACGAAAAACTACTTTTGATTGTTATAATAAAAGTTATTTTTTGGAAATTTTTGATGGTAATATAAACTTTATTTATTTGTGTAGTAGATATAGATGTACAAGCACATATCGTCTTTTGAAATTACTTAATGTCTGTTTAAGACATGTGTGATTGAAAAGTACATATAGTTCGTAGTTTATAAATGCATTTGGAATAGAAGCAATAGTATAAATATGCTCTTGCCTTTACCATTGTGCAAAGAATTATTGGTAAAATGTTGAATTTGGCACCCATAATACAAGCTCGCTTAGTAGTTTGGGGCCACAAGTAAACGAAGCAAATAAATCAACTAATAACGTAACATATAATATGTTCAATTACAGTAAAATTATACTTGAATTACAAATACTTTTTGTGATTTTTGTAAAGTGTGTTTTTTTGAAAATAAATAATTTTTAATTTATTTCATGCATATGATATTGGATGTTTTTATGTGTGTATATCATCTTATACTATTTATCCGATAGCGATGAAACTTTTACGTAAGTCTGTGAAGGTTTGTGAGACAAAAAAACGTCGCATAGTAACGCTTGCCGGAAATAAGTAGTACGTACATAATAAATATAAAAATAATTTAAGATATTTACAAATTAAAATTAAATAAAAATTTGCAAGAATTAATTTTCCTGTCACATTTTGAACGGCAAAAAAACATCGTAAATGGAACATACCTAAATACTATGAAACCACTTAAATATCGATCTAACCAGTCAAGTAAGCACATATGAACCAATAAAATTATTTAGTACTGTACAGAACCTAACTTTATAATTCTTTTTCGTCATCTGCCTTTTGACATAACATTTTTTTCCAAAAACCTTTCCATATGACAGTTTTTGCCTTGACTCGTGTCTGCCACCTGGTGCTCCTCGCAGTACGCTATTAATAAAAGTAAATTAACCTTAAACTGCCACACCCACTCTGAAATATAAAGGATAAAGGTAACAGATATTTATAAAGATGGATACACGTGCATAAAAACGGCCGCTGCGTATATTTTTAGATGTTGTATTTTAGAAATGAACCTACTATTTCTATCCTTTTCCATTCTACACATTATTATGAGAAACTTTTTCAAAAATCAAGCCAGGCTAAACAACTATAGACACCACTGTTTCGTAGGTCTTCAATTGAGAAGAACAATATATACCACCAGAAACTGATCATTTTTTTGGGTTCCATACCCAAAAGGTGCCTACGGGACCCTATTAGTAAGGCTCCGCTGTCTGTAGACTGTTGAATTTGTCATCTAGTCTACTACTATGGCCGCCACAAAAAGAAATAACAAAAAAGTATGTTAAAATAAAATAAAGTTAAAAATGAAATATTGTACGAAACCGTTCATGTGCGAGTTTGATTCACAATTGGCCGTTTTTCTTTATTTACTGTCAATTTTAACTATGTATAATATTTTTTTGTTTTTTATCATGTCAAAGTACTTAGCAATAACTCACTATAGCTTAAACCCAATTACATCGTAATACACAAATTATAAAGGAGTCTGTAGTTAGGAACAGGTGTTGCTTTTCCAAGCACTTACAGACTGGAGAAATGAACTGTCGCCAAGCCTGCATTGTAGTGCATACAACTTCTGACCAAATCTAATTTTAAATTATGGTCAAAGACAAGTACAACAAATAATAGAGAAAATCATTTTAAAAATGCCTAATTTGGTCTAAGCTTGAAACTTAATTTTCGTTTCAAGTGTTGTTCAACAGACTTAATAAAAATGACAAAGGGCAAGGGCCTATTGAATGCTGAGTGTGTTCTTGAATATCTACATTAGTATGGATAATAGCGATGTTAACAGATGAGTTGATCTTGATACCGATTCAATTTAGATTTTTGCGACTGAAAAATTATAAATCGGGCCGGTGAAATGACAGGCACCTCAGACATCACGTCTCGGGGTCGACAACGCATTGGTGGTGCCCCTGGTGTTGCAGATGTCCACAGGTGACGGTGACTACTTACCATCAGGTGGACCGTATGTCTGCTAGTTGGGTTACTTGACATAATTAAAAAAAAACAACACCTAATAAATATATTGCAGTTTCAGTCAATTGAGAGTTCCACATTAAATACTGTGCGTCGCATAAGTTAATTTGACGGACGGTCTTAAATTTAGTACTTTTTAGTTTGCTCTTGTGTTTTAATAGTATTGTCGGGCCAGTTGGCTTAGTGGTTAGAGTTCCTGACTGCCAAACCGAAGGTCACGGGTTCGATTCCCACACAGGACAAAAATTTGTGTGCAAGAACATGTCTGTTTGATCTGTGTCTGGGTGTAAATATCTATATATGTATGTTTAAAAAGTAGTAAATGTAGTATATCAGTTATCTGGTGGCCATACTACAAGCAGTACACTCTGCTTAACTTGGGATCAGGTAACCATGTGTGAAGAATGTCTTGGGATATTTATTTATTTAAAATACTACATTATTTTATTCAAACAGACAGAAATAAATTCTTTCGTACTGGTTTTAATTTTAAGAAAAGAAATAGAGAATTCGTCTTGATATACACATAAATACTATATATATATATATATGTAATTATTTATAAATATTTAATATCATTCTATATATTGCCAATAGCAGTACAGTCGGCATAGTGTTTAAACACCCTGACTTTCACCCTCATCTCGACCTCTTTTCGCCGCAGATTGTGGGTTCGATTCCCAAGACAAAAGTTCGTGTACATGGACATGTCTGTTCCGTGTCTGCGTATAAATATCTATACAAACTAGATTAAAAATGTACCTTTTAAACAATAATAACTGTTAACCATAAAACGAACAAATCGAATAACAAATGTTACACTTATATTTTACAATTGTATAAAGTTTCTCATATTAAGTGAACTAAGTAATTTTCTTTTGAGAAATAAAATTCTTTAAACCGATATATGTATTTAGAAAGTATCTAAGTAATCTAGTTGCCATAGTATAAGCAATAAGAGCCTATATTTAAGATTAGATAACCACGTAAATAAATAAAAAGTGTGTAATGAATGCTCAAAATTTTTTTTTTATTTTTTTGTTTATGCCACTTGGGCCGATAAACAAGCAGACGGTCCACCTGATGGTAAGTGGTCACCGCCGCCTATGAACATTTGCAACACTAGGAGCATCGCCAATGCGTTGTCGACCCTGAGACGTGAAGTTGTTAAGTCTCATGTGCCTGTAATTTCACCGGCCCCCTTACCTTTCTAACCGAAACACAGTAATACAAGTGCACTACTGCATCACGGCAGAAATGGGTAAGGTGGTAGTACTTCCCCGGACGAACTCTGCACTAAGAGCTCTACTACTACTTTATATATATAAATATCTTTATATTATAAAAAAGTAGTAATCATTTTCTCTAAGCTTTCTTCACACAATGCACCGCGTAATAAGCACTTTACAAAAACCGTTTCGCGTGACCATGATCCATTATGACGATAAAAAAAATAAAGTACACATGTATGATAGATAGCCGGCACACGTTTTATTCGACAGATTGATGAGATTCACACCTACCGATGGTTTATATATGGATAACACGCGAAATGTCAATAAGAGAATTAATAAAAGGTATATATTAGGTAAGATAAATAAATAAATATCCTGGGATATTCTTTTACACACGGCCATCTGATCCCAAACTAAGCAGAGCTGGTACTATGGAAACTAGATAACTGATATACTACATATACTACTTTTTATTTTTCTAAATATATAGATATTTACACCGATGCACAGAACAAACAGACATGTTCATGAACACAAATGTTTTTCCTGGGTGGGAAATCTTTGAAATGAAATGAAATATTTTATTCAAATAGGCCTTCACAGGCACTTATGAATATCGAACCCGCGACCTTCGGCTTGGCAGTCAGAGTCGCCAACTGGCCTGTAAATATCCTGGGATGTTCTTCATTCGATTCCTGTTCAGGACAAACATTTAAAAACAGACAAGTTCTATTTGTTCTGTGACTGTGTGGTACAATTATAATAATAGGTTGAGGAAAAAGTTCCTTCGCATTTTTTAAGAAAACTCAAAACATTTTTAATATAGTTTATTTACATTTAACTAAAGTATGTAGGTACCATTTTGTTCGAGTACTTTTTGCCATCTTGTAGGTAGGGACATGATCCCACTGCTATAGAAATTGTGGGACTTCTGATGAAAATACTGCGATAAGTGGTTTTGACAGTACTCTCGTGATGTTAACCTGACACTACCTAAAGAATTCTGAATCGAATTTCTTCATTAGATTCACTTATCTTGGCGGTACGAAAAAAAATGCAAATCACACATTTTCCTAATTTGAATTTGGAATGATGATCTTAAAAATTTAAACTTTCAATCATACCAAAACTAGCCAGATACAAATAGTATAGCCAAAGAGATTTTATTACAAGTTCATACATACTATAATGCGAAAATACTTTTTCCCCAACCTAATATGTTGTAGTATTTACTATCAGTCTAGTTTCCATACAATGCCGGCTTGGTTTTGGAGAAAGCTGTGAATGAAAAATCATTCAGGATATTTAAATAAATGTATATCTTGAGATATTCTGTACACACGGACATCTGAAACTCAAATTATCCCAAACTAAGTAGAGCCTGTAATATGGACATCCAGACAACTAAACATACTTCATTTTATACTTTTTAAATACATACTTATACAGAAATTATCACCCAGACACAGAACAAACAGACATGTCCACACTAATGTTTGTCCAGGGTGGGAATCGAACCCACGTTTTGTGGCGTGCCAGTCAGGATCTCTAACCACCAAGTCAACTGGCTCGTCTTTAGTAATAATCAATATGGGAAAATTTGTAGGGCTTTTATAACAAGGAGCACTCATCCTCATCCTGAGCATAAATATGAATTCACCGTTCTGCAATAAGATCTGATTTCATGATTCATTCATTAATTTGTCTTTTTTCATTTTGTAGACGGCTCAACTATTAGAACAAACTAGTAGGATGTACAATGCTGTTGAATAATGTGAAGGGTGTCTACTATTATAGAACTTTTACACTTACTCGTCACTTTACATTATTTTTATTGCGATGTTCCTAAATTGCACATTCTGTCTTTTGCACATTCTGCCTTTTGCACAGTCTTTCTGATTATGAACTTACTTTTTACACAGGCAGCTTATTGCACATCATGTCTACTGTTACAGTATATCTATTGCACACTTTACTTATTGGACGTTTCGTGATTGCAAATGTTTCCAATACTTAGCTCTTTTTGAGGACAACGAATAATAAATAAAAATTGTTTCTGTTATATTAACTAGCTTCAGAGTTAATATGTCTATCTAAAATTACAAGCAAAAGAAGGAAAATAACATTCCGGTATCAGAAGATTAGCTTTTCCTCCTACACAATTAATTAAAAACAAATACTTGATTTTATCGAAAACGAATTAAATACTTACCTATACAAATAGACACCACAGATCGTTCGTAAAAGTTAAGATAGAGCAATAAATAAGGTAATGTACCACCAATATATACATAGTTAAACTCTAGTGTAAATGTAGAGAAGTAAAGGGACGAAAAACCTTAGTACTTAATGGTTGGAACACTAAAACGGAAACAAATGGCGCCTACAGTGATGAGTTACGAAAAATTAAATGAATGTGGCAATTAAAAACCGTGGAAAAGCTTATGGGGCAGGGACACAAACCTCTAATGGTGTGTACACATTTAGCTACAACATAAGCTTCAAGGCATGGTAAATGGTCACCCCCGCCTATGGACATTTGTGACACTAAGGGCATTGCCAATGCATTGACCCTGAGATGTAAAGTTGTTAAGTCATATGCCTGTTATTTCACGGGCTCCCTTACCATTCTAACCGGAATAAAACTTCACGACGAAAGCGACAAGGAAACTCTGCACTAAGAGCTCTACTACTTCATAAAGGAGTGAATAGGTATTTCCTGGGCAAGCGTAGGGATGTGAAGGGATTCTTGAAGGGTCAGTTCTGGTGTTGCAAGCGTCCATAAACTGCGGTGATAGTTTACCATCAGGCGGGCCGTAAGCTCATTAACGTATGGCAGGTCCAAATTCCTTTTTATTACTTTCCACATCTATGTAGTTCATCTTGACTGTGCGTAGTAAATTTACGCCGATGGTACGGTGCTCTAATCAAGTGGCTAAATTGATAGCAGCGGTCTGCCTGCGGTACGCAACACATACTGTGGTTACTTCTAGTTAGCTGTGTTATCAATTAAGATGAGGTTCATGTGGTTGGTATTGATATCGATTCAATCTTAATTTTGCGACAGTTTCTTGGTCTAAGTAAGTAAGGGTAGACCAATTTGGAAGGCTTTTTTTTTGGCCTGGGATCGTTATCGACGTTTGTCAACAGAATTCTTCTCTAGGCTTTGTACTTACTACCTATGGCCGCAACGTTACCATAGTAAAATTGTGGTCAAAGAATGAATCAAGAAATGATTTCTACTACTAGGTGAGGTACACACACGAAACATACTGAGTGTGTATATATTTAGCTACATAATAATTAATATTTTATTTTTATTATTATTTATAAATAGAAATTAAGGTGATAACTATGAATGGTTTTGTCTATGACGGTGGAGTCTATGATGTTATTAGAAAGAAAATAGGGTGTATCGTATATTTATACCCATTGAGCTTTTTGAGTTTGATTCACAATTAGAGTAATAGGATTAAAGTGTATCTAGTAATTAATATAAGCACTTTATCCATTTTATTATTTTGATAATTGTAAACCTGTAATTGAGAAAAAACTTCACTTTACTTTATGGTGGTAATTTGGTAAGTTAGATATTTCGTTAGTTAGGTAATTTCACCGGCCCCCTTACCTTTCTAACCGAAACACAGTAATTCAATTGCACTACTGCTTCACGGCGGAAATGGGTAAGGTGGTAGTACTTACCCGGACGAACTCTGCACTACTACTCAAATAAATTAAATAAACAGCGAATGAATCTAGTGCAGCAACCGTTAAATATTTAATTCATTAATAAAATAGTAGTTACAAACCGTTATTTTTCTACTCAAATAAATGCACATTCATTCAACAATACAACAATCGAAATATTTAGCTAAAGTTCCGCTAATTATAATAATGATGTTGGCACATCGAATTGCAACTTTTGTCACCATTCACAAACACTTAATAAATTCAAAACGATATAAAGAAAACAAATTAAATGTTTAATTCAAAAACACCAACTGGCTCCATTCGTCGCGCTTTGTCAAATTGTCGTTTTATTATAAGCTGTTATTTTCACGGCAACAAAAACATAGCGATCTTATTTCAAAGATAATAGAATATAAATTCAATTGCTTATGCCGTTTATGCCAGTAATAAAATAAAATTGTGCAGTTTTTGAGGGGTAAGATTCTGAAATCAAACATGATCGAAAGCATTTAACGGTTATTGAAAACATAACCCTAATTCTATACGACGTAGAGCTTTAAATAATATAACATTTATGGCGAACTAAGGGAGCTGACGCTTAGTTTTTAAAGGTGCTAAGTCAAGTCAATATTGCAGTTCAAATTGGATGCTATAATAATAGACGTAAGGTTGGTTTATAAACTGGGAAAGGAATAGAATACAACAAACCTCATATGAATCGCAGAAACATATGTGTATTACTTATCGTGTAATGAAAATGCTTTATAAAAGTACACCCTTAGTATTTTGTATTAGAGTATACAAATAATTGTTTGTGATTGCGGTAGGTACTTACAGTTTGTCCAATGTCATTGTGTGTTTGTCTTTGTCTAAAATAATGACAATAATCTTTTGTGACCAAAGACAATCTTTTGATTAAAAATTCTAACATTCAAACGACTTTGAAGAACTCATTACGTGTTTTTGATAGTCACTCGTTTTTTTAATATTAAAGATATGATTTGCGAGTTATTTTGTAGAAATTCGACTTCTAATTAATAGGGACAGTTGTTATGATGGTACCCTGACTTGCATGGCAGAAGTCGTGGATTCGGATTAGGACAAAGATTTAAAAACAGACAAATGTATGGACATGTCTATTTGTTCTGTAATTGGTTTTTGTTTTTTTTTTTTAATACCACATGGACCGACATACAAGCAGATGGTCCACCTGCTGGTAAATGGTCACCGCCGCCTATGGACATTTGCAACACTAGGGGCATCGCCAATGCGTTGTCGACCCTGAGACGTGAAGTTGTTAAGTCTCATGTGCCTACTCTATTACACATATTAGTCTCACTATTATTAAGGAACCACAAGCCTCAGTTTAAAACAACGAGCTGAGCACGCGCGGAAAGATGTTATTTTTTAGAAACACAATACAATTGATCTAAAAAAAATTATCGTAGAATCTTCAAAGAGTACGGGCTAAGAGTCCGTAGAAAATGTAAAAAGAAAAAAAAAAGTCTCATGTGCCTGTCATTTCACCGACCCCCTTACCTCTCTAACCGTAATATAGTAATATAAGTCTACTACTGCTTCACAGTGGAAATGGTTAGTATTTGATAATTTATCTTAAATACAGTACAGTTATAGAAAATAGGTGGTAGTCCTTCCCCGGACGGACTCTGCACTAAAAGCTCTACTACGCAACATTGGTATTACAATTATGTTGAAATATTTATTGCCAGTCTGGTTTCTAAAGTACAATATCTGCTTATCTTTAGAGAAGATAGCCGTGAATGAAAATCATCCAGGAAATTTAAATAAATTAATATTAATATCTTTAGATGTTCGTTACACACGGCCATCTGATTCTAAACTAAGCAGAGCTTGTACTATGGAAACCAGATAACCGATATGGTTCTTAAACATTTTTTTTCCCCAATCCAAACCTTTATAAATTTCCCAGGATGTTTTATTTAAATTCACGTAAAACCAGCCCTGCGCCAGAAAAATTACTTTTAACTTAAAATCTCCCCAATAAGTTCTAGTCAAAATAAAAACATTTCATTAATGAACACAAACAAACAAACAATATAATTAGTTGTAATCCATTTTGCAAACAAAGGCCACGTGTCGAACACGGTATCTCCATTACGCTTCTAGCGTTGCTTCCAGCTGTGTTGAGTCTTAAAATAAGCGGATAGCGGGGAGATGATTCTTTCATCACTAATAAAAAAATATACAATAAAACACAATTTAAAAAAAACTGTAAACAATAAAAAAAATAAAAAAATACTTGCAGTTTTTTTTTGTTTACTTGCTACAATTACGGTATATCCTAGAATTTCCATTAATGTCTGTAAAATGCTAAGTATCGGAACAACTCTTGAAAACCAAAATTTCGGACTGTCAACAGATTTGAATTGGCACAAATTATGTTTAGTTAGTATCTATCCTTATATTTACTTAGTGATGTTGGTAAATTTTAAGACTATTCAGATTTTATAGTGTTTTAATTTATATACTACTAGCTGTCTCCCGTAGTTTCAGCCGCGTCCCCAAGGAAATAACATTTTCCCGGCACAAAAAGTATCCTATATTACTTCTAATACCTCCAAGAATATGTGTACACAGTTGCAAGATGATCGGTGAAGTAGTTTCCGCGTGAAAGCGTAACAAACAATCTTACATTCCCATTTATAAAATGCTAGCTGTCCCCCGCGGTTTCACCCGCGTTTCTGAGGGAACTAACATTTTCCCGGCACAAAAAGTAACCTGTATTACTTCTAATACCTCCAAGAATATGTGTACAAAGTTTCATGACGATCGGTTAAATATTTTTCGCGTGAAAGCGTAACAAACAAACTTACATTCAAATTTATAATACAGTGTAAACTCTTTATAACGTTATCCTTTATAACGATAAACTCCCTATAACGTTGAAGTGAGCCCAAGTTGGTTGGTTTATTCACTTTGTTTTGTTTTTTTTTGTTCACTCCATATAACGATAACTCTCTATAACGACAAAAAATGCTCAGTCCCTTGAGTTTCGTTATAAAGAGTTTACACTGTATTAGTAAGGATGTAGGGATAACAGAAACTAAAAAATTCCATGAAAAAAAATCTACTAAAGGAGGGATTTTAATAACTCTCACAATAACAAAGCTATATTATCCGGAAGTAACATAGCCTATTTTATAGTCCCAGGATACATTCTATTCTTCAGAAACGCAGATAAAACCGCGGAGGACAGCTAGTCTCTTATATAAGCTATACATTTCTACATTACACGTCTTTTCCCATTTTAATCTATAGCATAAAATTCCAATTTTCTTTCCCATTTCACCACTCAAATAATAACAAAAACACTACACAACTATCAATTATATCAAGCACTCATCAAAAGCCACAATGATACTTAATGTCATACATTAAAGTACTTGTAACTAGGAAAAAAAGCCATTAAAATATCTCTTACCCTCGTACGCTGCAAATCCGTATAAAACCGTGCATTTACCACAATTTTATCACTAAAAGAACGTCTATTTACGTTAACAATAGATTGACAACAATTTCACGCAAGGGGGGTCCGATTGCGAGCGTATTTTTTGTCACTAAAATTGTCTTTTACTTTTGGTTATTTATTGGGAAGGGGTGGGGCAAGGAATTTTATTTGGCATAAAATTTATTATTGAAATGATATAAAAATTGATTGTAAATGGGAAGCGTGACGCAAAGGTATTTAATGACGCGACAAATGTGATCTGGACGTGGAAAAAAAATAGGACAGATGCTGCACGAGTCGTTGGGTGTTTGATTCGTGTATCACATAGATAAGCGTTTTATTGTCCAACAATTGGTGATTTATTATTCACTTATTATGTAGTGAACTAATATAGGTATCTCATTATAATAAATCTAGAATTAAATTGGCCTTAAAGTGCATTTTCTTAATTATATTACTTTTGAAGTAGCAGTCTTAGTGCAGAGTTCTTCGCCGTGAAGCAGTGGTGCACATGTATTACTGTATTTCGGTTAGAAAGGTAAGGGGGCCCGTGAAATTAGAGGCACATGCGACTTGATAACTTCTCAGGATCAACCACTCATTGGAGATGCCTCTGGTGTTACCAATTACAAATATCTATAGGCGGGGGTGGCCACTTATCATCTGGTAGACCATCTGTCTGTATCTGTGCCGGTCTAATTGTCTTTAAAAAATATATTTTTATAAGTATATTCAACAAAAATTTCATCATCAGACACTTTTTCTCGAGATACAAAATTACATAACGGGAAACAGAGAAAAAAAATCTTTAAAAATACCGACACTACTAATGGTAGCAATAAACTTATTATAAACGATCGTCAAAACTGTAAAGAATGCATCCGAAAACTGTTAAACATCTGTCTATTCGATATAAAACCTATCAGCTTTATGACATACAATTCGCTAAACGCCCAATATGAATCGCTAACTCATAGATAATCATTCACCATAACAAATTTCATTCCATTCACTACATTCGCGCCATAGAATTATAAGTAGCACTTGGAGTGACAATGAGTCTGACTTTACGGACCAAAATTCGCTTAAAAAATTGAGGGCATGCATGAAATTCTTCTCCATAATACATTATAACTATAATAAGATAACTGCGTATCCATTTTCAAATACCCGCGATTTAATCGAAAATCAATCTTGACATTCAGATCATACAGTTCAAATCTGCAATATGTTTTTGAATACTCTATATTTTTTTCGAAGAGATAAATACACCTAAACTTAAGGCCGTAAGGTTTACTGTCGGATGCAGAAATAACAATAGTGTCTTGCGAGCCGATTTGTCGCCGCATGTCAAATGACTCCTGTGAATCAATGAATGAATGAATGTTTGAATGAAAAGGTAAAGTCGGCAGTTATGCAATCAATTAGAGGGGGCGGTGCCAGAAAGGGTCCTTTGAAATGGGATACAACTTGTGTTTGGTTGGGTCCACGAAAAGCGCAAAATTTTACAGAAAACTTTATATTCTTTGCTTTAAAGTTTGGTCATTTAAATATCTAACTACGCTGTTTAAAGAGGATTGATTAGAAGTATTCAGTTAAATTTGTGAGTTGGAAAGTCTGCTGGGTAATAGTAATTTCAAGCTGATTTAGAATTCAAAGTCATTTATTGAGTGTAGGCTCTAGGACATATGAAGGTAAATGCTGGTGAATGCAAAGACAACTAGTATCTTGCAGTTTCCGGTGTTGCAATTTGCGAGTAGCCGGTATTTTTCGTTTCATAAGAGCGTTCGTCTACCACTTCACAAAAGGCAACTGGTCCAATATGAATCTACGCAAAAAAATTACAGTATGCAATTCAACATTTTGGCGAAATAGTTGCTTATTTTATTACAAAATTCAGTCCATCAACTGATTTCTATTCAGCTATTATGAATTAATGGCCTTTTGAAACCAGTATTTAAAGAGTGTACTAAATAGTTTTGCTAAAATCAATGCCTAACGAATAACTAAAACTAAACTAAAACAGTCTGTTTGTAATGTCAAAATAACAGCTATTTACTAACTGCATATGAAAGAATTTGCTGCATTAAGATAAATCTATTAATGAAGGCAGACAGTCCATCAATGTGTTTGTTCGGGCTAATCTTCAAAACGGCTTAGTCGATTTTGTATCAACTTTCACTGGCCGATAGCTGAAATTATAAGCAGAAATAATAAAATATTTTATTATAATTATTATAATAACTTAGCCTACTTTTTATCTCAGGAAAATGTTAAATCCCTCAGATACGCGCATTAAACCGCTCTTATAAGCCATTGTCGCTTGTAAACGCATATCTCATAGCCCTACCACGTGCGTTAACAAAAGCGCATCTCACACGAGTCAAAGAAGCCGCTACTTAAACAAGGTGACATTTCACACCCAAATTGTTCACATATTCTATACATTGTACTCTCCATTCATTCATAAATATAGCTAAGTTCAGAATAAGTGAGTGGAATTCTTGTCTCCCATATCATGAATGAAAATGGCTCGAGTGTCCGTAGCGAAAGGAGAAATGTAGTTTATGGCATTGAATTCATGTTAATGGATGTCGATTTGTATTTTGGTTACATAATACTACATTGTAGCTATGTAATTGTATAGATATATTGTTGGTTGATTCTTTAGGTACATTTTTATAAGCGTTATTTAACATTATGCGTGTGTGTGCTTGGAATTTTAAATCTACTAAGTAGTAGAGCTGGGGCTCGATTCTGTATGGAAAATGACACTAGCTCGAGCATGTTTCGTCGCGGCCTCCATGCTCTGTCTCTATCGCTAACTACGCTAATACTACTAGTCACTTGTAGAAGTTTGTATTAGCTGAATAAGGGGGCTGGTTGTGCAGATTTCTTGCGGGGAAATACTACCAACTTACCCATTTCCGCCATGAAATAGTTGGCACACATTGGCAGACATGGCTCTTGTATTACTGTGTGGCGGTTAGAATGGTAAGGGAGCTAGTGAAATTACAGTCACAGACCTTACATCTTCACCTCTAAGAGTCGACAATTAATTTGATAATCAGAGGCAAAGCTCATGCGTCACTTTGTAGCCTAACAATGAATAAAACCAGGTCCCCATTTGATAGAGTTGAAATTTGAACACTTATGAAAAAGGCAAAGCCGTCGGAAACGCGGGGAAATCGCGTGGTACAGCTAGTGAATTGATTTGAAAAAGTATCACCCCCAGTAAAGCTTTACTAACAATAACTGACGGGCCAGTTGGCTTGGTGGTTAGAGACCCTGGCTGTCACGTCACAGGTCGTGGGTTTTATTCCCACGCAAGGCAACCACTTGTGTGCATGCACATGTCTTTTTGTTCTATGTCTGGGTGTAAATATCTATAAAAGTATGTCTTTTAAAAAGTAATACACGTAGTATTTGAGTTGTCTAGTTTCCAAAGTACTTACTCTGATTAGAATGGGATCAAATGACCGTGTTAATGTCTCAGTATATAATTTATTGATTTCTTTTTCATACATATTTCTTGGAATTTATTTTAAAACATAAATTTTATAACAAGTATCCCCATTTAATTTCGTTTCCATTACAAATATGACCATCAAATATTCTCATTTAGTAGCTAATAGTATCCCCTGCATCCTGTTATAAACAACCGGAAGTGACGTCGATCGTGTCGGCCACGTGGCCAACGGATGTAGCGTCACAGTTCAATTTGGCACCATGTTAATTAATAGTCTATTGGGTTTATAATGAATAATTTGAATTTTAAAACAAACATGAGTAACATTTTCTTTTATTTTAACGAAAAGACGTTGATTTTGAATACGATTTAAACTAAACTAAAGGGAGTAAGGAAAATATCAAAGAAGCTGCCGTTATTCAAACTAAAAAAGGTAAGTTACAAACCGTGTAACGTCGGGTCGTTGCTCCGGCAACCGGCGCTGATACTGACATGTGATACGATACGACAGTAACCGTATTACTGGAAACGGGAAAAGGAGGTCAGCCGACCCAGTCCCCTACGACGTCATCGATAGATATTAAATAAAAACTGTAGGACTTAAACAAGCGGAAACTAAGTTTCCGCGCAAAACTACCGTCCTGATGCTGTCACCGCCGCCTATAGACATTTGCAATAGTCAGAGCTTCGCCAATGCGTTGTGGATCTGAGACGTGAAGTTGTTAAGTCTCCTGATGTTAAATGCTCACCGCTGCCTATGGTCACATACATTTGCAATAGTCATAGCATCGTCAATGGGTTATCGACCAGTGAAGTTGTTAAGTTATATCGTCGATGCGACTGCAATAGCGCGTAAGAGCAATTTGCAATACCGCGTATTTACAAAAATCCCAAAAAATCGTAATTGCGCCATCGACTTTCTATTGACCGAGATAATCAATTATTTCTTCCTCCTGTAAAATTGATAAAATACATCAGTTTTTTAATAGCACGTATCAACGCGCTATTGCAGTCGCGTCGACGTTATGTACCTGTAATTTCACTACCCCCTTTGCCTTTCCAACCAAAACACAGTAATATATGGTATGTGTATTACTGCTTAGATCAGGTAACTTCCCCGGATGATCTCTGCACTAAGTTCTCTACAACTTCTCTTACTTCTCCTTCGTTCTTCTCTACATACAATTATGTAGCGTGCTATGACTTATTAGCCATCAACACTAAGACTGTTTAATACACACTTATGGCTGAATGATGGCATGATTTGGCGGTAAGGGATACTTTGAACTTACTTTCTATTAAATAAATATACACTCATTTTCATGAAAAGTTGCTGTGGCACCATCGAGTTCAAAATCTGTCACCAAAACCTACTGATGTGGCAGCTCCTGTCCGGTTACCTCTTTCGGAAACATGGTCACTTACCATAGTGTGGCTCACTATGGTAAGTGACCATGTTTACCCATTACTATGTAAACCAATACTTATTGTAAATAAAAAAATGATGATCCAATTAAAGTAACAAAATTACGTTGATTTTCACCAATGGTTATACCCTACATTCGATAAGCTATGCCATAGCAAAAATGTAATTGATTCAAGCTGTGTTTATAAGTTGTCTAACCTTCTGTGTAAATAATATTATTTAATTTGGGCTGTCTTCACCCCTCATCATCAATTTTTTATCTTTTTACATTAGATACCTGTCTATGTATTAGGTAGTAGGTTTTTAGTTTATTTTTTATTGTATAGTAACACAATAAAACTACAATTTGATATACATTTTTGCTCCATTGCTTCGCGCAGTTAATTAATAAATGTGCTATCCACGATCAATTAGTAATTGTTCACTGTAAAACAGATTATAAACGTCACATTAGTTTCGAATGTCACTGACAATGGGGTGTCCACACGTGTTAGCAAATATAAAACGAAAGGGTTACTATGACTACCAGAATTACCACTTGCCCTGTTGAGATTCGTTTCGTATCGGGTATTATGGATTACTAGTTCCGTCCTTATCTATACAACTACCGTCCTGCAGTTTTACTCGCATTTATACTTACTTACATATCTCAGGATAACATACCTTGTGACATTTGACAATACTGTAGCTTTTTATCAGTGACACGCAAAAAGATTTAAATTGGATAAGTAATTTCGGAGATTACCTCCCTCATCCAAATTAACAATATTTTACTATTTTTAATATTAGTGTTGATTATTTTACCAATGTGTTACTTCAGTATATACTCACTCTATGTGTCAAACTATAATTATTTGACTTGCGCACTTGGTCCTTTAAAATAGCGCTCATTTTCAATTAACACAATATCTTGTATTATTTCTCAATCTATATTAGCCTTACTTCCTTTCAGATGATTCTAATATATCTTGTGAGCATAACATAGCTTGTGACATTTTAGAATAGTGTATCTTTATATCAGTGAAAGAATGTGTGTAATCAGTCCCCTTATTCAGCTAATACAAACTTCGTCGGCGAGCTGCTTCACGGAGTCCTCGGAGAGCTTATCTCTCACGTGATTACTAGTATTAGCGTAATAAGCGACAGAGACAGAGCATACAGGCCGTGACAAAATATCCTCGAGGTAATGTAATTTTCCTTACAGAATAGAGCACCAGATGAGTAACTTGTGCATTACCTTATGAAAATTTACAAACTTTTGCTATTTTTAATATTAGAATACATTATTTTACGAATGTATTAAATCTGCATGCCTAACTTTAATCTATATGGAAGTATTATCTATATGAAATTATGAATACTTTAATGTGCATGGTCTGTCCTTTATAATAGCATTCATTTTCGAATAACACAATATCGTCTAAAGATTTTCATTCTATATTAGCCTTAGTTCTATTTACAGCTATTTCCACCGTTGTAGATATTTTTAGCAAAACTTTTCACGCAGTTTTATTATACAGTTCCATAATACATTCAACTACTATCATTTGTTTGTCGAACAAATTGAATGCCGCAACGAATGCCAAGTTATATCGCACATGTAACATATTGCTGGGGCGATGGACTCAAATGAAATTTCCGATGTGTTACGCCAAAACATAATTAGTTTCGCGCACTCGTACCGGCTCTCGTTTAATGCGACGTCATTCAGCTCGTTATGTCCCCTAACAGTGACAATGATACATTCAAAATCATGAAATGCTAGTTTGAAATGATAATATATTCTATGGAATATTTTTACAATCACTATGAATCTAATTCAAAATTCAAAATTCAAAACCATTTATTCAGTTTAGGCCCTCAGAAGGCACTTATGAAGGTCAAATTTAAAGTTACTGAAGCTACTACCGGTTCGGAAGTCAGCCTTCAACTGAGAAGAACTGGCAAGAAACTCAGCAAGGTTACATTCTTTTTTATTTTATTAAATTCTTTTTTATCTATTCTGACTTTTTGGCTATTTTATAATATCAATTTTACATATTTTTATATTTAACAATTACAAAATACTTAATAAAGCTAACATTCAAAAACAAAGAAAAAGAAATAACAAGACTACAAAATAGAAAATGACAATAATTACTTACAACTTAAACAAGAAAATTAGAGGTGCACTGTGCAGAGAGCAGCTATTTCCATACATTTTTATCTTCAATATAATGAACCACCTTGTAATACGCTTTTTCTTTCAAATCTTTCCATATATAATTTTTAAATTTATGATCAGACATTTTGGTTACTGAAAGCGGTATCTTATTATAAAATCGAACACAATTACCAAGAAACGACTTGTTTACTTTAGTTAGTCTAAAATATGGAACAACTAACTTCTCCCTTTGTCTTGTATTAATATTATGGATATCCAATTTTGACTCAAACATTGTCGTTGGATTAGTTGCAATGTTAGTTTTCATGTTTGTTACTCAATTATCCAACGGCTTAGCTGATTTAGATGTAATTTGGTACATAAATTCAATAGGTTTTGGATTAATACAGAAATTTTTCATTCGATTCTCTCATTTACTTTATTACTCATTTCGTGAGTAGTAGAGCTCGTAGTGCAGAGTTCATCCGGGGAGTACTACCGCCTTACCCATTTCCGCCGTGAAGCGGTATTGCACTTGTATTACTGTGTTTCGGTTAGAAAGGTAAGGGGGGCCGGTGAAAATACAGACACATGAGACTTAACAACTTCACGTCTCAGGGTCGATAACGCTTTGGTGACCACTTACCATCAGGTGGTATATCCACTTGTTTATTGGCCCATGTGGTATAAAAATAAAATCTCAAGGAAATATAAGATCCTTTCAGGTATTATTGTTTCACATCTCGAAAATTCTGTTGTCACTGTTATAAAATTTGTCTGTGTTTTTCTTTTGAAAAATGCGATATGCTAAATCCTAACAGAACAATTCATTTTCATTCGCGAAGCTTTAAAACTGAAACATAAAGTTAAGCATGTTTCGCTCATAATACTAAAAGTACCTAATATGAATTTCCGATAAATTTGAAAATGGCGAAAATACTTGCTTATAATCAATACAAGCAAGACAACCCAAGTTTAGTATATCTTCTAAACCCGACGCTAATGTAACTTAACACAAGGCACTAAATCAATGTTCAAGAAGTTTCATAGTTAAACCAGTATCGAAAATCGATACGGAAAACAATACATTTTGTAAAGATTGAATGCAGTTGGAACTTACTTGTGATTTACGATATCTTGGCGTACTCGCTGCCTGGGGTGTGATTCTATAAGATAAATGTCATTAGCCTGACGATGCTTTGTCTCTCTAGTTAACTACGCAATCACGTGAGAGGGATGAAGTTTCTATTAGAAAATGCAGACGTTGATTCACTGCTGTTTTGACATGAACCTTAGGATTAAAAACTTGGTCTTAGGCATTACTTTTGTTACAAATAAGAGAAGACAAATCACAAGAGGAAAAACTTTCACTGGCATATTATTTTCTACTTTATATTTATTATTAGCGGGTAAAACTAGTAGTCCCATGAGTACCTACTCAATAAATCGCACCCTAAGTACGATAAGGGCTCAACTCAAAATTATGCGAAATGGAGCTACGATCTTAGAAAGACTAAACAAAGTACGCACTATCCGACGAAGAGTAAAACATAGTTAATTTACTGATAGAATAAGCATCCCTCCCCGCTCAGTGCGAAAGTGACCCAATTAGAGATGTGCCAAAAGTGATTTTTTGTGTTAAGCCTCTATCGTTCTGCGACATGACAAGATACGTAAAAATTGCATCTTAAGAGGAATTGCTGAATATGTTATATGAAAAAATGTAGGTAACATTTGCCAGAAAAGTAAATCAGGTTAGGTCAAGTTAAGCCGCAAACAAATATAGAAGGCGAAGGCCCAGGTAGGAGCTGATTAAAAACAGGCGATAAATTCTAATTTCTTGATATTTAGTTTGCTAAATATGTTTAAGAATGAGCTAGAAGTATATTTTGGAACCTTTAAATCTCTAAAAGAAAGTGTAAATTGCATTACAATTTATTACTTAGTTTAAAAGAACAAGCGCACAATCAAACAGACAGAAATAGCGACTTTGTTGTCCAGACTTATAATATGATTGAATGTCAACCCGCGAGGCAACTCTTTTGTTAAATCCGAGCCCATTATCGTTATTGTAAGTCGGTTGATAAATTGACAAATCCAAAATCAAACATCCTACAAATCATTTCGCTTGTATTGTCGCAAAAGCAAACACTTCTCTTGATCAAAATTCGCAAAACGAGAGCTGTCTACGAGATAAGAACATCCTCCGGCCATTTGCCATCCGGCGTCTTTCGCCGACTATCGGATATAAATATAAATAACGAAAGGGTTATTCTTGGAAGGGTATTGATGGACGAGATCCTTTCCGGTTTCGCTTTTTTGACTTCCAAACTTGCAATCAATTTGTAAGTTTGCGAGACATTTCTGTCGCTTGACATTTTGGGTGTTCATATTTGCAAATCTACTGCTATTTGCTAGTCTCATGTTTTACAAATATTGTAGCGTGTATGTTTCTTGACCATGCTGTAGTTAAATGTGTTTAGATGGAATTTGGTACACAAAAAGATATAATGAATCAGAATGTAGTTCGCATCGCAGTAGCTATTTCGAAATTGCTTAAACTTTTAGTAGTGTTTCAAATATAGCACAAGAACAAGAGCTAATTTGATTGAAAGCTATTTGCGACTTTATAGACAGGCCAGTTGGCTTGGTGGTCAGCGACTCTGACTGCCAAACCTAATGTCGCGGGTTCGATTCCCACCCAGGACAAACATTTGTGTGCATGAACATGTCTGTTTGTTCTGTGTCTGGGTGTAAATATCCATATAAATATACATTTAGAAAAAAAAAGTAGTATACGTAGTATATCAGTTATCTGGTTTCCATAGTACAAGCGCTGCTTAGTTTGGGACCAGATGGCCGTGTGTAAAGAATGTCCCGGGATATTTATTATTATAAATAACAGACCGATCAACATTCGTTTTATAAACAAGGATAATCCAAAAATTTGTCGAATCTTGAAAAAATTGCGGAATTAATGCTTGTGAATCTCACAAGTAATGATGTTAAATTTATTAGCTCACACGAAACTATGAAAAGGGATGAATTGATTCTAAGGATGAAGAAACCTCCACAAAGTTTGCCGTTTTGCAGTACTTTCTTATTTAAATCATCCCTTCACTTCCATCCACTTGATCGTCGGTCTCCCTCTACCAATACTTTCATATTCAACACTATTTTAGTCACATGCCTCTTATTCCTCCTCAAGACATGTCCATACCCTAACAGGATTGCAGGGTTATACAAATTAAACAAACAATTTATATGATTGTCCTTTAGAAAGTTTCCCTTAGATATCAATTACATTACCTTTATTACGTGCCTCAAGAGATCTCAAATAAACTTCTGTTTACTAATTCCATTATTGTTTCAATGATGTCATTTGTCGAGTCAAGTTTAAACTTTTAATCGACATTAACAGAGTGTCATTTGACTATGAAGTGTATAATATAAATACAAAACCCAAATTGCCATTCTTTCAAACAAACGGCACTCAATCAAAGAATAGTAACAAAGAACTAAAAGGGATTGACGACAAAGCTTAAGATTGTAAAGGAAAAAACATTGGCTAAGTGTGAGTTCCCTTAAAAATACTGACGGTTCCGTAGTCATTTAACTTTGACAACTTTCTGACTGTGATATGTAATTTTATGATTAGAATGGCAACCGAGTATATCTGATTAGGCGGCATTTCAAACCTTAGTGCAGAGTTCGTCCTGGGGAGTACTACCACCTTACCTATTTCTGAAGTGAAGCAGTAGTGCACTTGCATACTTTGTTTCGGTTAGAAAGGTAAGAAGACTATTGGAGTAACAAGCACATGAGACTTAACAACTTCACATCTCAGGGTTGAGGATACATTAGCGGTGCTATGGTGTTGCACATGTCAATAGGTGATGGTGACCACTTACCATCAGGTGGACTGTCTGCCTATTAGACAAAAATTAAAAGACGAAAATGAAATAAGAATTATATTTTAAATAAATTGAGTACAACAATGTTTTTATCTATTTAGATAAAAGTTATGCAGGTAGCAAAGTATTAAGCCTTTGAAGTGAAGTCGGAGAGTGAATTTTCTGACTCCGCTTAAGTTTCTTTTGATTAAGTTTGTTGCGGGGATCAAAACAATGTAGCTTTTCCGGACGCTACGACCCTTTTTCTTGGTAGGTATTAACTTTGTGGTCGTCACATCAGTGAGATGGTAGATCGTATCTTACTGATATTATGTGGAAGAAAATCTTTTTCAAGAACAATATTTTATGGCATTACTCGCTGTCCTTTGCGGTTTCACCTGTATTCCCGAGGTATGTTACATTATCCCGGGATAGAATATTCTGTGTATTAATCCTGATTACAAAGTACCTTATTGCCAAGTTTCATGCTAATAGGTTTAGTGGTTTTTGCGTGAAAGAGTTACAAACATTTATCCATTTGACCATTCCAACACTAACAGTTCAACCACTTAAACCCCCCAACCCAACGAAAATTTATATTTAAATTTAAAAAATCCAGCCTGGCATATTTTATTTTATAATTTTTCACCACTGTTTTTAAATATACTTGACGGAACCCCAAAACAAATAAAGAACTAAACCGGCATCACAAAGCGGCGGTAAAAGCGATTCATGTATTTTATTGGTAAAAAAGTACAATGGCAAATAGTATTTGTGATTGCATTTTGTGGTAAGGGTGACGTTGTGCAAAATTACACTGTGGTACAAGTTATAGGAAACGTGACTCGTTTGAATCTACACTAAAAGGTAATGTTTGTAAGTTTTGATGTGGGGGCTAATCTTTGAAATAACACACTCGATTTCTAAAACTGTTTCAATGATCTAAAGATCTTTGAAATAACACACTCGATTTCTAAAACTGTTTCAATGATTTAAAGCTACACTATTATTGAGTGACATAGGCATTATAATGATATAATGCCGGGATATATTAGTTCCGTCGTGAAAGCACGTGAAACTGCGGGACGGTAGTCATTTTACAATAATAAAAAAAAATTACCGAAAACATAGAGTTAAGGCTAAGTCCTAGAAAAGTATGATATAAAATATGAAGCAATAAATATAAAAATAGGTCTACCTACATTATTTTATCCACAGTTTAGTTGTAAGGGCTACAGGCTGTGTATCTTCAGATTAAACAAATAATCTTTATCTATAATATAATAATAATAATAATAGTACATATAACAAATCATTCAAATTCCGTTACGCAGCAGCCACACGCTACACGCTCATCGCTTACACTTAGACCGCTCCCTATTCTTTTTCCCTACATTTTGTCAATCTCTCAAGTGCCACTTCGTGCCAACAGACCTGAGACTGTACGTTTTACAACTGTTAATATGGTGCTTGAACCATAAATGACATGGGAATGTTCTGAATCTGGTTCCGAAGCTTTTTAAGTCCTTTTCATAAAAACTGGAGTTAAAGGGTCTTGTTTGATTTAAATGACTTATTTCTTCCCATCTCTGGGTGTTATTTTATAAGGTAAAATGACTCTAGCTCGGTGATATTTCGCTGCGGCCTCTTTGCTCTGCCTCTTTCGGTGAATACGCTATCACATGAAAGGTTCGCTCTCCTGGAGCCGGCTCGCCGCCGAAGTTTGTATTAGTGAAATAAAGGGGCTGTATGATTTTTGGACATTTCAGGTTATGTCGTCCCTTTATAAAAACATGAATAATATTTCCAGTTACAATATGCTAGCTTCGTGGTTAGATACCCTGGCCATAGCGATGTTGGTCCTGGCTCGGTCCCCGCCCAGGACAATAATTTGTGTGCATGAACATGTCTGCTTGTTCTGTGTCTGGGTGTTTATAAGATGTTCTGTAAAAGTTGTAGCAAAGTAAATGTAGCTGCTCTCTATACAACTGCACCATGCATCTGCATGATTAAGTAATTATTCTTATTTTTTTTTATTTACTTGTTTTTCTAGTTAAATCTTTATTATTTATTATTGAAGTGCAACTTCTTCAGGCGCGCGCGGCATGAGAGCTTGAGCACGAGATAAATATTTATGGGGACTCCCATACACCAAATTATTTTTTTGCATGTTTTTTTATTATGCTTTCACGTGCTGATTTTTTTTGTTATACAATATTTGTAGGTATAACAAAAAAAATACGACAAAGGTGTCGTAAGAGGCGCCTATAAAGTATACTGATGACCACGTAAACTTTATACTGATGATGATGATCTCTAAGTACATCAGACGAGTCTAAGAGTGATTTCGTAAGACAAATGTCAAAACTTTACGGGAAACATGAGCTGTTTTTGTTCTATCTCTTTCGTTAACTACGCAATCAAGGGATAAGTATGGTCCATTTCCGCAGCCTTGTTGTGGAAGTCCTTTTCTTTTTAAGGAAGTTCGAAAAACAGGCTAATGGTCCACCTGAGTGGTCACCGCTTGTCTTGCGTTGTCAACCGTGTGACGTGTAGTTGTCAAGTCACATGTGCTACTTTCGCCAGCCCCCTTACTATCGACAAGTTTGTTTTAGTTAAAGCATAGTCATATACTATAAAAAACCTAAGTTTGCTTACCCTAATATTGTATTCTAAAAACGTTTTATTATTTATTTTGTTACGAGTAGCAAGTAATGGTTAACTTAACGAAACATTAACTAAAAACCTTCATTAATAAATACTAAAATAAATATTCACCCTAGTTTAGTTGGCAATTTCGCGCTAATATAAATACCCCTCCGACTCGGTAGTTAGCTAAAAACACGTGCACCCTTACAACGGGTCTCAGGTTCGATGCAGCTATAAAAGCATTCCTAACATGCTTTATTAACTTTAAAATTATGAGCTGAGTCATAAAATTGGATAACTTTAGTTTTGGTCTTTTATAATTTGTCAATATTTATTTTACAATTTGCATTTTTGATAAAAATAACATAATTCTAATCATAAATACTTTCATTCATCAACCACACGGTATTGCATAAAAAAATTGAAGCAAGCAAAAGTCTAAGGCATCATAAATATTGTAAAAAAAAAGGAACACTTTATTTTACTGAAATAAAAAAAAACATTTGCTTCAAGGAGGTTTTTAATATGAAGGATAAATAAACTAACTAAAATAATGAACCCACTTCTTAATAACATTTGAAATGATGAAGCAAAATAAATTAACGTCCCGTCTTGTTTTCATGATTTGAACCAAATTACTCTGTATTCAAAAGTTCACAACGAAACAAAATGAACATTTCTATAGCTTTACTTAACAATTAATATATCTTTGTCGGATAAATTAAATTATTCACGAAGATCTCAATTAGGCAAATGCTAAGGCGAGATTTTGTAAGAGGTAATCCGCGCTTCCTTTTCCTTACCCCTTACCCGTGTTAATGAAGTTGAGCCAAATAAAATTAAAAGGAACTTGTAAATGTTGAACTTAATTGGAAAGTAGATGGATGAAAATTATATAACTTTCGGGAATAAAAATTTGTTTGTGACTTATGCAAGTTTTAAGTTTTTTCCGATTTTCTTTTGCATTTGCTTTTGATTTGGTAAAAATAAAAACAGTGACGTTAGAAACAAATATAGAGCAGATATTTGATCAATATTCGTACATTATTATAGTATATAATATTCAATATTATTATAATGAGAACATAGATAAATAAATTTTTATTTTTTAAATGTATGTACAATTTCCTTAAGTTACCTTCGTCCATTCTTGACAAATAAATAAGGATATAAACTATTATAGGTATTACGTAACATTCCTTATTATTTTAGTAAGAATCTAATACAATTAAATTAAATTTTTGTATTTCTATTGTGGCTACCTATGTCTATATCCTACAATTATTAAACATTTTAAAATTATTTCATTACCACAAGATAACGGCAGTAAAAATCACAACTATATTCAGAATAACATTTGAATTTTTATAAAATTAATCTTATACGCCTTCACAACTCAGTTGCCGTGGCGTTGCCCACTCGCGTCCATTAATTTTATGCTTTGATGTTACTGAAAGCTAACACTCGTTGGGTGACTTTCATTTCTTTTTTATTGTTATCCTCTACAACCAAAGAGTAAATTATACTCCACAGTTACACGGATAAAAAATACTACCAACTTAAAAAAAGTTTTGATTACTTCCAACATTGTAATTATATTTTTGTACTTCTAGGAAATAAACTATATAAATTAGAATTTAATTCTAATTTCGGTTCTTTCGAAAACCAACAGCTCAGTTATTTATTTAAGAATAGGAACTAAAAATGTTATAGGTTGGTTCGGAGAAATATCTGTCAGATTCAAAAATAAAAAAACTTTACCTTGTTGAGGTCCCATGCCGCCTTTCGAACCGGAGGTAGCTTCAGTAGCTTTGAACTTAAATTAATTGAGTGCCTTTGTGAGCCGTATATGTGTTTAAGTAAGGTTTTTAATCGTTTAAATACCAACACTCTTTTCTTTTTTTTATACCACATGGGCCGACAAACAAGCAGACGGTCCACCTGATGGTAAGTGGTTACCGCCGCCTATGGACATTTGCAACACTAGGGGCATCGCCAATGCGTTGTCGACCCAGAGAAGTGAAGTTGATAAATGTCATGTGCCTGTAATTTCACCGGCCCCCTTACCTACCGAAACACAGTAATACAAGTGCACCACTGCTTCACGGCAGAAATGGGTAAGGTGGTAGTGCTTCCCCGGACGAACTCTGCACTAAGAGCTCTACTACTCTGAAACACACTTACTAAAATTATTTCATTGTTTGAATACCTTTCAATATACATATAATATAGCCTATGTCCATACATAGGCTATGTTATAGTCCCAGGATACTTTAAATACCTTGGAAACAAGGAAACCGCGCCACGAAAAGCCATTACTTAATGTATATACGCAAGATCTGTGTTTAGTAGCAAGTTATTTCTGTTTTGGTAAAAATAACAGTTTCATACCAATTTAATTTTTATATAAAACTAAATATTTTTTTTGGATTTATAAATTTTAAGAGTTAAAAGTAACCCTGACTAGGAAAAATATAAATACTTTTACAAATATTGCCATAAATAAAATTATTTGCTTCTTATTCTTTCTTCTTCAAATAATAAAAGAATATAAAAAGTCCAGCTAAGCTACGGACATCAATTTAATCTAGTTTACATAAATAGCATTAACACAACTGCATTGTTGCAATGAACTTAAAATTCTACAATAGTGCGAAAAATAGACCAGAGATCGCCACGCTTTTGAAATACAATCCTAACTGCCACCAACTTATTACGAACTCACTAACATAATAACATATAAAAATAACCCCTAATCCATTGCAATAGAATCTAACCTTCATTTCCTTACCAATATAAATAAATTTGCAATAAATACATACCTGTACCACAAACAAGCCTCTCAAGAAACGACAAAAGATTATAAAAATACAATAGAATCGATACTTCATTCATGGACACAACCGTAGCTAAGGACATGAATGAACGTAAAAATGTATGAATGATCAGAACAAGTGGACCCCGTGTAGTCCAGCCTCAGACATACAGGCGTCAGCATTGTTAGATCATTTAAAAGTAATACCCATTCTGAGAAACTGTCCATTCTTGATACTCCAATGGACAATACGCAGGTGGTCATTAAATGACTTTTCTGGAGTCATTTCCGTTCTGCTTTTGATTGCGTTTGAATGAATGAATTGCCAATTGAGAGCCAAAAACTTCATGTTTCGGTTTATGAAAACCCAATATTTTAATGGGTGGTCAATTAAAAATAAATTGACAATAATTTGGCATCCGCTATTAAATTAATTTATGGCCTCAAAATGAATCACTTTGTTTCATATAAATAAGTCCGATAAATTTATCGAGTGAATGAATTTCAATGCTGAAACTAACCTGGTCTAAACTTTGAATATGGACGGTTTTTGGGAGTTTGTTTTCATAGGAGGGAAATTCAAACCCTGAGGGAGGAAAATAGTATGTAGTTGTGAATTTGTTTGCGAGTTCGGCCTGAGTAAAACCGCGGGTCAGGCGACTTGTTTAAAATATTCTGAACATATGTACTTACTTATGGACTACTTTTTATTTTTTTTGTGTTTTCATTTCCAAAACAATGTGCAAATTCATTTATAAAATTTAAAAAAAAACGTGAATAAACCTTACAATTTAATATGTATGTCCCGGTATACAATCTGATTGCGATATGTCATGCTTTCAAACCAATTCAATTAGCCCAACAAAAAGTACAGTATCAAAATCATTACCAACGGATGGTTTTAAGAAATTATCATAATCATCTCACATCCCACCTGGTACACCTCGACACATACACAATTATCCATATATTCCCTCGATGCCATCGATAATAACCCTTTATCATGCGTCTGTTTGTCCAAGGTTTGCGAGGGTGGATCAACACACGGTCTACATAGGAATCTGATTCTTAAGTCGTCGTATTAGGAGCTATGTGGCTTGCAAAGTTTTGACTATAATCAGATATGATACCCGAATGTATCCAAGCGGCAATGTTTGCCGTAACATTGTTATTTTCTCTTTGTTTGCGCTTCTGTGCGTATGTTGTGATTTCGTGATGATTTTCGGTTTTGTCAGATTTTGTAACAATAGTAAAAAGTATTGGCAAAAAATATTTCGTGATAGCGAATTTGGATTGACAGCTACACCCGTTGACGGTTTCATTTGTTAGAACGGAAGATAAACATTTGCAGAATTTTTCGGTTCTTCTCTTGTGACAAAAACTTATGCTTTGTCAATGATCTTATTAGACAGTCTTTTGCCTCAGTATCTACAGGCTAATACCTACCTACTATCCAGTAGGTTTTTTTTTATTTATGACGGTATTGCGATTGACCTACGATGGTAAGTGAAGATGAAGCCAAAGATGGAGCGCCGCTTTCCCGTTAGTAGCCTAACTAGGTAGAAACGTGCTGAAATTGTTCGTAAAAGTTACTGAGTAACTGATAGACACAAATAAACATGAAGGGTAATTGCATTTACTCCTATGACTAGAAAGAGAAAAACATTTATTCTGACACCCACATGTCTTCACAGAATAAATCAATATATGTGTACCCAATATAGTTTCCTTATTTCTTCAATAGTAGGTATTTGCTCTTACCGGGTGCCGTCTTTGTATTTCTTCAATAGTTGAACAAGAGAAGGTCTTCGCTAGGTATAGATATTCCAATACATTATCTATTTTTAAGCACGTCTACGTATTGGATCGTGCTTTCCAAAAGAACCGGTATCCGGGCCGAGAAATCCAAAAGAAAGTGTAGGTACAATTATTATAATCTATATTTTGGACAAAACAATGATTGTACTGCATATACAGAATTCAGCCGTTATTTATGAAAAATCCTGGGACATTTCATTTACACAAGGCCTTCTGATCCTAAACTAAGCAGAGCTAGTTCTATGATAACTAAATAATGGATAAAATATGTACATTCTATATGTAAAAATGAATATTTTTATGTTTGTTCCCTATGCATTCTTATGCTATTATCCGATAGCGATTAGACTTTTGTGAGTTAATCAACATACGCCAGTGAAGGTTCCTGACAAAAAATAGTGGCGGTTCTTAGGAATCAAAACAACAAGACTCCGACGATTGAAGTATTAAAAATACACAATACTCCCATCACACACAACTCTCTCGAACTTTAGTCTTAATTACTTGTGTTACAGTTTAAAATCACTAAACATGGATAAACTACGGATCGCTATTCCTTTGCACGCATTAATTGTATTTAATAAAATTAACAGCCAGATACCACGTGTCAGCCCATTGAAAAATCAAGTCTACGAAACAATATCTTCAAACCAATATCTTAATACAGAATAAAATTGCAACAGCCCCAAAAATAATATAAATAGACTTAAAAGGGTTGTGACCATTCACATAGCTTTTATATCAAGAATCCCATTTCAAACCACTTACGATGAAAGGCCGGTAAGGTTACTATAAAATTAGTACTGACATGATAATAACATGAATTGATGCACAATTATTATGCTACCAAACAATATTAACAGTCCCTTTTAATATTTCATAAACTAGTTTAGTAGCTAAGGGTTCGGATTTGAAAGGGCGGGGCTAATGTATGCCCACCCTTGCTAGGGCTTCTTTTTGCAAAGATCACGCGTGTACCATACGGCTTGTATTATAGGGTATTCATACTTAATTAATATGATGTACTGTGGGGAAGGAAATGTTTTGGTAGTTGAATATATTTTGGAAATTGGAGATGTTGAAAATGTTGTAACATTTATTTTGTAATACTGACATTGTTTTGTTTTAACTTGTGTTTAGAGGCGATTTCATAAGATATTTTTGTTGAAACGGCAAAAATAAATATAACCAAATCAGAAAGAATTATAATAAAACAATGAATAATATATCCATGTGATAAAACTTTTGATCGTTATGTTTAGAGTCAAGGCTCAATTACCGTTACGCTACAAAAAACCTGTAATAATAAATAAAAAAAAAGGGTGGAAAGGAAAAAAATTATAAATGCATCGAAAACAGTAACCAAATTGGATTTAATGAGATAGATATTAGGGATGTTAGCGTCCCATACAAAATTATTCATTGCTACTAAAACGCTTTCATTCATAACAATACAGGTTTTTTTTTCGATAGCATTGGGGTTGACGGCTCACCGACAAAAGGGTGGGACGGGCCAAATAATTGCCAAAACGCTTCGAGTGAGACCTATTGTGTTTATTTACAATGGGGTTCCCTAAGTGGGGGTAGTTTTTATAATTGTTACTTAGGAGAGCTCACCCCATGAGATCAGTTGTGCAGCAAACGTCGAAGCGATAACTAGAGCCAAACAAACAAAATGTCCCGATCGTTCTTAGTCGATACTCTTATAAGTGACAGTAAAGATTGCAAGAAGACAGAAATGTCAAGTGACCCGTTACATCCCTATACATTGATGGGACATCATCTGGACGCGCGTCCTAAGTTTCTCCCGTACCCTTATCCGGGAAACCTGAATAACCTGCTATCCCTTGGACTGCAACATCCTCAAAGATCACCGGAACTGTTCAGACCATTTCTGGAGCATTTGAATTTTCGTCATCCTCTATTCCATCAGCTGCCTCGTCAACCGGATTTCTTCGAGCATAGTCAAGAGCCTAGAGCTTTTGAAACCTACGTGAAGTCAGAGGAAGAACCAATCAACTTTGTGAATAGAAGGAAGAAGTCGGTTTCTCCATATCTACACCATCCGTACAAATCTACTGCTACGTCTCCATCGAAGAGTCAAGGGCAGCGTTCACCATCATTATCGAGTGAAAGCAGAAATGGAACCCCTAGCCCGCCATTAGCTCATCCTGAGGAACTTCTACCAGGATATTCCAAGGAACTGAAACGCGTACCATTGAAAGAGGATTCGAGCAAGCGCATTAGGACCGCATTCACTGGTACCCAACTATTAGAACTCGAGAGGGAATTCTCGATGAACATGTATCTGTCGAGATTGAGAAGAATCGAGATCGCTTCGAGATTGAAGCTTTCGGAGAAACAAGTGAAGATTTGGTTCCAGAATCGCCGCGTGAAGTTGAAGAAGGAGGAATCGCCGATGAGCTCAAACGAGGGCCGCGCCAAGAAGTGCTGCTGTTCAAAAACTTCGTGTTCTTCTAAAAACCAGTCGGAGTCGTCATGTGACAATGATCAGGAGCAAATCGATGTGGTCAGTGATAATGACACTTATGAACCCCAAAATCTTTCGCAGTACCCTTGACTATTGAAAATGTATAGTTTTCTTGGACATTTAACCTTGTGATGAGTAATGAATGTAATTTATTGAAGGAGTAAGTAAGATATTGTTATTTATCTCATGTCTAAAATATGGGCTGTAATAATTTGTGTATTGTTAATAAATGTAAATAATAATTTATGAATGCCCCTCGAGCGTATTGTATTAGTTTTAGGTACAAAATGATATATTTTCTTACAAATTTACAATTCGTTAGCTCTAATAAATTTTCTAAACTGGAGTTGTAATTTTTATTTATTCAAGATGTTTTTGTTACCTTAACATCACACGATCATGTGCATTTTCAAAATTTATCTCAATGTGTTATATCAATGATTAAAATTTTATAACTAGTTTTTATCCCGCGGGTATACCCGCGTTCCCGAGGTACCTCATATTTTCCTGGTTAAGTATACTATTTGTGAATACAGGAAATATCCTTTTTTAAAGCCAAGTTTTATCTAAAACTGTTTATCTTTTTATAATTATCAGGTTATCTTTAACTGTGACATCTATTCCTATATTACCTTAAGAGGTAAAGTTTGGACGAGATAATGTCCAAAACTATTCATCCAATATCAAAAACTTTTTACTAATAACTCTTTAGCTGCTAGTAAGCTATGTATAATTCTAGGAAACGTAAGATCACTCACAAACGCGGGTAAAACCGCGGAAAGATAGCTAGGACATTATCACACAATTTTTGTATATTATTAAATTACTTTGTATGAACTAGGCTGATATTTTAGATGCAATCAGTATTTACTAGTTCTTCAAAAAAAATCGTAAATGTGATATATATCGCTACCTATATCACAATAAATTGCCCGTAAATGAATTAGATTTAAAACAGCAATACAAAAACTAAAAGCTTAGAAATACCTTATCACTACATAGTATAAAACAAAGTCGTTTTCTCTGTCCCTACATCCCTATGTACGCTTAAATCTTAAAAACTACGCAACGGGTTTTGATGCGGTTGTTTTTAATAGATAGAGTGATTAAAGAGTAAGGTTTTTATGTATAATACATGCGAAATCCCATGAGAACGCGGGTAAAACCGCGGGGACAGCTAGTAGAGCATAAATGTAGAGCATGATTCATTCATTAATTTATTTTCTTTTATTTGTAGAAGGCTCAACTATCAGAACAACTCTGTCGCTGTAAATAGCAGTGCTGTTGAGTTATGTGAAGCGTTTTAGATATTATTTTCGAACTGTCCATGATATTAAATTCTCATGACTTTCATGGCATTCAATTTTTTTTTGTTTAATATACAAATATAAATACTTGGAGTATTAGACTTAATCGAATTTAAACGAAATTTGGCACAGATAAAATAGTACCCCGAATATAATTTTTTTTTGTGTACCGGAAAATTATTTTAACACTGAGGGATGCGAATTTCCATTTCTTAAATTCCATTTATGCCCTGTGACATACACACATTACTAATTACACAAGTCCGTAGGGTTGTTCGATGTAATGTCGTCTAGTTATTTCATTAGGGGTTGAAGAATTTCAAGTGCTTTTTAGGAATTCGAGGGACACAAACTTTGATGCGTGCTATCCTGTGATAATGTTTATTGACAATTTGAACATGCAATATGATAGGAATGCTATAGTCGTTTTTTTTAGTTTTTATAGTTCGGCTCAGTGCTCGAGTAATAACTGGAATGAAAACTATTTTCAATAATGCTGGTGAAACTACAGCCATATGAGACTTAAGAACTTCACGTCTCAGGGTCGACAACGCATTGGTGATGCTCTGGTGTTGCAAATGTACACAGGCGGCGATGACCACATACCATCAGGTGGACCGTGTGCTTGTTTGTCAGCTCATGTGGTATAAAAAAAAATCAATAGCCCTTTACACGAACTTATTTTATTTTCTTTATTTGGAACAGCAACAGTCTCAAACAATTTTTTTTAACATGGTTTGAGCTTATAAGTAGGAGACCAATTACGGCTATTAACTACGCCACTTTTAAAAATAATTAATAATATTCTTGTTCTCTGTCCTCAAAGTTATTTTTTGTTTTATTAAAACTGTTTAATTATGTTTCCAATTTCAATTGTGTATCAAGTTTTATAGCCCTATATACAATTGCATGCAGTGGCAACCTGTTACTAAAGCAACACTCAAGTTTCATTTCTGTATTATCTTAAAATTATTTACATGTATCATCTGTATGTTTTGTTGGTTGTCCAATAAATAAATAAATAAATAATTTAGATGTAGCAGTAGTATGCATATAAGTCGAGTAGTATCTATATAGTGGTTCCAGAGACCAGTAGATTATTTCAAGTTCAAGGGTTCAATTCGGAGTCGGAGAAGGTAATTTTAACATTTTTCGTTCAGAAATGATTGCCTGTACCCCAATATTGGTAACGTGTCCATGAATCGGTGACAAACCTCACCACATGTCACATTGTGATTGTAAATATAATCTTCTACTGAGAAGAGCCGGTGAGAAATTCAGCCTAGTAACATTTTATATCTTTTTGTGATGCCAGTTGGCTTGATGGTTAGCGACCCTGACTGCCAAACCAAAAGTCGCGAGTTCGATTCCCACCCAGGACAAACCTTTGTGGGCATGAACATGTCTGTTTGTTCTGTGGCTGGGTGTAAATATCTATATAAGTATGTATTCAAAAATGTAGTATATGTAGTATATCAGCTACCTGGTAGCCATACTAGCAGTAGTCTGTTTAACTTGGGATCAGGTAACCATGTGTGAAGAATGTCTTGGGATATTTAATTAAGAGTATAGTTGGTTATAAGATGGTCATGGGTATGATCAACATAGGACAAACATTTGTGTGCACTTTATTGTTTGGTTTGAGTCTGATTGTAAATGAATCCTATATAATTATAATATAAAAAAACGTATATAGCAGTTATCTGGTTTCCATAGTATAGCTCTGCTTAATTTGGGATCAGATGACCAAAAAAAAAGTGAAGAATGACCTAAATTGATGAATTTATATAATCGAATTACCTTCAATGGTCAAACAATCCGTTATAATATCAAAATGAATTACGGAGAATTCAAAATGCCTCAGTAAATGCATTTAGCAATGCACTGTTTAGCAAATTGATTTACATTTTCTGTACTAATTGCTTTGTACCGAACCAATTTGCTTTGTTTGAATTGTGTTTTAAGGGAATTAGTTTACGCTGACATCACAGCAATGTTACTAATTTGCATTATTTTATTATAAGCAAATCAAATCAAATTAGATAATACTTTCAATAATCAAAATATATTTTTTGTTTGGGGTTTTCTTTTTTTACATGTTTGGGTTATGCATATTTAACCCATAGAGTTAATGACTTTTGTGTCAAATCAGCAACATTTTTCATAGCTAGTGACGTTATAATAATGGTGCATCAAATTATATAGTCTCTGCATTTATTAATAATTAGCTATGCCGTCGACGTCGTACGCTAGAAGCTTTAAATTAAGGTTTTCTTTTCGTGAGTTAAAGAAAGCCTATCTTCTAGTTTCTGTGAAAACTTCATTCAAATTTAAACATACAAACAGAAAAACGATCAATAATGGTCTTATAATATATTTTACGTTCCCTACATCACCGCAAGAATATTTTACAGATAGACAAGGTGGCTCTACAGTTTTATTGTTTTATTATAGCAAAGAAGAAGATAGAACGAAATACATGTAATGTCGTGAAATGTTCCCATCCATTTTCTGGTCTGGGGCCCGATTCTCAATTTTTCTAAATGAAATCGATATTTGTCGAATTCAATTTTTATAGACCATGGACCAGATCGGTTCAATTACTCAGAACCACCACAACCGTAGATTCTCGTAAGTTTCTCGTTTTACTCTTTGAATTCGCTGTAAGTAGAAATGCAGGCTTGTGACCGTGTGTGCGGTTACACCCAATTATGTTTCGTAAAGATTTTTCACTAAAACTGATCTTCTGAACTAATATTATAAAGAAATAAAGTTTTAGGGTGTAATCTCCGAAACTACTGAACTGGTTTCAAAAATTCTTACACTGATAGAAAGCTAGACTATATTATAATCTCGGGAAACATTAGATTCCTGGGGAACACGAGTCAAACCATGTAAGTTTGGATGTGGGAGATAATTTCCGAAACTACTGAACCAATTTCAAAAATTATTCCCCTGACAGGAAGCTTCACTATTTCCGAATGACAAAGGCTATCATTCCTATAATTTCCTTGAAACGCGGGTAAATCCGCGGGCTATTAATTAACAATTACTAATACTAACTAGAATTTCTCAGAGTCAGAATTTGTCTATCTCCGCTGCCAAAGTTTCTCTTGTCTCTCGCAAACCACGGACAATTACTTAAACGAATAGTGTTGCTAAGTGTTCCTTATGCAGTGAACTAAATACACATTAGTCCATACTAAGTTTTCGTACTTTAAGTTGTCGTTTACTAGGCCCATTTGACAACTAAGAGAGTTATACAAAAATGAACTCTATGGCATCATGGAAAGGTACATCAGAAGTGTAATACAACCATTAGATCAAAAATTCAAAATTCAGAGTAATTTATTCAGTTTTGGCCCGCGGTCTTGTGAAGGTTAAATTTAAAGTTACTCAAGCCACTACCGGTTCGGAAGTCAGCCTTCAACTGAGAAGAACCGGCAACTCAGCAAAGTACATTTTTATTTCATGAAATAAATTTAATCTAATCTTTTGACTGTGCTATTATTTAAATTTAATATTTTTTCCTCTTATTTAAAATTTACGAAGTACATAATTTATTTATTTATTTATTAAGGACCAACTAAGTTACTTAGTTAAGTTACCAACTAATGATTCACATAACTAAGACAAAAAAAGGTGCTACAGAGATAACAGGCCTTGTGCTCACTTAATTACAGGTAATCACAGTCAACACCAACAACTTATACCGCTATTTTAAAATTAAACAAAAATTTTAAAAGTTAAATTTAGGTATACAAAACTAAAAAACAAAATTAAATTATTAATAAAATAACAAAAAATCAAAACAAACATAGACCTACTATCTAGGTCCATGGAGGGGCTGGTACCTCTACCTACCCGTGCCTAGACCCAAGATAATGTAGGTAACAATCTAAAACAAAAATAAATAACAAGATTAACACACTGATCAATAGATGAACCTTCTTTGGTGAAGCAATAAAGTTGATTTTTCAATTACATTCTTAACTGTTAAAACAGACCTGTTAGATATGAATAACTTTAGTAGAGCAAATTCTATATTAATGACTTTATATTTTTCTAAAATGTAGTGGAATTAATTAATGAAAACCTGGGACATTCTTAACACACGACCATCTGATCTCAAACTAAGCAGAGCCTGTACTATAGATACAGTTTACTGATATCTCTACTAATATTATAAAGTTTCCATAGTACAAGCTCTGCTTAGTTTGGGATCAGATGGCCGTGTGTAAAGAATGTCCCGGGACATTTATTTATTTATTTAAAGCTGAAGAGTTTGTTTGTTTGTTTGTTTGAACGCGCTAATCTCAGGAACCGCTGGTCCGATTTGAAAAATTCTTTCAGTGTTGGATAGTGCATTTATCGAGGAAGGCTATACAAATAAGAACCAAATAAATACCATCACGTTAATACCAATAGGAGCGGAGCACCAATGAAAAATGTTTCAAAATCTGGGTTTTTTATTTCCTTTTGAGAGCTTCCGCTTCGTGCGCTGCGTAAACTATTAATATATTATATGGAGATTATGGTCTGGAATAGCACAAAGCCTCCTTTTTATTCCGGGAAAATGTGACATCCCCGGGAACGTAGGTGAAACCGTGGGGAATATCTTATATCCTGGACAATCTTAACACACGACCATTTGATCCCAAGCTAACCAGAGCTTGTACTATGGAAACCAGATAACTGATATAAAAAATGTATATGTACATATACATTTTTTTCAGAACACATACTTATTAACAAACATTATGCTCACGATTTTTTGTACTAGGTGGGAAATAAACCTACGACTTGAGTAGGCTGTCGGGTGTCTAACCACAAAGCCAGCCGGCTTTTATTAATTCGTGTTTCTACTACAAGTTAAAATGATCGCAAAGTTTCCATCAATTTCAAAGTTAGACAGCACAACAGAGACGCAATTTGAAAATGAGAGATCTGTCGCTAGTCATTTTGAGAAATTAATATTACAGAGCCTTTCAAAAGCCTTTTATTTCTAAATAATTGCTTTTAGAGAGATAGCATCGATTTTCAATTTAATTAAAACTATGTCTTGGATTTCAGAGCTATTATGATCAATAAATTGTTGGGATGTTATTAAATATAATGATTACTGTTAAAATACTAATGAATTGCAAAATAATTTCGTAATAATAAATATAATAATAATAAATAATAAATTTCGAGTAGTAGAGCTCTTAGTGCAGAGTTCGTCCGGGGAAGTACTACCACCTTACCCATTTCTGCCGTGAAGCAGTAGTGCAATTGTGTTACTGTGTTTCGGTTAGAAAGGTAAGGGGGCCGGTGAAATTACAGGCACATGAGACTTAACAACTTCACGTCTCAGGGTCGACAACGCATTGGCGATGCCCCTAGTGTTGCAAATGTCCATAGGCGGCGGTGACCACTTACCATCAGGTGGACCGTCTGCTTGTTTGTCGGCCCAAGTGTTATAAAAAAAAAATATTATCTGATTTTCATAGTAATGGCTTAGTTTGAAATCAGCGCCCTAAGCATGAACAGCTATCGTAAGTGTATGGTGGTAGTCCTTCTACAGATGAACTCTGCAAGTGATAGAAGTTGTAAGAGCTTCACAATTTCTATTACTAATAACTGAGCACAATATAAAGTCGTACGTTCTTCAAACCCTCAAATTGATAATAATCTATCGCAAAGAAACTATCGGTGTGTTTAAAAAGTTGCACTTGAGAGCCAGTTTACTTCTAAGTATGGTAACCACATGCTACCACATCGTCATTCACCATAGTGACATTTTGGTCAAACACAAGCCCATAAGTCTTCTTTAAAACACCACAAATTTCGTTTAAACTCAGGGGCTCGCAACACTACTTACCAACTGAAATAAGCAAAGTTTTCCAGAGTTTGGTTCCTACATGGAGATCTGGAGTAAATCCAGATTGAGTGCTACCGATTTGTCACTTGCAATTTTACTGTACAGCCAGCAACTTTAGTATCTTTATTTTTTTACTTTCAAAACAGTAAAGTTATCTATGATGTGGAAATCGACAGGCCTATGTAGGCGCATTTATAATACACCTGTTAATTTTATGTTTCTACTAGCTTCCACCCTGCGGGTTCACTCGCGTTAGAAAAAAGTCCCTCTCCATACCATAAGCTACCATAAACTACGTGTATATCAAATTTTAGGAAAAATGGTTTAGTTGTTTAGCCCTGTTTAGCGTAACAAACAAAGTCATTATTGCAAAATTATAATTAGTTTGGATTGGAACTTCGTGACGTTTTATCAATTTAGACTGTTCAGCTAAATTTTGTTACCGACTGTACTTACCTAGTAACTACTTGTAATGGAAGTTTGTGATTATCTTTTTTTTTTCTAATAAGAAATTCATACGTGCCATGAATATATGTGTTAATTTGAAATAGGATATTAAGTATTCCAATTCTAATATGAAAGTGATCTTTTTTTGTAATATCAGCCAGTGTTAAAAATATGTATTTATTTAATTTTGTAAATAATTTACCTATTGCCAAAACCAAAAAATAGTATTAAAAAGCGAGAATAAAAAACTCTCTATATAATTTATCTATGGTATCTGTCAGTTTTCTTCCTCTGTGTTCAATCTAATTTGCCGTAAACAAAATACGCAATGTAAAGCGACTCCATAAATCTCTCCCACGAATGGCTTCCAGGCCGAATGTTTGCCCAACTACCATCATCCGTCTAAAATCAAATAAAGTAATTATTTGCCAAAAGCATTTATTATCTATGGAGGGCCGCACTGCCGCGTGGCAGCCATATTAGTGAAAACTTTATCTTGCTATTAATCAATTGACATTTGTTCCTTATTTCCATTGTAATAGAGTTCAAATTCAATCACTATTCATATGAACGGGTGTAAATTTAAATTTGTGGGTGAATAGAACGCCACGCGTCATCTTTTCATTGGTATCTATTTGAATTTAGAACCCATCCAGATTTGGAATTTGTTTTTCATCAGCCTGTTCTTATTTACGATCGAACTGTCATTAAAGTGTGTTCTCTGTTGTCGCTTTTGATTTATTTGCTGATGTGATTTTTTCGGTCATCAATTAGTGGGGTGGGAAAGTCGTTGAGTTTGTATCGATCATTAATTTTAGTTTACTGATCTGCTCCCGTATTAACAGGCTATTGTTATTATATCTACCTATTTTAATGGAATAAGATCTATTATAGCATGGGAAAACCGAAAATGTGCGAAGTAACAATAAGTTAAGCTTGCTTAATTTAACACTAACAGAAACTCTAAAACTCATAATTACCAATTAAAAACCAAGGTTTGAATTTTGACATCAAAAAGGTTTAATTACTAAACCAATGGTACAAAAGCTGCATGACATGTCACACTGTCAAATATAACAACAAACAAAATCACTATCGAGTGCCTCGTTACGCTTCCTAATTGTTTAATAAAACAAGCAAAGGCAATCTCAATCTTAACCCTTTCTAATACAGCTCATTAACAAATAAATTCACCCTACAATAAATTAAATTCATTGCTGACACAACCGTATGTTATGTCACTGCTAATAGGTCACGACTATTAAAATAACTCTTTGTTGATTTTTGAACTTACTGTATATACTCTTAAATCTCAATTTGGCATGCTAGTTATATTATCTTTTACAACGATTTTTAATTGAACAATTTTATTCTATAACATTTTTGATGAAATGTGAATCTTAAAGTATTGAGTTAAGATTGATTTTGTATTGATAACTTTTAGTTTCTGTTCGATTGATGATCTGACTTGTTTTTCAGTAACATAATTAATCGAATTTGATCACAACCGCTATAACCATAAGGTAATTTTTCGTTTGTACTGTAATGAAACATCTCCCAGATGGGAATTACAATACAATGCAATATTGTTTTGTCGGTGTGACGAATAAAACGGGTTTGACACACAATAAATTCGAATTAAAATCTTATTGTTTGCGCTACAAAGTTTACATTCATTAGACACGGTGCTGACACCCTAAAATACTGAAATCGGGAAAGTAATTGATACAAACTTAACTATAGTTTATCAAGAGGCTCCGATTAAGGTAAATGGGTCATTGCCAATACTCTATAATAATATCTGGAAGATTGTCCTTCTAATAAAAGTCCTAGATGCCAACTGACTGTTGATTTTATACCTTCGTGCTTTCAGCAATAAGGTTAAAACTCTAAAAACCCACTTTGAGGGTATTAATGTGTAAAACACACGGCTGGTTACTTTAGATACTAATCGGTTATTGATTACCTCCAATGGGGAATAATATAGACACATCATTCATCAACATCACGGCTCTCAATAACAGCGTAAATACTAGATAGCTACTTATAAGCACGAAGAAAGGGAAGGAATATAAATGCCACCTTACCGTGTATCTGTTGTTAGAGAGAGAAAGATGAATGTTAATCGTTAGTTACGTTAATCACTACATAGTATAAAACAAAGTCGCTTCCCGCTGTCTGTCTGTCCCTATGTAGGTATGCTTACATCTTTAAAATTACGCAACGGATTTTGATGCGGATTTTTTAATAGATACAGTGATTCAAGAGGTTTTTATGTATAATACATGCATATAACAATTGAGAAAATGCGACAATTTTAAAGAATTTCAACTACTTTAACTGCGCGCGTTTGACAGTTCGCGTTTTACAGACCTGCGGAATGCGGGTGAAACCGCGGGGGACAGCTAGTAATTAATATAGAATAAGAGTACCGTCACGACAATGGTTGTTGCGCGACTAAGTGGAATTAGGTAAATTACCATAATTTTATGTTGCCAATGCTAAGCGCGAACAACCCATCTTTACTTGATAATATATCATTGATACCAACCCCATATCAAAAAGTGTAACGTCCCACAGAAAATAAAAGCGAAAGATTTGTCACACTTTGACATAAATTACCATCATTTCACACTACATCTATGGATCCCCGATCAATACTGATCTATAGATCGTTGGATCCATGAATGAAGTGCACGTACAATTGGTGATTCGTCATACCACTCTAGTATTGTATTGTTGCAATTGTACTATTTTATTTTGAGTAGAATGTATTCTTGTTAAAGTAGCCCGTTGATTCGTTAACATAACTTTATATGAAAAGGAGGTAGGATACTAGCTGTCCCCCGCGGTTTCACCTTCATTCCCGAGGCATGTAACATTTTCCCGGCACAAAATAGTGTCATATGTGTTATTCCAGTGCATTTTCTATATAAGTGCCAAGTTTCATCCAAATCCGTTTGGTAGTTTTTGCGTGAAAGAGTAACAAACGTCCTACACACACAAACACGCACATACAAACTTTCGCATTTTTTTTGCGTGTCAATTTTTTGCTGAAACTTGCTTAGGCCAGAATTCTGCCAGACGTACTGTGTCGTCTGTAGCATTATACAGGTCTTCTGGAGATGAGGGGTACGGAGGGCACGACAATAGATGTGTCATTGTCTGAGGGGAGGCGCCGCAAGTACACTGGTTGCTTGTGTTGTAACCCCATCGGCACAGATTGTCCATGCAACGGACTTTCGCATTTATAATTTATTTATTTATTTATATTATTTTAGTGGGATTTATATTGCTCGTAATTGCTGAGTTTATTGCCGGCTAAGTAAAAACAACCTTGCGAACCGGTATTAGAGTCAGACTATTCATAAGTGCTTGTAAAGGCCTATTTGAATAAAAATATTAAAATTTTTATTAACATAAATTTCGTTTTAGAGAATCGCAGTGACGTGAAAATAATAAGGTTTTATAAGAAGATTAATATTTTAAGGAATTTTACAACACTAAATTCGTATTGACAAAGTTTTTGGGAAATACCTTAGCTTAAAATATTTAGAATCGTATAAATAAATAAATAAATATACTTGGACATTCTTTACACACGGCCATCTGATCCCAAACTAAGCAGAGCTTGTACTATGGAAACCAGATAACTGATGTACTACATATATACACAATATTTATTTTTCTAAATACATACTTCAATAGATATTTATACACAGATAGTATAAAGAATTGATACAGACTAAATAAGAAAGCTAGTCTTGAAGTCGAGCGGTCTACGTTAAAAATAAACTTTAAGTCTCTCAAAGCTTTCGTCCTTGATGGGTTCAAGATATTTTTATAAATAGCTTAGGTACATTCGATTTGCCGGCGTTCCCAACGGATCTTATGCTTTTCATAGAATAAATTCATTTTTAAATATTCTGGTAGTTCTTTATACACCATTTCTGATTCCAAATTAAGCAAACTTTACAATGGAAACCAGAAAACTGATATTCTAGATATATATACACTTACTTCTGACATAATAAGTTAAAAGTAACCTTCCGAATCGGTATTAGAGTCAGACTATTCATAAGTGTTTGTAAAGGCCTATTTGAATAAAAAAAATATTTGAATTCGAAAGTATTTGAATATTATACATAAAAACCTTCCACTTCAATCACTCTATCTATTAAAAAAACCGCATCAAGCCGTTGCGTAGTTTTAAAGATTTAAGCATAGATGAAGATTTAAGCATACATAGGTATATAGGGTCAGAGAAAGCGACTTTGTTTTTTACAATGTAGTGAAGATATACAGAATAAATAAAATATAAAAATACAGAACAAAAAGATATGTTTCTTCACAAATGTTTGTTTGTGTCGAAATGGAAACAACAAAATGTATTTTTTTACAAATACCAAAAACATAACTGTCAACTCGTAACTAACAGAGACATTGATATTTTTAATTCAAAGTTGTGTCGGTTCCAGAGTCAATTAAAAAAGATTCTGTTTTAGATTTTTATGCCGTATCTAATATTTAATTTACAATAAGTAAATATCTAATTCCTTCTAGCGAAACATTTTTTAATTTTTACTATAATGCGTCTAGGCATACATTGATTGGAATATAATCTAGTTCAATACCTTTAAATGTATACAATTGTCTTTTCAAGATTATATTCTGTATTGTGTGCTATAATAAATAAATAAATAAATAAATAAATAAATAAACTCGCTTATAATTTCTCTAACCTACATTCATGAGAGTTACCAGCCTCTTCACAATTTCCTTATTTTCTTTCGTTCCTTACCTAACTTCCTCAATGTAATTTCCACTCTATTTAAATAACCTTAATGCCTATAATGGCTAGGTGATGCCGATGATTTACGAACAGCGAGTTTGAAAATTATTATAAATATTCGTTTGAATTACACCTACGCCAGTACTTTAGATGAAAGCTATGTAGGTCAACGGTTTGTTGTGGAATTTTTTAGGGTTCCGCATTGTAATAATCTATAGAACCTTATTGTATACCACGAGGCGTAGAGATGTATATTCTAGTCGGTGAAATGTGTGTACTGGTAATATGTCTCCGTCTACGGAATCGTGGGCGTTGAAATCTGATTCATTTTCTGTATATATAATATTTGACACTTTATTATGAACTCTTCCCAATGAAAGAAAAATATAAAAGCATTCCCCTCTCAATTTCAGCCACTGGTACTGTTTTAAAGCTTCCCTTATTCAATATTCTCATGGAACAGGGTGTCTTCTTCTTCCTCCAAACACACATTACACCTATTTGACTAATAAAAATACCAAACATAACCACTGATAAATAACCACAATCAATATATCAAGTGATGTAGCCAAAGGTCTCATTTTTGGATTTGAACCCACAACTGAATCACTGCATTCGACCAGTTACTAAGAACCAAACGCTTGCCTCGCGTTTTTTTTATTACCAATTAAGTGATTATTTTTCGGTCGCTTGAGAAAAGTTACTTTGGTATAATATTTTAAACGAGCCTTGCCGGCCGCCATCTGCTTCAAATCGCCCATAAATTTATATCAAAACAGCCAACTCGATACATTCCAACTTTTACATGAAAAATAATCGAATATATACAGGAGAGCGCACACGAGTCGGTATATTTAACTCTCGAGAGATTCATAAATGCGATTGGCCTCAGCAATCCCCGCAACCCCTACATATTTATGAGTACGAATCGAAAACTAGGTGCATTCGATTGTTAAACCGGCGGTGCCGTTGAATTAATCGAATTAAAAACGTTGAATCGATTGTAGACGAACGAGTCGGATTTATTTTATGCTAACACGGTAGGGAAATTTAAATTAAAATATTTGCTTTTCAAATTTGGAAAGATGTTTTCCAATATTAAAATTTGAAGTATTCTTCTTTTGAATCAACGGCAGTTTGTAAATGGAATACAAAATTGAAGGCTCAAAATTAAATTGATATTCTATTACATGCGCTTATCCCAAGCTTTTGAAGGGATCATATTTTTGTCTTGGAAATATTTTATACTAGATTTAAATAATTTACAATCTTTTTATTTATTTCATTTGTTATTCAAGCTAATGATTGCTGGTCTAAGAAGATATTTTAAGTTCCTTCATGCCTTGTGGTGAACATTGACGCCTTCCTCTGAACACTTTACCAATGGAACGTAATAATTTCGAAACAAAGAAATGTAATTATTACCTTGCACGCCCCGAGAATAGAACCCAAAGCCACAGTACCTCTAGCCGAGCTTCCGACGTTTAGGTTACATCGTCAATTCCAAAATTCGATCAAAAAGGTTATTTAAACTCATTGCTGCGACATAATATAGAAAAAAAACCATTCAATGTCTATGGTCTACAGTAAAATGAAATCCCAATTCCGTTAAAAACTTTATAGCTTCAAATTGAACCTTCGTCCTTTGATCATAGAGACTTCTTTACTCTCCCCCTCTATTTACCATAACATTTCATTGACACGGAAGCCAAGTTAATAGCTTTATTATAAAACACACCTTTCGATTATCAACATAATGGAATATAGCCAATCACTCAATTTAAAAAGCTGTAACTCATCAATCGATGGGAAAACATTAATGGTTATTTTATGGGTGAATAAAGGCACCTGCCGAATCGGTCACCATGAAATTGACCGCGACTTGGGCCCAATACGTGACCTTCTAATGTCCATTAACTGATGTTGTATATTAATGGAATATTAAATTGTAAATTTACAAAGGTTTGATTGAGTGGAACGGGAACACTTATTTGATAGAAGAAGCGACGCGCGACGCACTGTTATGAATGCTTTGAATTAATAATAGTACTTATGAGGGTCGTCATTTAAGGTTAAGTCAGTAATATATATAAAGGTTAAATCAAATTGTAGGATTTAGTAGACATTTTTAAAAAGCGGCCTAAGCTCTTGCCGTTGCACCGGTGCAAAATATTTGACGAAAACGTATGGTATTTGTGGGTTTTCATTTTGTTAATTTTAATTATTTGTTGACCTCTCACCGGGTGGACTGATGGTCTAGTCAGAATTGCTGATAGTCGCTGGATTCAGACGGCATTTCTATAGCTGAGAAATCCATGGGGGAGGCCTATATTCAGCAGCTGACAGCTATTTGGACCTGCCTATCTCTACCCGACCTCTCACTCCACTGACGAAACAATATAGAAAGAAAGAAAGATACAAATGTATTTGTGACAAAGGGAAAAATAACAAACATAAAATTTACAAAAAGAAACGAGGTACATAATTGCCACAAATTGGTCCTCCAACTCAGTATGTGGTTGGCTGTACGTGCCAATGTAGGTACGTATAGCCAACGCTGATCTTCCGTTGGGGCCGGCATGTGAAAATATAGACATATACCTATACATTATAGACAATATAGACATTATAGACAAAACATATTCAGATTTGACCGGGAAAGTACCTACACTTATCTTCGAATACTATTTTTTAATCTTCACTACCTTACAGCCTCCTAAAAATATTCCTGCGAAGCTAACTCCGACCATTGAACCCTTTCAAGCTATTTCTTCTGCGAACAAATCTAAGTAATGATGTCGCAAATACAGAGAAATTCAGGGGTAGAATAACTTAAAACGATGGAACACAGACTTCGTCTCAGTTTTTCATCAAAGGTTCCATTTTTTCCTCCGTCAAAAGATTTTATTTCCCCGAAAATAAAGCAGATGGTACTCTGTGGAAAGTTTAATCCGAAACGTCAGGTGTCTGTAAGACCTCATTACTACCGAGTTGGCCATAATTTCACCCAACAAAGAAGTTTCGACAGTTTTCTAGTTCATACCTCAGAGATTTATGTCTTAAAACGATTTTTAATGACCGTTTTATATTTTAGAAGTTTGTTAATGAGCGCTTTAATGTTTTGCCCAAAACATTATGTTTCTTTTGTCGTGCTGGAAACAAAACATTTTGGTCAGTGCGTTTTTTAAATTGATATGTACATTTTTAATAAATAACTATTTTATTTAAGAGTGTTATTGAAATGACGTGCTTTTTTTTTTAAAGCCAGTTCTCGTCGAACTATATTCAGATAACATCCGTAGCTTTGACCTTCATAAGTGCCCACCGCGGACCTAAACTGAACTAAAGGTGTAAAATTGTGCTTATTAAGTGGGAATCTATTACTACGACTCCGCCGCAGTTCACCCGTCCGTCCGTCTGACTGTCACAGCGCTATATCTTTTGAGACATAATTACATACCCTTGATAATTTCATACTAAGAATAAAAAACGAGTATTTTTGGTTTTGTTAGTACCTACGGCCGTACGAATACTTTGTGGGCGAGATTGAGTCGAACTTAGTCACTTTTTTAAGGTTTTGTAAATAGACCACCTGATGTTTGCAACACCATGGGCATCGCCAATGCGTTACTGACCCTGAGACGTGAAGTTGTTAAGTCTCGTGTGCCTGTAATTTCACCGGCCCCCTTACCTTTTTAAACGAAACACCGTAATACAAGTGCACTACTGCATCACGGGGGCTATGGAGCTCTAGTACTTCAAAAATATATTATGTATATTACTAATTTTACCCGTGTTCCCGGGGGATATCACATTTTCCCGGGATAAAAAGTAGCCTATATGTTATTCCAGTATATGCTCTATCTATGTGCCAAGTTTCATCCATATCCGTTTAGTAGTTTTTGCGTGAAAGAGTAACAAACATACTTACATATAAATATTTCCTCTTTATAATATTATTGGACTTTTAGTAAGGATCCTTAATTTTTTTGAAAACATTATATAGCCTATAGCCGTCCTCGATAAATGCATTATCCAACACTGAAAGAAATTTTTAAATCGGTCCAGCGGTTCCTGAGATTAGCGCGTTCAAACAAACAATTTAGTTTATTAGTATAGATTTATATTGATACTAAAGAAAATGGGTAACAACATTCTTCAATTTACTCGCATAAATTCTTTGTTTATTTCAGTCTATTCGTGACATAAAGCGAGATAAGTTCCCTGTTTTTTGCTTGCCATTCAAAAATAGCTTTAATGGCACGAGTAGACAAGATACAAGGCTTATCCATTTCTACATTTACCTTTTTATATAACTTGCAATGGCAGCAGTCGACTGGATAAATCATATTACCAGTTCCTGCGAAGCCGTTAGTTATTTATAAACGGAAAATTCTAAGGAATTGCAAGTTTTTTTGAAATATCAATGTCTATATTTGTAAATCTCTTACTTGGAATCTTGGAAATATTATAAAGTCGCTATTGGTATAAACTTGAATTTGTTACAGTACTTTTATACTTTGAAATAAGACTAATCGTACTTATGTGTCATGTTATCTTTGTGTTTCTTTTATGTGTTTTGTGTTGAAATAAAGAGTATTTTGTATTATGTTGGTTTAACATTGAAATCACAAAAATACTATCTTTCAATGTAAGTCTATATACTATTGGAAGTTATCTACATTATTATTTATTATATATCAGTACACTAATATTATAAAGAGGAATGTTTTGAAATTTTGTATGTAACAAATAAACTTCAAAACCACGGGACCGATTCCAAAAATTCTTTCAGCGTTGTGAAGCTACACTATCTCTGGGAGACACAAGCTATATTATATTTTCAAAGAAATTAGGGATCCTTACTAAAACTCCAATAATGTAACCCAAGGTGTAAAAAAAATCCTTACATCGCGTGCGCTGCGAAAACTATGATTATAGAAAGAACAAAATAATGTAATGGAACATCCCTCGGGAACGCGGGTGTAACCGCGGGGGACAGCTATTGAAAAATAAAAAGATAGATTTTTACTTCACTAGTTTAGGTTAATTGCCTCGGTGGCAGAGTTGTATAAAGTTTGGCTCGAGACCCGAAGGTCCTGGATTCAAATCCCGGATTGGGTAAATAAAACCTTAAAACATATTCAGTGTAATGCGCGTCTCCTTATATATATAATAAGATTATATATATATAAGATAATTTTGGAGGTTATATCAGGATTTGGCGCTTTTAGCACTGTATGTGCTCATTAGTTGGGAATTTTGTTTCTTCGAATTAAAATCTTACGGACCTGTGAATTGTGCAAAGTTTGGGTATTTTATAAATCTTCAAAGATGTTTAATAACGTAACGCTTTTTATGGAGACTTCATCCATAAGGAAGCTACTACCTTTCCCACTTCGATCGTGAAGCACTTGTATTACTGTGTTTCGGTTAGAAAGCTAAGGGGGCCGGTGAAATTACAGGCACATGAGACTTAACAACTTCACGTCTCAGGGTGGCGCTTGGCGATGCAAATATCTATAGACGGCGGTGACCACTTACCATTAGGTGGACCGTCTGCCTGTTTGTTACCCTTATTGGCATACATATAAAAAATTGTTTTGTATATGAGTCATCTAAGTGAATACCACTGGTAATGCATATGTTGGTACCATAATGATTTGAATACCTATTGAACCTATTGTTGTTATTTTTATTGAACAAAAGTTATGGAATATTACCAAGAATCTTTCTATAGGGTATGGATTGAATAATAACCTTCATTTACCTTTTGTAACCTTGAGTTTGTTTGACGGGTTGGTGTTGTGGTTAGATACCCCGTATAATAAGCAGGTCGTGAATTCGATTCTCATCTAAAACTATTTCACATAATAAAAGTAGTATCCTACTAATATTATATTAGTATTACATATGTATATAGATATTTACAGCTATGGTATATAAGTATTAAGGTTTAATTTTTTTTTTTTTTTTTTTTAATAAATTTTTGCATAACGACGTGATTAAGATACTCTCGATTCCCAGGTTTTGCATTGTTCCATTTTTTACCTATGGCCCTGAATTGGTAATGTGGTGGAGGGACGGCTACAATGTCCACCACATATCACGTTGGGACTTCAAAAATCTTTCCCCAAATCGGTGGGAATATGGGTCTCATTACTTATAGGACCTCTGCTTACCTCTTCAGCGATAATGGGTGTGAAGATATGTTAAGACTCCGATACATTCACTATTTCATTTTATAAGGAAGAAGCGAAACCGCTGTTTCGTAATAGACCACGAAACTAAATAAAAAAAAAAACATATTCCGTCTTTTTTCCCTAAAAACAGGGTGTAGAGACAAATTTCTCGGCCCATTGCGTTACCAGTGTCCATCCATGGTTACCGGGTGGCAATAAAATCGGCCCGGGTCACCCGGCCGTTAACGGAATATGATATTGGATATTTTTTTATGGACCGGTCCAAAAAAAAGGTAGCTGTTATGAACTCGACTACCTCGTGATAATTATTTTATTATTCTCTCTATTTATCCTGTGGTTTTACTCGTGCTTTATTTGAATTAGAATTTTATATTAAAGAAAATTAAGATACTTAGTTATAAGTAGGTAGATATTAGGAATATAAACAAACGATATTTGCTATCTTAGAGACGCCTCTAACGATTTGGATGACAAAAATATGTGTAATAAGGTTTTGCTATTTAAGTTTATCTATATGTATAACTACGTATATTGTCTGAGGCCAACCCTCTTTAGGAAAGCTTTTGTTAATCACTTGGAGCAAGGTATAGATGCACATGGTCATTAGTATAGGTACTGTTAAACCTCCTTAGTAATAAGATTCGAAATTCAATGTTAATTGTAAATAAGTATTATACTGGTATTAAGGATCATCTATTAGAGCCAGAAGTGTCTGATCCTCCATCATGGAGTTATTGAGTGATATATACAAAAATACGCTTTATAATATTAGTAGATAGAATGGACCTTCACTGAATTCTAATAATTACTATGGGTTTTGGGCTTATCATATTTTGATTGGGCATTTTTTCTCTCCCATTATCCTCATTTACACAGACGTATCATGGCAACACTAGATCAATTTTGCCCAAAATCTTACTTTAGGGAGACCTAGGAGATTTGTGACAGAGACGATTTCTCCCTACCTAGCTAGCGAGCTGGTAACTTCTGACGGTTTGTCGGTTTAGACACACGCTACTTCGCTCAGTAGTCTTTGTTTTTGTTGAATATCTCGGAAACAATAATAATTTAATTAATTTTGATAATTGATTTGGAAAGGGAAGGAGTGATGCTAGATTAATTCACATAGGTCATAACTGTGAATGTTTCTTAAGCGAGATATGTCCCATAAATTAAAAATTGTCACAACTCTCCTAAGTTTGTTATTCTTTCACGCAAAAACTACGGAAAGGATTAAGATGAAACTTAGCACATAGATAGAGCATGCCTTAGAATAATATATAGGGTACTTTTTATCCCGGGAAAAAGTAATATCCCTCGGGAGCAGCTAGTAATTTGATAATATACCTAATTTACTCCCCTGAGAAGCATCGCTACGTCGGGGCACAAGGCACGTGTCGAAACGAAAACAAAATAATAACACACGATCAAACAAGTTTATTAGTATGTTTGTTTATCTAATTATAATAATCCACCCGTTTCACCCAAGGAGGGGGATTATGCCAGACACAGATTTTATAAATACACGAATAAAATATTTTTTAATTTAGGTCGGGAGGTATTAGATACTAGTGACCTCTGGTGCGCTTGAAAGAGTGGAATAATGTAAATGTACCTTTATAGATAAATCTACATGTAAAATTCTAAATTATGGGGAAAACCCCAAGAAAATTTATTGATAAATAAAAAGATAGTGGACAAATAGACAGACTTAAAAAGTGAATTTGTTTTAAACTATAAGGAGATAAGAGAAGCGAAAAGATGTTGATGTGATCTTCAAACCTACCAGTATCAACAACTTAAGCCTAAAGGAATTTCTTTGTTATATGAAGCGTGAAATAATGTTTGTATTTTCCTCACGCAGCCATTAACATTAACTCATCATATTTATCATTGTTATGTACGCTTTCAAGCACTGTCGTAATGAATAATTGTAGGGATTTGTACACGAGTTATGACGGCACATAAAACGCTGAACACATACCGTGATGAACAAACTGATTGTCTAATTTGAACAATGTGTATAATAGCACGAATGTGGTATGAGGTTAGGTAAACGGTAAAGAAAATGTTAGTTTAGTGACCTCTATGTTTCTTATAATGAACTAAAATGTTTTAATCACGCAAAAGTACACGAGTGCTTAGTGCTTCCATATTTGATTACTAGATGGCGCTGCTTGTCACCGGCCAAGTGTTTACAACTAGCGCCACCTAGCGATATAAACATGTACTAATCGTTCACGCTAATTTCGTGTAAACGTAGTACTGTATAGTTTTACCTAGATGGCGCTAGCTCTGCAATAAACATGTAAAATTTGTAAAAAAAAATATTTTCTTTAAAGAACGTTAATAAATAACAAATCTTTCATATTATTTAGGTTCCTTAAACAATTTTGTGTTCCAAAAAGAGAATTTGAATACATAAAACTTTGAATACAAATAAATATTCAAATAAAACACACATCGCGCTATCAACATTTTTTAATGTTTCGGTATATATACAATTTGATAGGTAATACTACTGTACTTGCTTCGGCAGTACATATACTAAAATTGGAACGATACAGAGAAGATTAGCATGGCCCCTGCGCAAGGATGACACGCAAAATCGTGAAGCGTTCCACATTTTTTGAAGAATCATAATCCAGTATTCTCATTTGGGGCGGCGCAATATATTGCACCTTCACTCGCCGGACAGTACGTTTTCTGTACTTAGTTCTTTTCTTTACCTAATTTTAATTGTAATTTTTTTTTTACTTTCAACTAACATTGTTTGTAAGCATAAGTTTCTTGTAATTTTAATAAATTTAATTAATTAATGTATTTTCTCCCTATTCAGTCTATTTACATAACAAGAGATTTTGCTTTTTTTAATCGCCAGCCTGAAGCCCACCTTCTTTATGAATGGTATAGTTGGTCAACTATACCTGTAGTAGAGTGGTCACTCTACCACAGGTGCAAGGTGTAAGTGCATGTGGGTCATCGGTATACTCTTTAGCCGCATCTTACGATACCCTAGAGATGGAGCCGGCGTGGTACCATTAATCGTTAATATACTATCAACATAATTAAAAAAGACACAAGTATGTTTATAGTAATAATATTAATAAACAAATATCCAAAAATATTATATTATATAGAGATTGTATGTACTACTATGTATTGTGGAAACCCTAATGTAGGTATTACATAGTAATTTTTAAATACCTATATGTTTGTATAGAAATTTTCACCCGGAAAACATCTAGGTAATTCTTGCACACAAATATTTATAATAAAGTTCAGAATCATTCCTCAAATAATTATTAGCTCAATAAATGAAGCTTATTTTGAAAGCCATAAAGATGATTTTTCAATGACAATCCGAGCTGTCAAAATGAGCCTTTGACAGTAAAACATCAACTTTAACCAAAAACCTTTTATTATTTATTCAGACTCATTCAAATTCTTTACAATAACGGACCACGTTATGCTAAAGGCCGCCAGCAACTCCATCCTTAGTATCGACATCACTATCGTTGTCTTGTGTCTCGTCCAAATCTTCGTCGTAGTTCCCGTGTAAGGGATCCATACAAAAATAACCTGGTGTTTGTAACGAGCTATTTCTTTGGGACCTTTTATTACTGATCGAAGAAGAATCAGGTACAAGTTCTATCTGGAAGGAGGAGCTTGCACGCGTAATACTGTCAATTCTCATTAACGCTGGCTGCTTCACTTCTGTATGTATTTTAGACGTCAAATTCAATTGAGAAGTTCTAGCTAGAAATATGGCGTCCGATATGAGTTTTTGACAGATGTATTTCTGTTCGGTTTTTAAACCACGCATTTGGACTTTCAGATTCGTACAGAAGGCAGCGCAGTCGTCTTCTTGTTCTGTTCGAACTTTTTCGACTGGTTGGTCTGGTTCAGCTAGTGTTGCTGGTTCAACTGTTGTATCAACCTTTTTCTTTTTTAGTTTCCTTTTTCTACGTTGTGGCTCTGTGGTTACTTCTTGCTGTATACAAAAATATTGAAAAAGTTGAATCTGTATAAGGACTGTTTCATATTTTTTTGAATTATTTATTAACCAATAAATAGGACAGATGTTAGGACATTCTTAATATGACATAATATACCTACCAAGTATTTTTCTAAATAGACATACACTTAAATAGAAACATATCGTTAGACACAAAAGCAGACATGTTCATGTGCACAATTGTTTTTGTCCTTGATAGGAATCGAACCCACGGCCGAACCTAGTCGATAAATAATATTTCAGCTCCGACGCCCCGGTACATACAAAGTAAATGCGCCAGAGTTGATTTGTAGTAACTGTTATCCAGACTGGAGGGAGATGTATATATAGTGCGGTCTCTCTCTATCGCCTGCCAACGACGCAGCTGTCTGTCTGCTACCTCGAAAAAACACAATCATATTTGATACATACTTACATTGCCATCGGCATTCTTATTCCTCCTCGGATTGTACACATCATCCAAAAATGTAGACATTAAATTATAAAATGGCCAATCAGGTTTAAATATTTGATCTGTATCACATCCCGATGCCACAGATTCCATAACTTTACTCCGTAACTTCCTATAAGTAGACATTAGAGTGTCCCTTTTCTTTTTAATTTCCACAATAGGGAAGTTACCGTCTTGTAAATTAGTTCTGATTCTATACCACGCGTCGTAAAGATCCTTTTGATTTTTGTGCTCTGCAGTTTTTGTGTTCCATAGGGCAGGTTCAGTCGCATATAGTTTTAAAAACTCGAAAATAGCTTCATTAGGCCACTCCATATTTTCGCTTGACATTACACAATTTACAAGAGGACGGTCGGTTGATGAATAAATTGCTAACGCGCCACGTCGCGCTACCTCGGGTCCCCCCGCGCGGACGCTTCGGTGCGCCGCATCTGTCCTTGTCTTTTAACATCGGGCGATAAGGGACAGACCGTCTGTCACGCTTGGGGTGTTTCGGTGAGCGTGTGTAGGTAGAAGTGTGAGTGCATTGTGAGCTAGGTTTGTATTTGTGTGTGTGAGTCGAGGAAATACGCGAGTCGGCGCGTGAATCGAGTTCGTAGCATCACGCGCCGCGCGTGATATCTATAATAGGTACGTTTTGAGTGATCTATTGAATCCTTCTCATTATAATCCCTACTAATATTATAAATGTGAATGTAAGTTTGTTTGTAAGCTATCACGCGAAAAATATTTAACCGATCATCATGAAACTTTGTAAATATATTCTTGGAGGTATTAGAAGTAACATAGGATACTTTTTGTGCTGGAAAAATGTTATTTCCCTCGGGAACGCGGGTGAAACCGCGGGGGACAGCTAGTAATATTATAAATGCAAAAGGTTGTGAGGATGGACGTATGGATGTAACTCATTCACGCAGAAACTACTGAACTAATTTGAATGATTTTTTTTATTTCGAGAAAATATAAAATATAATATACTACGAGATCGTGGGTGAAACCGCAAGGCACAGATAGTTTTAAAGATGAGAGTGGATGTATGGATGTTTGCTACTTCACGAAAAAAATAGTTTATTGCCTAGATTAACACATACCTATTATAATACTTTTCATTCCGGGAAATTTAAACATTCCACGGGAACGCGATGGAACCGCGAGCGACACCTAGTTGTTACCTATCTACCATGTATCGTAGATTGTAGGAATTTACAACCGCGTTTAAAAAAAGGAGGAGGTTCTCAGTGTATAACTAAATTATAGCATTCGGGAATAACTTCTTTAGTTATTTATAAACCGATTTTAATTGGAAACTAGTCAAGTTTGTCAATAATCAGGCAGACGATTCACCTGATTTGCAACACTAGCCAATTCGTAGTCAACCCTGAGACAGCCCGGCTAGCTCAGTCGGTAGAGCATGAGACTCTTAATCTCAGGGTCGTGGGTTCGAGCCCCACGTTGGGCGCAAATCTTTTTTAATGTAGTAATTAAAAATATCAGTAAAGTAATTAAACAATAGGAAGTTGTAGTTAAATACAAAATCTACTACAAATCTTTCGCATCCAAACTATATACTTCAGGAATAAAATATATTTTGGTTCCAATTATTAAAGACCGGAGAAATAAAACGTCGAAATAGTTCACAAGCTTTTATTAGCAATGCTACAACTTCACTCTTTGAACTCCTAATCTCAACTGCCTCTAGAGTACACGTGCCACTCCCCACCAAACATTATATTAATCCACCGGAAGTCCATTATTATTTCTGAGGTTGGTGACAATACTGGCTATAACACGTGTGCTCTCAATTAATCTTATTCTAATTATTATTATGTACAAATATTTATTTATGTGTATATCCATTCCAAGGCAGAAATCTGCTATCAAATAAATACACAAACACAAATATTTTATGAGCAACGGATGAGTGATGTAATTCCGGGACTGACGTCACATATTCTAATTGGACAGTTATACAAAGATATATGAAACAACATAGTTTCTTACACAATATAGTTCAGGTGGTATTGTTTCTTCAAGGCACATAATTTAAATTGTGTGTCAAGTGTTTAGCAAATTTAATGGAAATCTGTGTTCTCTGTCTACCCTAATGGGAGATTAGCGTGATAATATGAATACATAATATTTAGTTTTATGTATTATATACTTATATTTTGAGTAGTAGAACTTTTAGTGCAGAGTTCGTCCGGGGAAGTACTACCACCTTACAACCTTCCGTCGTGAAGCAGTAGTGCACTTGTATTACTGTGATTCGGTTAGAAAAGTAAGGGGTCGGTGCAATTAGAATCACATGGGACAACTTCACGTCTCAGGGTCGACAACGCATTGGCGATGCCTCTGGTGGTGCAAATGTCCATAGGGGGCGGTGACCACTTACCATCAGGTGGACCGACTGCTCATTTATCGGCCCACATGGTTTAAAACACAGACGTAAAGCTGTTAAGTCGTACTACTGCTTCGCGGCGGTAATGGGTAAGGTAGTAATACTTCCCCGGACGATTCTGCACTAAGAGCAATACCTTCTTCGTAATATTTCATTGCTGAATATATCTATAGATGGAACTAAATAAACCGACTCGAAGATTCACGACTAAGATAATTCTATTCGGCATCTTCACTGTAGGTACCGAGCCAGCAATTACTAACTATCAAATTGTTGTTTAATCAAGTTATACTATAAATTAACAAGTTAAGAAGCAATTTAACTGACAAATTATTTACACTGTTTATTGTTATTTATATTAGAGGAGAATAGAGCATATTAATTTAAAAATCATATTAAGAATCATTTGAAAGAAAGAGTGTATTACAAGGGTATTGTTAGTTATTATTTATATTCGATATAATAATAATAATAATAATAATAAATATGCCGGGACATTCTTTACACACGGCCATCTGGTCCCAAACTAAGCAGAGCTTGTACTATGGAAACCAGATAACTGATATACTACATATACTACTTTTTTTTTCTAAATACATACTTATATAGATATTTACACCCAGACACAGAACAAACAGACATGTTCATGCACACAAATGTTTGTCCTGGGTGGGAATCGAACCCGCGACCTTCGGTTTGGCAGTCAGAGCGTTAACCACCAAGCCAAGTGGCCTGTCAAGACATGACACAGATATGTCTGATATAGATATCATTATTCGCTGACTCCAATATATTATAGTACAGGCAGATGATAGTAGGTGCCTACAGTATATTTATGAAAACATAATATTTGTACATCAAAATATTAGTCTATATGTAAAAAAGTGTGCACTCTATCAATACTAGAAATAAGACTTGTCACTTTTGTATATAGACTGCAAAAAGTACAAGCCTCACTTACTGCACGCATCTATAATAAAATCCCTGCTGAAATTTAAATTTGCCTTTACAAAAATTTAAGGAAAGAATTAAGACTGTTTTAGTACAAAAGGCTTTCTACAACACAATGATTTTAATGACGACAATGCTTGGGTGTAGCGCTCGCTCCAGCAGGACACATCTTTATGTACAGAATCTTATTTTAAATAGAGTAATTGCTCAGTTTATTGTCGGATCTTCTCAGTAAAGGCAACCTTCCGAACCGGCGTTAGAATCTGACAATTCATAAGCGCCTGTGAAGGCTTATTTGAATAAAATATTTCATTTCATTCCATTTCATTACAAATAGTCTACCATTTTATTTTTATTTATTTTGTATTATTAAATATATGTGTCGATATTTGTTGTTGGTTTGCGGGGTGTGTAGATCCTGACTACCACGCCATAGGTACTGGGTTCGATTCCTATACAAGAAACATTATTGTGTGCATTAACATGTCTATTTATCTTGGTGTAAAAATACAAGTAATTATAAAATTTGAAAGTATTAAAAGAGGTATTGAATATAATGTAATAACATTTTTTTTAAAGGTAATTACAGAATGTCAATTAAAACTTGCCAAGTTTAAAAAATCCGTCCTGATTATACGAATAAAAAAGATGTTATGAAGTAAGAAAATCACTATTTTATTTGCAAGAATTAAAAACTTGTATAACATGGCAGCCACTTAAAACTTTTTCTTATCTGTTATTTTATTACTCCGAAATTTTCTTAGTATAATTCGTCCGTCACAAATTCAAAGTAAAACCATTTTAATGTCTAGTAACCCGTCAAACGGGTAGTCGGTCCACCTGATGGTAAGTGGTCACCACCGCCTATGAACATTTGCGACACAAGGGGCATCGCCAATGCGTTGTCGATCTTGAGACGTAAAGTTGTCAGGTCTCATGTGCCTGTAATTTCACCGGCACCCTTACCTTTCTAACCGAAACACAGTAATACAAGTGCACTACTACCTCACGGTGGAAATGGGTAAGGTATTAGTACTTCCCTGTACGATACTCTACTACTCTTAATATCTACTAAAGGTATTTCTACGATTCTACCAAGAACCGTCAGTGTTTACAAGAGCAGTAACACAATACAGCCGTATTTAATACTGTATGCAAACTTCAATCAAGACCCGGCGGAGACATGCGCCGAATATAAACAACTGGCAGTACGAATCAAATATGCACTACAAGTCTAATAACTGCATGGTATTGGCGTGTATGCTGTTATGCATCAGTAAACTTAATTAAACCTATGTACATCTTATGCTACTAATCCCGTTTGTTTGTTACGCTGTCACGCAAAAACTACTTAACCGATCATTTGTACACATATTCTTGGAGGTATTCGAAGTAACATAGGATACTTTTTCTGCCGGGAAAATGTTACATCCCTCGGGAACGCGGGTGAAACCGCGGGGAGCGGCTAGTATTATATATCGACACTGAGTCGTGAAGTTATGAAATCTCATGTATCTGTAATTTCACCGGCGACATTCTAACCGAAACACAGTAATAAAATTGAACTACTGCTTCACGGCGATAATGGGTAAGGAGGTAGTACCTCTGACGAACTCTCTCTATAGCTCTTCTGCTACTGATCTTTGTTCTATGTCTCCGGCCAAGATTCAACTTATCGACATATACAGTCGATAAGTTATAAGTTTTAGAAAATCTTAAAACAACAGAATTTTAAACAAGCCAGGCGATTGTCTATTGCTCTTGAAATCTATTATTGATTGATTTCTATCTCTTTTATACATTTGTGCGTAGACAGAGATAATAATAGGAGCGTCAAGGTATCGGCAAATCGACTTCGAATATTCGAAGAGCGTTACATAATCGCACAGTTTCCCTAACCAAATCAGCTGAAATTTTGCGCATATATTTATTTTTGGTAACGATGTAGGTGACGTCATTCTAAATCCAATATGGCGGACGTGACAACATGGTAATTTATTATTTCCTTAACCACCTCCATGTTATGGGATGGCAAATGAAAGGGTTCGTCGAGCAGAATACGTGACGTCATTTATTCGCTTTAGTACAGGGATGAAAAATTACTTGTCTCTTTCTAAAGGAACCATAAATATTTTCAGATATTCATAAAAAAATTAAAATGGATTTAGGCCCGAAAAAGACGATCTTGTAAGTCTAAGCTACTAAAATTACCACTGGTTCGGTAACTAGCCTTCAATTGAGAAGACCCGGCAAGAAACTTGGTAAGATATTCTTTTTATTGGACTTATTTGCTACATATACAATGTCACCATCCAAAACAGACTAGCATTTTAAATATGAGCATGACTGCTGCTCTTTCAAGAACGTATTCAAAAACTGTCAGACTTTTCAAGGCACCACTTAAAAACTGTTCTATCATGTACAGCCAGTAAAAAAAATACTGTACTGATCCAAAAGTTAATCATCAATAATAATCCTTAATATTTGAAGACAAAATCAATGAAGAGGCAGGTATTTTAAAAATGTGTCAACAAAAATCTTTTTTTTTTTCTATATTATGGATTAGTATTATGCTGACCGTACAATCCTTTATTCGTAGACAGTGGGTACTTTGAGCTGGAGTGGACTTAGTGGGATTGCGATGCATTTTGCAGCAATCAACGACTGCGTCTCAGATCTTATGTCGAGGCACGCCTCTTCACAGTACCTCGCGTTAGAGACCTTGCATACTGCTAAATATGATTTATTTTTGCGTACATTTATTTTACCTGTTATAAATAAATCTCCCCCAGGATATTCTTCACACATGGTTACCTGATCCCAAGTTAAGCAGAGTGAACTGCTTGTACTATGGCTACCAGGTAACTGATAAACTACATATACTACTTTTTAAATGCATATATACATATATAGATATTTACACCCACACACAGAGCAGGCAGAACTTGGCAGTCAAGGTCTCTAACCACCAAGCCAACTGGCCCGTCAAATAATTATAATAATAAATAAATATCTTGAGACATTCTTTACACAAGGGCATCAAGTCGAGGGTATACTATACCGCCTGAATCTAGCGACTCCCTGACCAGGTCATCGATCTACCTGGTCAGAGGTCATCCCGGTCAGATTTCTGAAATATCAGTACAACAACTATAAATAGAAAATAAAGTAATTAATAAATTTCCTTGGACATTATATACAGGGCAATCTGGTCCCAAACTAAGCAGAGCTTGTACTATGCAAACCAGATAACTGATATACTACATATACTACATATGACAGGCCAGTTGGCTTTGTTGTTAGCGACTCTGACTGCCAAACCTATGGTCGCGGGTTCGATTCTCACCCAGGACAAACATTTGTGTGCATGAACATGTCTGTTTGTTCTGTGTCTGGGTGTAAATATCTATATAAGTATACATTTAGAAAAAAAAAAAATGGTATATGTAGTATATCAGTTATCTGGTTTGCATAGTACAAGCTCTGCTTAGTTTGGGACCAGATGGCCGTGAGTAAAGAATGTCCTAGGATATTTATATAAATACAGCTATTTACACTATTTTCTAAATAACCTGCTAAGGGACACGAAGTTCATTCAAATATAAGTTTACGGTGCTGTGGTAACAACTATTCGTACAAATAAACAGAAAATTTATTATCTATATCACATACTGCTTCATATAATAATTACGAAGTTTGAGAATATGGACGTATGTTTAGATGTATGGATGTGTGACTATATGCGCTATCACTGGATAACCGCTGGACATCTTTGGCAAATCATTTTTATATAAATTAAAAGTCAGATCTTAATCGGAAATTAAAATCCTTAGTTTTTAGGTAACGACAAATTGGAAAACTGCGCAGAAAATTTTAAAATTTGGGAAAAGAAATATCTGTTATTAGTTATCGATACTAAACAGCCCCCATTCAGGTAATACAACATGCGTCGGCGAGCCGCTTCACGAAGGCCTCGAAGAGCTTATCTCTCACGTGTTTAGTAGTGTTAGCGTAGTAAGCGACAGAGACAGAGCATAGAGGCCGCGACGAAACATCCTCGAGCTAGTGTCATTTTCCTTACAGAATCGAGCCCCTGTATAGTTTGGGACCAGATGGCCATGTGTAAAAAAATGTCCCAGAATATTTATACTTTATACTATACTTATACTAATATTATAAATGCGAAAGTTTGTGAGAATGGTTGAATAGATGTTTGTTACTTTTTCACGAAAAACTACCGAACGGATTTGTATGAGACTTTGAACATAAATACAGCATGCCCAGGAATAACATTTACACCGGGAAATGGGCACGTATATGAAATAAATGTATGTACGTAAAATTACTTAGATTTGATACCTTAATTACCTTAAACGCGTACAAAGTCGCGGGCACATCTAGTTAGTAATAAGTAAGAATCAAATCCGCCCTACTCAACAGACTTAGCCAAAGAAGTAACACAGGGTATTTATACTATGTATTATGCATTAGATAAGAACCAACTGGTTCCAGAGTCTCATTTGCAATGCGTGAAGTGTTGAGCAGTCATTTCTATGGCTACGTTTGTTGCCCCTTGACTTAACCGAGTTCAGGGTTGAGAAAGAGGTTATCGATAATTTCCTTTAGAAATACTTAACTTCTTGGTGTAGATGTTTGATTTTACCTCCTTCAGGCCGTGGTTACGTCATGCTTGTCATGCAAATGCTACATAGTATAAAACAAAGTCGCTTTCTCTGTCCCTGTATCCCTATGTATGCTTAAATCTTTAAAACTACGCAACGGATTTTGATGTAGTTTTTTTTAATAGATAGTGTGATTCAAGAGAAAGGTTTATATGTATAATACATGTGAAATCCCACGGGAACGCGAGTAAAACCGCGGGGGACAGCTAGTCTATACTAATATTATAAAGAGGAAAGATTTGTTTGTTTGTAATGAATAGGCCCCGAAACTACTGGACCGATTTCAAAAATTCTTTCACCTTTGGAAAGCTACATTATCCCCGAGTAACATAGGCTATATTATATTTAAAAAAAAAATTAGGGATCCTTACTAAAACTCCAATAATGTAACCCAAGGTGTCAAAAAATACCTCGCGGGCGCTGAGAAAACTATTGATGGGAGAAAGAACAAGATACTGTAGCATCCCTCGAGAACGCGGGTGAAACCGCGGGGGACAGCTAGTATATTATATTTTTGACATTATGATTTGTGGATTATGACGTTCTATGTATAATAATAATTATTAATCTTACTTTTAGCTGTATTTTCAACACAAGTGCCATCTAAATAAGACAAATCAGAACCTCCTTTGTCGTCCACGTTTTTAGATTTTTCAATACAGTAGTAGAAAACTCTTTTATTGGAAGATTGTAATTATTAAGATTAATGTTCAACACTAACGATCGGATGTACAAAGGAAAAAATACCTAATTAGGTGGCATCACTTCTTTGATAAAAAAAGAAAGAAAGAATGAAACCTTGTTTGTAGTTTTTACCTGTTTATGGAAGTTCCGCTCTTCCTCATCATAATTTTTTTTAATACTTTTTAATCGATTAATAAATCAAGCAGCCAGCTCTACCCATAATTACCTTATCGCCTGGCACGTCCGACTTCAGGGCTCAGTATGAAGGCACCATTACACGCGAAGCCTGCAATCAGCCTGCATTTTATTGCACCAGAGGGTAGCCGCAGCGCCTTGGGGGAGAAAAAACTATTTCTTCAGTCGCACGGATCGACGCTTCCTTTACAAATGTTTGATTTGCAGACATCTGCATTTCACTGCTTCGATTGAAAAGAAATAGATTTGTGTTGTGAGTCGGTTGTGTGTTTATTTTGTAGAGTAGCATTACGGAATTGTATTGCTTAGATAACGCCATGTGGCTTTACTCGTATTTTGGGATTGTAACATAGCCTATGTCATTTGGGATATAGTAGCTTTCTATCAGGGAAATAATTATTTTAATCAGATGACTTATTTCTTACGTCCGACTTACAAACCTCCACTCCCTCCCACGGTTTGGTGGGATGGATGTTTCTTATTCAATCATGCCAGAACGACTATAGGAATCTTGATGAAATTTGAGAGATAAATTATAGTCTGGAATAGTATTATATATAGGTACAGATACTTTTTATCCCTGGGAAATATTATGGGAACGCGGGGAAAAATGCGGGGTACAGCTATTATAAAAAAAATATTCCAAGACATTCTTCACTCATGGTTACCTGATCCCAAGTTAAGCAGAGTGTACTGCTTGTAGTATAGCTACCAGGTAACTGATATACTACACATACTACTTTTTAAATACATACTTATATAGATATTTACACCCAGACACAGAACAAACAGACATGCTCATGCACACACATGTTGGTCCTGGGTGGGATTCGAACCCGCGACCTTCGGTTTGGCAGTCAGAGTCTCTAATCACCAAGCATACTGGCCCGAATTCAAATTCAAATATAATATGGATTTTAAAAAGAATAATGATCATATCCGATGGTAACTTTGCTTTTACAATGTACATTCTTAATAGATTTGGCATAAGACAGGTGGACGTGTCGACTTCTGAATAATATCTTAAAACTATTTACTGTAAAGCAAAAATAATAAATTGTCTATATAAATGAAAACTAAATGCTGTGCCACTTCCTGGGTAAGCGCGTCACTTGAGAACGTTGAAAACGTGTGTGTGTATTTGTGTACGCACCTAAGAAGTTATACTCGAAGTTATTGATGAGAGAAACAGCACTAAAAGCATTTGTCTACACTATACAGTCGTGAAATTAATTCTTGTAGTGTCCAAACTCATTGTACCTGTCAGTAGCAAGGAATTACAATTTTTGACGTTGTGAGGTTATTATTGACAATAATATCATTACTTACTCATTGACACTGACAGTTGCGATTTGTGCGATGTTCCGGAGAGACCGTGATCAGGTAACTTCAGGGTGTTGGTTTTACGAGTCGGTGTGCGCGCGCCATTTTTCCCTATCGCGCCAAAATAAGTACAGTGTAAACTCTTTATAACGAAACTCAAGGGACTGAGCATTTTTTGTCGTTATAGAGAGTTATCGTTATATGGAGTGAACAAAAAAAACCAAATTAACAAGAATTTTTAGTATGTATGTCTTAGATAATAAATGCTTGTATAAATTATTGTTTACACATATAGTCTGATAACTTTGTCTGACGTTTTTTGCTATGCCAGTACTTGTTTTGTATTATTTTATGTATTCTATTCATATCTAGATATGTGGTGGAATCGTCTTGATAAAACAACAAAAATTTTTCTACCAACTTAGCGGCATCTAGGGCTTGTTGAATTGTTGGTGGTGATTCGGCTTTGTCCATGTAGATTGTCTTCACTGTCAAATTGGTTCGTTTCTTGGCTACTACATAATCCAGCATGTCGAAAAGAATGTTGGATAGTGGCCGCTGTTTTTTTTTCAGCACAAACTTTTTCGTCAACACTAATCGCTTTCCGTTTACTGGCCATGTTAACAGTTTCAAAGTAGGTTTACGACTGATAATACGATAGGTACCCAGTATGCTTGGTCGAAGACCATCACTTCCGAGAAAACAATGTGTCATACTGCACGTGTTCAAGGCAATTAAGGATAACAAAAGCTAGACCGACCTCGGATGTTTCGGAGCTTCAAAGTCTTTTGTTACCTGATAACATAACATAAACAATAATACCGATAATAAATATTTACTGTCTAAAAATATGAACACATTTCTTCGTAATTCTTCGTAATAGAGAATGGCGTATCGCTATAAAGAGTGTTTCAATATGTGGGTTTTAACGCAAACCAACCAACTTGGGCTCACTTCAACGTTATAGGGAGTTTATCGTTATAAAGGATAACGTTATAAAGAGTTTACACTGTATTTTCAAAAATTTGGAAAAAGGAATATCTGTCGGTAGTTATAAGTACCTAGTAAGTATTCAAGGTGATTTATTCATACTATCACATATTATTAATGCGAATGTTTGCGAAGATGACGGGATCTAAGAAGTTTTTTATTCTTTAACGATAACACTACTATAGAGATTTGGATGAAACTTGGTAAATAGACAGTTTATAACCTGAATTAACAAATAGAATAATTATCCTGGCGAAATAGAACATTCCCCGGGAACGCGGATGGAACCGTAACAAATATGTCAAACCAAATCCTGTAAGTAAGTTAACAATACATATAATCATTTCTTATTTACAAAACTTTATTTTAATTGATAAAGTTCATTACAACGACAATAGCGGTTGTTAATTATGCAAAGTTCAACGATTTTCCATGTCTTTTATTGTCGCCGAACAAAAGCCGCGAAGTTCTGTATCGCCTGTAAATTTAGAAGCCTTGTCTTTGTTCGCTCATTCATTATTTGGATTTACATCCTAGTAATATTATAAATGCGAAAGTTTTTGACGATGGATGTATGAATAGATGTATGGACATTTGTAGAAAAACAAAGGCTGTAGACATAGCTCGTAGAGTCAGCCAGCTGAAGTGGCAATGGGCAGGCCACATCGCTCGAATAACTGATAACATATGGGGAGGAAAGGTTCTCGAGTGGCGACCACGTACAGGAAAACGCCGAGTGGGACGACCTCCCACCAGGTGGACCGACGACCTGATCAGAGTCGCTGGAAGCCGCTGGATGTAGGCGGCTCTAGACCGTTCAAAATTCAAAATATTCAAAATTCAAAACCATTTATTCAGTTTAGGCCTTCGGAGGGTACTTATGAAGGTCAAATTTAAAGTTACTGAAGCTACAACCGGTTCGGAAGTCAGCCTTCAACTGAGAAGAACCGGCAAGAAACTCAGCAAGGTTACATTCTTTTTTATTTGTTATATAAATTTTCATCTATTCTGACTTTTTGGCTATTTTATAATTTCAATTTTACATAATTTTATTTTTAACAATTACAAAATACTTATTATAGGTAACATTAATAAAAACAAAACAAAAAAAAATATGACAAGACTACAAAATAGAAATCGATAAAAATAAAAATCGGTTCGAGATGGAAATCCAAGGGGAAGGCGTATGTCCAAAAGTGGACATCCCTGGGCTGATATGATGATGATGGATGTATGGATGTTAAATGAAGTATAGATTTACCGCCACGCAATATTATGTGGGGGGCGCCCTACACTACGTTTACCGAGCCGTGGTCTCCACTCTAGAACACGTCTACCCCAAGTGTAGGGCGCCCTCCAGCTAGATGGAGCGATGATATACGCAAGCTGGCTGGCAGCGGTTGGAAACATAGGTGAGGCCTATGTCCAGCAGTGGACGGAGATAGGCTGATGATGATGATGATGATGATGAATATTATGTGGATAGCAAACATCAACATTGTGTAAGTATATATTTTATAGTAGCCTAAGTTATAATTAAAGTTGACAAAAATGCAGCCCACTACGCATATTGAAATTTCCTACATATTATGTTAAATACTTATGTCTCCTGTGTCCAAATGAAAGTCAAATATGCAGAGCCTGCAGAAATCCAAAAGGTTTTTAGGACTAAGTTAATTTTATTGTAACTTTGATTAACCTGGGCCTTGTCATAAACATATATAAAAGTAAATAAATAATATTATTGCTATGTTTTCACGCAAAAACTACCTTACTGCCCCCTTATCTAGTCACGTTGGGATTTAAAAATAGGTCTGTAAAGTGGATTATGGATCGCATTATTGAAACTGTGCCTACCTCTTCGGGTATAACCGTCGAGAGTTCTGTTCATCAGATGGTTACCAAAATATATATATATATATATAACGACTGTCCCCTGCGTTTCTGAGAGATGCTACATTTTTCCAGGATAAAGATAGTATATATATTATTAGTATTATATTATCCTGTAACCTGTATTATATTAGCACAATTATGACGTCACAACTTGCTGTTTCATACAAAACTCCATTCCAACATTCGATCGTTTTGATATTTCATAAAGAATCGCTGGTTTGACATCTCAGAACACATCACTATTGCATCTGTTCGACGTATATAGCAGGCTATAGATCTGTCCATCCATGAGCTATATTGCATAGGGATGACAATAACTTCGAATGACTGATGGTGACTGGGAGAGTGGACCGGAGACCAGATATCGCAGGAGCTGGAGATGCTGGTTAGAGCTGCAATGCACCAAGCAACGGATCGACAGAGAGACAGCTGGTTGGCAAAGTCAGAAGGAGTCACGATCCTCAGCAGTGAGGGAAACGACTAGAGAGAGAGAGAGAAAGAGAGAGATACATCCATCCTCAGTTAACAACAAAACTTTTTATTACCGTATTTCATTCCTTCGTTAGTCTGGCCCGTTTTTGGGAATATTCTCGGTGCTATTGAAATGGTCGTTAAAGTGTCACGCCGATATAAACTGAGGCTATTTGGCGACCAGGGTCCGCACCAATAAAATCCTATAGTCCTTTCCCACAGACCGTATGTGATTGTCAAAGATTATGCGCGTTTTTTTTTTTTTTTTTTTATGCCACTTAGGCCGACAAACAAGCGGACGGTCCACCTGATGGTAAGTGGTCACCGCCGCCTATGGACATTTGCAACACTAGGGGCATCGCCAATGCGTTGTCGACCCTGAGACGTGAAGTTGTTAAGTCTCATGTGCCTGTAATTTCACCGGCCCCCTTACCTTTCTAACCGAAACACAGTAACACAAGTGCACTACTGCTTCACGGCAGAAATGGGTAAGGTGGTAGTACTTCCCCGGACGAACTCTGCACTAAGAGCTCTACTACTCGAATATATTAATAAGGGATATAATAATAAGAATATAATAATAATTTGATTAAGGTGGCCTTAGATAAGCAAAGCTACTCACAATCTGTGAATATGTAGTCTGTGCACCGCTTTAGATTTGATTACACACTTAAACCTTTTCCTGCGTACAAAATCCGCATTACGCAAATATTTTGTATGAAAATTGTCTGTTTACTGCATGGCTAGCAATACTTAGCATTGTTTAAAAATAAAAGGACATTGGACAGCTAATATGAAATAAAATTAGCCTTTATTGCTGTTTAAACTTACAAAACATATACTTCAATTAAGTAACTACCTAAATTTATGTTATCTTACTTATATTTAACTTCGTATATCGGCGTTCGATACAAAAACAGCTCGTCTTACGACATAGGCCTCCTCCAAAGATTTCCATTTGTATCTGTCGGACAGCTAATAACACATTTTAAATTGACACTTTATATAGGTAACGTACTTTTCCGTCCGATTAAGATAACTAAATAAAACTGATTAGGTATCAACAATTTTTTTTTTTAACTTAATTACTTCATTGTGTAAAATTTTTTTTATTCCACATTTGCCGACAGCAGAAACAGTCCAACAGTTAGAAGGTGCACCTGTGTAACTGTATATCTATTATCATCCCCCGCAATCCCCCCCAACAGCTATATTCAAATTTATTAATTAACAAGCATCAAGCAAGCAAATAGCTATAATTATTTACAGTTAAAGTATCGAGAAGTTATACATTTATTTGAAATAACTTGAGAGATATAAATCACACAACAAAACACCAACAAAACAACAAACGAAAAGCCGCAGAAAAAAGTTAAAACAAAAAGTGTTGATTAACAAAAATCCGTATCGGAAAACAGAGCGGTCCGGTAATTCAGTCCGTAAAAAAGATTACAGGGAATGTAACGAGATTAAAACGAAATAGGTACGCAACATACGTACTGTAAGTGCCCCTATAGACGTACCGGCCGTTGCGGCAAGCCGGCTTAAGTACCGGATGATTGTGACCGATTTATTTCAGACCTCGTTAAAATTAATTGATAGAGGAAAGGTTTCCGAGCTAATTGGATTATGGAATACTATTTTTGTTTCAACTATCATTTACTCTTTGACGGTTGTATCAGTAACACGTTTACATAATACATATCTGGATTATGGAAATTCGGCTGTACCCAATTTGAATAATATTAAAATGGAATCTATTTTAAAATTATAAAAATGTAAAGTTTCGGTGCCGGAGGTAACCTTCAAAACATCTATGTTGATTATAAAAATCTATCCCTGATAGTAAGCTACATTATTCCAGTGCCAGGCTATGTTATAGTCCCGGCATACATTAGATCCTTCAAGAATGCTCGTTAAACCGCGGGACGAGAAGCTAGTATTAAAATAACCCTTTTTCTTTCCCTTATTTCATCAGTAAGTCAATTAGTCATCAGATAACATAAACTTTCTGACGATAAGGGTATTTAAGGCTAAGGATTTAAGAATCCTTTCATACGAGTGTCCTTTTAAAGAAAACAACAAATTGCACTCCGGGAGTGCCGGCAGAAGTGAAAACTTGAAAATTAACGTTGTGCATTTTTACCGTCTTACGAATTTTCGATCAATTTCAATCGACGCGTGTTTAACATTTTATACCTATCCCAAGAAAAGTTCTCAACGCTGCTAAATAAGTTTTCACTTCAAAAAAGTTTTATTTAAGCTTTATTCTACTTTTACAAATTCTATTAAATGTATATCTGCTAATTTAAAATACTGGATCGTCGGCCAAGGCCTCTATAAGGCATTCAATTAGTAAGGCCCGTATCCGTATCGTGTACACCAGCACTAACATTATTCGGGTAACTCTTTTGTTTTGTCCGCCTAACTAAATAATGAAACTTGGTCTCACGAACTCATATAAAACTTTTTGTTGCTAATTTTCTTTCCTGCTACAAAAAGGGGTACATTTCAGCTGGGTTCATGTATGAGTATCCAGGGTATTCGAATTAAAAGCTTTTGAGTTAATAGTTTATTTTTTTTAATTAACTAACTGTTAGCTTTTCTCTTAGCATTATTTTTGCCATATTGAAAGTTTCAGTGGAGATTTTGTTAATTTTTTTAAATACTGAAACTGTCTTGCATCTGTTTTGCTAGGTCAAAAATATCTCTGCCCTGACAATATAGTAATTTTTTTTTCAAAAATTTAGATATTAATTAGAATAAAATTAAAATAATGTAAGGGCTCTTCTGAATAAAAATTCCACATAAAACATAATATTTTAATACCAGTCAATAATATTATGTTTAAAATACAGTAATAGTTATCTACCTGTACTAAATTAGTATTTATTTAGTTTGGGATCAGATAGTTGTTTGTGAAGAATTTTCCAAGATATTTATCTATGAATTTACAAATGAAGTTCGAATACCTTTATAAAATATTCAAGCTATTGGCGGACGGCAGAGTTTCGAATGCCTCTATATTATAAGGGTTCTAGAACCTAGGTACTATTAGGTCCTTCACCATGTGAAGGGACCTTACGTGACTTTAATTTGAACAAGAAAACTGTGGAGACGACTTGCATTAACAATTTTTTCTAGATTAAATAATATATCATATGTTGAATATTGGATTTCATATTGTAATAAATTTTGTGAAACATAACTTAATTTTCCCGGCACAAAAAGTATCCTACGTTACTTCTAATACATCCACAAATATGTGTACAAAGTTTCATGATGATCGGTTAAGTAGTTTTCGTGTGAAAGTGAAACAAACAAACTTACATTCACATTTATAATATTAGTAGGGATTTATAAAATAATTGATAATAATGAGTATTCTATTAGAGCTCCTGTTCCTATTTCTATAAATAAATGTAGTCAAATACTAAGCGTACAAATATGAACATGAGTTTTTTTCATAACCTTCTCCCCTGCGGCATCTCCTATATATTTTATCAATATCCGAGAGAGAATATCTTAATCAAATATATAAGGAGATTTTTCCTTCATTATGAAACCTGTGCTGCTGTAAAAATAAGTGATTAACTGAGATGATGTCTGTTTATTTTTATTACGTGAAACGAAAATTGTTCCTGTTCAAACTCAATAAATATAGGATTACGGTCGAATTTCGATCGATACGACTAATATACATAATATATAATACATACAATAGATATACGTTCATCTATGACCTAGAAACTAAGATTTTAATATAAGAAAAGGGTCTCCACATATTTCCCTTTTGTCCATACCTCATACATGTTCTAGGCTTTAAGAGTGGGTTTTAATAATGACTAAGCGTGTCTAGACATACTGCATATAAGCCCACCTGCCACATGAGAATATAAATAAAAGTTCCAACAAATTTCCGTCCATGGAAATTCCAATCATAGTTTTATACCCATAGGGTAGGTTTTACAGTTTAACCCCTGTTGAATTTTACGGCCGGTTTTTATGAAACTTTTGATATGTTCGTTTAAGCTCACGGGTATACTAACTTAACAGTTTCATTCGAAAAACGTTTAACTTCAAACACATTTTATACTTAATGTACAAAGTTTTAAAGTTGAAATTTCTGTGTTTACGGAATAATATTAACATGATTTGAATGTTCAACTCGGATTTTAAAAGCGTGAACGTTTCAGTTTTACTAAAATGGGCTAAAAGCATTAGGGAAATTAGTTTTTTTATGTATTATTTTAAAATTGAGTCGTAAAAGTCTTTCAAATTTGATTTTCTTAATGTAATATCGTATCTTTTATAACCTCGATATAAAATGAAAAATACACGTTACACGTACGTTTACAATAAAAGTATTTCAGGTCCTAATACTTTTAAGCTTTCATTTGTTAAAAAGCCTTCTCACAAGGCGACGTGCTCCGCCGGATAGGAGTCGCAAATAAAACTTCGCCGTAAAATGTACAATATGAAATACAGATAATAACTAGCTGTTCCCGAGGGATTATTCATTTTACCAAAATAAGAAGTCCTACTTGATATTCCAGGGCATGTTCTACCTATTTGACAAGACTTATCTAAATTCATTTAGAAGATTTCGCATGAAAGAATAACAAAGATCCATTCGTCCTACATCCCATCCTGACAAACTTTGGCATTTATAATATTAGGAGGATAGGACTAATAGTACGAGTACACTGTTTATTAGATAATAAATATGGAATATATTTGACTGCATATCAAATCTCTAACCTCTAATTTTATTTAAAAATTATTGCTGTGTGACGTCACAAATGAACAGTATAATATAATAAATTATAATAATCAACGCGGGACATTCTCTTACACACGGCCATCTGATCCCAAACTAAGCAGAGCTTGTACTATGAAAACTAGATATACTACATCTACATTTTTTTTTCTAAATACATACTTATATAGATATTTACACCCAGACACAGAACAAACAAACTTGTTCATGCACACAAATGTTTGTCCTGGGTGGGAATCGAATCCGCGACCTTCGGATTGGCAGTCAGAGTTGCTAACTACCAAGCCAATTGGCCTGTCAAGTATCAAACATACCTACTAATGTTTCAATTGATATTCTTAAATATCAAACGAGCATGACCTAAAAAAAAGGCTTTATAGACGCTTTAAGAAGTACTACCATAATTTCTGAATGCCTGTTTAGATATAAGCGATATACACTGTTAGTAACCAAAACAAAAAATACCGCGATTTTGGCTAAACTAGAATGAATCGCCATACCGCTCAGGTAGTTGTTAATCAGAAATCCATACCGGTAACGGGGTTCCGCTTAGATTTGCCCAATCAGAATACCACATACCCACGCGGTATTCTCTACCCACAGCGGTAGCGAATGTCATTTATATCGGAACACTATCAAAGAATAGGTATTTAACTACATTCTGGTGTCTTTTGACTGAGAAGCAATTTAGAATAGTGTAAATAAACTTACGTTATTGCTTTTGAAATAGTCAAGTCGTTCGAAAGAAAATGCATTGAGACGAAAATGTTTGGATCAGAAACAAACCTGGGGTATTGCAATGTAATTCTGATCTATACAAAACTTAGAATAGAAGTCAACTGGCTCTCTATTGCAAATGATAGAATCTAGTCATACTTAGCGACATTATAAAAAAAAAATCTAACCTACTTGAACCCACAGCTGGGCTGTTTTCCCCACCAGGGGCTCGATTCTGTAAAGAAAATGACACTAGCTCTAGTATGTTTCGTCGCGGCCTCCGTGCCCTGTCTCTTTCGCTAACTACGCTAATACTACTAATCACATGAGAGATAAGCTCTCCGAGGCCTCCGTGAAGCGGCTCCCCGACGGAGTTTGTATTAAAAAAAAAAATTCAAAATTCAAAACCATTTATTCAGTTTAGGCCTTCGGAGGGCACTTATGAAGGTCAAATTTAAAGTTACTGAAGCTACAACCGGTTCGGAAGTCAGCCTTCAACTGAGAAGAACCGGCAAGAAACTCAGCAAGGTTACATTCTTTTTTATTTGTTATATAAATTTTTATCTATTCTGACTTTTTGGCTATTTTATAATTTCAATTTTACATAATTTTATATTTAACAATTACAAAATACTTATTATAGGTAACATTAATAAAAACAAAACAAAAAAAAATATGACAAGACTACAAAATAGAAAATAACAATAATTAGGTACTTACAACTTAAACAAGAGATTTAGAGGTGCACTGTGCAGAGAGCAGCTATTTCCATACATTTTTATCTTCAATATAATGAACTACCTTGTAATACGCTTTTTCTTTCAAAACTTTCCTAATATAATTTTTAAATTTATGATCAGATATTTTGGTTATTGAAAGCGGTATCTTATTATAAAATCGAACACAATTACCAAGAAATGACTTGTTAACTTTAGTTAGTCTAAAGTATGGAACAACTAACTTCTCCCTTTGTCTTGTATTTATACTATGAATATCTAATTTTGCCTCAAACATTCCTATGTTTCTACGTATAAACATTATATTTTCATAAATATATAGTGAAGGTAATGTCATTATATTTATTTCCCTAAATAAATCTCTTAATGATTCACGGGGACCCATACTGTAAATTGCACGAATTGCTCTTTTTTGTATAATAAATATTGATTCTATATCCGCTGCTGCTCCCCAAAACAAAATACCATAGGACAAGAGGCTATGAAAATATGCAAAATAAACTAATTTGGCCGTCTCAACATTCGTCAATTGTTTAATTTTCCTAACAGCAAAAGCAGCCGAACTTAATTTAGCAGCTAGAGTATCAACCTGAGGTCCCCATTGCAATTTATTGTCTAATGTAAGACCCAAAAATACCGTTTTATTTACAAGATCAATATGGCTCCCATCTATTATTATTTGGCTATCTACTTGTGCTACATTTGGTAAAGAAAACCTTAAGCATTTAGTTTTCTTTGAATTTAGTAATAGATTATTTGTAGCAAACCACCCACAGACAATTGACATAGTATGATTAACTTTAGTTAGATCTTTGTCTTTTCTATTAACTTTAAAAATTAATGATGTATCATCAGCAAACAAGACAATATCTGTGAGGTCATTTACAACATATGGCAAATCATTTATATATACTAAAAACAAAAATGGACCTAAAATTGAACCCTGGGGTACCCCCATTTCGACTAAAGAGCCCTTGGATGTTGTGCCGGTAATCCCTACCTTTTGCTGGCGATTTGATAAATAAGATAAAACAAGATCATGAGCAGTTCCACGAATTCCGTAGAAGTCAAGTTTTAGTAGTAGCGTACGGTGGTCAACGCAATCGAATGCCTTGGACAGATCACAAAAAATACCAATCGCATCCTGTGAATCCTCCCATGCGCCATAAATGTGCCTCAGCAATGTTGCTGCCGCATCGGATGTAGATCTTCCCTTCGTGAAACCGAACTGATGACCATGCAATACCTTATGCTTAGTAAAGTGACTTGACATTTGATTAAGCAGCAATTTTTCAAAGATTTTACTAAGTGCTGGCAGAACGGAAACTGGTCTGTAATCAGATGGATTCTCCCTACAACCGGACTTGAAAATAGGTACTATTTTACTATATTTCATTAAATCAGGAAAACAACCCTGATCAATGCATTCATTAAAAATATTTGACAAAACAGGTGCAATCACTGTTATTATTGATTTTACGATTGTTACTGATAAGCCCCATAAATCTTCAGTACTTTTCATATTGAGAGAATTAAAAGTTATTATGATATCGCTAGCATTAATATGGTCAAATTTAAAACTTGGAAATGTATTATGAATATGCTGCTTGAGTAAAGATTCCGCTGCTATAGGACATGATTTAAGGCTTTTAGTAGTTTTACCAGGTATACTCGTGAAGAAGTTTTCAAAAGCACAGGCTACATCTAAATTATTTGTTAGAATTTTTTCATTAATTTTAAGAGTTACCTGTTCATTATTATTGCTAATTTTACCAGTTTCCGTATTAATAACATTCCAGACTGTCTTTATTTTGTTATTAGCATTACCTATTTTATTACATATAAAGTAAGATTTAGCTTGATTACACACTAACTTGAAAGTCTTTGAAAATTTTCTAACATATTTATGAAATTCTTCGTTCTGAGTTAGAGATTTTAAATGATAAAGTTCATACAACCTATCCCTGCTCTTACGAATACCTTTTGTAGCCCAGTCACTAAATCCCATTTTACTATTTACCTTCACTATTTTAGTAGGACAGGCTCTATTAAAATTATCGCAAATCCCAGACAATAAACCTTTATACCAGACATTGGGCTCATCACTATGATATATTGTATTACAGAGTTTCAGCTCTAAATTATTCTTAAAGGTGTCTAATCTTGCTTTAGTAGTAGGTCTAATTACTTTCGTTACTTTAAATACTTGTCTTTTAAATGGCAATTCTATTAATTGAGCCTTATGATCCGAGCGAACACCACTAATAATCGATTTCCCTAGTATACTACTATTAGTTAATATATTATCAATACAAGTAGCCGAAGTGGCTGTAGATCTTGTTGACTCACTAAACAATAAATCTAAGTTGAACGATTTGAATAAGGCAACAAAATTCCGACTTTCAGATGAATTACTAAGAGTATCTACATTAAAGTCGCCACATACAACTATTGACTTGTTAGAATTATTAAATAACTTACGAAGAATCTCTTCCATTATAGACGTAAACAATAAAAAATTTGATGCCGGTGGCCTATAAACACAAACAATAATATAGTTCTGCAACTCTGCACAAGACACCTCACAAACACGCTCAACAGAGAGGCTACAAATATCTTTACGATCCTTGAATTTAATATTATTATTTATAAGAATTATTGTGCCGCCACCTTCTGCAGATAATCTATTGAATATACTGGCAACTGTAAAGTTTTTAATATTAAAAAGCATAGTGCCCGGTTTCAACCATGTCTCTGTAAAACATAATATATCTATATTTATTTTATCTAATAATAAATGAATATCAAGAATTTTGCCAAAGAAGCGATTAATATTCTGATGTAATAAAAAAGTCGAACTGTTTAGCTTCTCTGTTGTCAAAAGTTTTTGTTTAAAGAACTATTCTGAGATTTAATGTTAAAATGACTTGTTCTTACTGTGTTATCCCTTATCCTATTAATATTATATGCTACAAGTGATGCAATCAATTTCTTAAGTTTTTTTGGAATAAACAGGGTATCCTGTTTCAATTTCAAATTACTAACAAACTTGTTAGTATCAAAATAAATAAAATTAGCACTATGACATGTAACATTATGCATATGGTTATTTAAATGCCAAATATAATTATTCTCCATATCTGAATAGTTGGAAGAGTATGGGAAAGCACATAACATTATTTTCATTACCTCTAATTTTTTTTAGCTGAATAAGGGGGCTTTTTTCACGAATCTATCTCCAAAGCTATTTGCGACAAAAACCTGAATACTTCTTTATTGTACTCATATAGAAAATAAACTTTAAAAGGAGTATCTATTGTTCTATGATAAAATAAATGAAGCCAATTAAAGACCATCAATAAATACTTCCCAAGCCGCATAACTCTTGGAAGTTGTTAAAAAAAGAACTTTAATTAAAATTGTAATTAATTACTCTGTGAATTCCTGTTCCAGATTAAGATTAACGGCTGAAAATCCTTCCTCTTACACCCGGGGAATATATCCATAAGTCGGAGTCTCAAACAAGCTTGAAATAATTCAACTTACAAGTGTTTAATAACCAAAGCTTCCCTTCTTTACACTATTCTACATAACCCCAACTCTCCAAACTATCTTCGTGAACGCTTTGAGTACCTCGTTCCTAGGGGTCAAGCCTGTCGCTCAGCTTCTTCTCTTCTTCTTTGTACTCCGCGTCACACCTCCAGCCGTTACCATGATTCCTTTACTATCAGTGCAGTGCGTCTCTGGAATTCTCTCCCACACTCACTACGCGACAGCCCCTCCATGAACGTGTTCAAGAAGAGAATAAAGGACCATTTCCTCTATAAATAACATAGTAGGTATTTATTTATGTATACATTTATTTAGGTATATTTATTTATTAATATATTTATTTGTGTATGTATATTTATATTTATTTTGTATTAAATAGGTTTATGCACACTATTCATTTTAATTGTACACTGGTTCTTACCCTCAATATATGTAGTTATCTCTATCACTCAAAGGTTTGCTGGTAGAAAACTCAATTTTGAGTTAAGCTCGCCTATGTACATGACATTTCTTATGTAAGTTTTAAATGTAAATTATTGGTGTACAATAAAGTATAATAATAATAAAAGCTTCATTAAAACTTTTACCAGGACTAAAGTATCATTATAAGTTTAAATATGGCAAGGCCAGCACACAGGGAGACGCTCCTGATGGTAAGTGGTCACCGCTGCCTTTGGACATTTTAATTAGACAAATTATTAGGAGCAGGGTAGGTGGGTATCTATCTACAAGTATCAATGAACTGCACCTACGGTTTAACCCGCGTTCAAATAGTTAAAAAGCATATGTCTCTTCAGTATTATAAGTGTATGTAAAAGATTCCAGCAAGATCGATTCAGTCGTTTACCTGTGATAGCATAACACACAGACAGTCAGAACATTTTTGAATACAACAAGATACAGCCCCATGGTTACGCCAGCGTTAAAGCTGGTATATAGCTTATGTCTATTTCCGTACCATAGGATATGTGTGTTGCATATTTCAGGAAGATCGGTCCAGTCGTTTAGGAGTGAACACGTAACTACCAGCAGATACACTTTCAGATTTATAATATTACTAGCTGTATATCGCGGCTTTACTCACATTTATCGATATCATTTATAGCCTATGAGCATCTAGGAAAAAATTCACGTCGAAAGTTAGCAGCCCCATCCCGATATGTTCAGTAGTTCTGAGGTAATGGTGCGTCAAAGGAACCCTAGTCCCCCGCGGTTTTACCCACGTTCCCGTGGGATGTCACATATATTATACATAAAAACCTTCCTCTTCAATCACTCTATCTATTAAAAAAAACCGCATCAAAATCCGTTGCGTAGTTTTAAAGATTTAAGCATACATATGGATATAGGGACAGAGAAAGCGACTTTGTTTTATACTATGTTGTGATATAGAAGAAGATAGAAGATAAAGTAGTATGTTAAATCATTGTAGGTAACTATTAGATTCTTGCATATTTTATATAATCATAGGTCACAAGTGAAGCTAACCTATAAAATCCAAGGGTATCGGATCCGATGGCTCTCGGACAAAATTCCTCGCACATTGTCCAAGAGATTAATGTTCAGTGTTCAGCTATTCTGCAGCTCATACCAACGGGAGGAATTCCTATGAAATTATGAGGGTACTACATTCTTCAGTTACAGTTTCGTTTGAGAATCTCTTTGATAGTTTAATATTCAACTTCTTTGCAGATAAAGCATGATTAGGTACCGCTATTGTAAGGAAAAATTTACTAAAATCTTTGTAATTAATCTGCTTTTCTTTATGAAAGCAGCAAATTTTTCTCATTATTTTATTTTTTATATGTACACAAAAATATATTAGGACATTACAGTATATTTATAAAATTTTACATCTTTGTTATATATCTAGCCGATAACTCAATAAAGTAAAAAAAACAAAAATCATCACGAATAAAAAAAAAAACAGAGTGTCTCATAAAGACATATGATAGAAGTGAACTTTTATATTACAGGGAATTATTATTATTATTAATTAATCACTTTTGAATACACTATACCGCGTTTATCATTCATAATTTTTTCCGTCACATCAAAAGGTTGAAGATAAGAATTTCAAAGCCCTACCTACAATAAGGGCTTTTACTTAAAAAAATGATTGGCATGACATTGAATAAGGCAATGATATCCCAGTGACAGCAAAATCCGTTACTAGAGTTGTGGTTTTCATCCTACAGTGAGTTTGAGCTTTCGCCGAAGGATACATCGCGAGGAAGCCAAATCACGGTGATAAAGTCCTGTATCACCTACACCTCAAATTCTCCTAATACAACTACTACATTATATTACACCATCACTAAAAGCCACTTTATCTGGCGGTCGGCGAGGTAACACATTTCTAGTGCTCTGGCGTCGAGTCAGTGACAGCGAGTCCAATACGTCCTGATGATGCTCCGTGTAGAAGCTGAAACACGTGTCGATTTCCAGTTGAGTTTCCTTGTTTGGAACTTGCCAGAGAAAGCGATCCAGCGGAATTAGTCACAAGATTTTATTTTTTAAATAATCTTATGGTATATTATACTAAATAAGAAAACAAAAATATATCTTAAATAAAAGATCCTCTAAGTGAATGTTTGTTTGTATGTACTTTATAGATTCGTAAACTATGCAACGGATTGTAATGCAGTTTTCAGCAATAGATAGAGTAATTCAAGAGGAAGTTTTATAACTAGGATCGAAAGCGGGAAAAGCCGCAGGGCGCAGCTAGTCATAAGTAAACGATCCTCTAAATGTTCCATGGTACCCATGAGTTACCTAGCTTGGGACTTGCCAGAGAAGATCCTTTGGATTTAGTTACTAGATATTTGTTTTTTGTATAATCCTAAAAGCCAATCACAAATTGTATACCTTAAACAAACACAATTTTGAAGTGAAAATATTTCTCAGTCCTATATTCAGCTAGTATTTGTAGTGAAATCCTGAAGGCGTCCCGTGATGGAGTCGGAATGCAATTTCCGCCAAGCGTCCGACTCCACTGCGCCGGGATATTGGTTATAAAACATAATATTCACCACCCTGTATAAATAGAATACAAAAACCCTTTGGACTTTCAATTTGGAAATGTTTATGTAAGATTTTTCAGTAAATTTTTAAGTTTTTAATTTTTTTTTAATATTTCTTACTTAACCTTAATGTTGAGAACATTGAATTGATAATGGCTCTGTCTATTTGTGAATTAAGCCGATAAATGGAGTCTTATCGTATATACAGGATACAATTATTAGGTAAAATAGGTACGTAGGGCTTTCTGTTAAATAATCTGGTTCCCTGTCATGACAGATTATTAGGGTTGTTGGCTTTGATAATTCATTATATTTTACGGGGTATTTTGTTACACGTCGTATAAACATAAATGTTTGTTCGTTTTCTATACGTTCCTATACCATCAATGCGATTGCGATGAAACTTTGGACAGAGGTTGTGGGCGCCCGCGAAGGTAACTGAAAGAAAAAAAGACCCTTGACAGAAACAGCTATTGGAAATAAGCCAAAATATTAAATCCCATCATCCAAATTAATCCAAAAATGGTTTAACAAAAGAGGTTAAGTATTGAATAGAAAAAACAAAATTAAATGTTATACACCGAGACTATGTTTATTGCTTATTCCTAAATAACTTTGCAAAAGATCCTCCGCTTCATTGACAGTAATCTGCCAGCCAAGGCTAAGTAACAAAGCCGATGTAATCACGGCACCATTAAAAAAAGCAAAAGCACTGCACTTAATTTGCTAAGTCCCATAATGAGGGTGGCAGTCGAGAGATCGTTTACCGCATTTATCCGGATTAAACTGGCGCAGGTCAGTTCGAAGCGGCGCGCGGCGGGTGGCGGGATTCGCGGGAAAATGTTAAAAATGGAAATAGAATTAATTATGACGTTTATACTGTATTCCAATTAGTGGAGTAGTTAATGGAGATCTCTTGTTATTAATATTATCAGCTGATATTTTATAACATCGTTGCAACTAAATTGCATAACTTTTGGATACATTTGTTTGTATTTTAACTGACATCCAAAAAAGGAGGAATTCGACAGTATGTTGCTTTTTTTACCAGAAGACTAGTAGTAGTTAATGACCCATACTACCACGCCACAGGTCGTGGGTTCCATTCCCACACAGAGCAAACATGTGTGTGCATGAAAATGTACGTTTGTTCTGTGTCTGGGTGTAAATATCTGTATAAGTATGTTTTTAAAAAGTAGTATATGTAGTATATCAGTTACTTGGTAACCATACTACAAGCAGTACACTCTGCTTAACTTGGGATCTGGTAACCGTGTGTGAAGAATGTCTTGGGATTTATTTATAAATATGTATTAATAAATGTCGTAAATACCTAAGTATATAATTAGAAATAAAATGGACATTCAGAATATCAGTTATCTGATTATTTTGTAGTGTATCCAGATAGCCTTGTGTAAATAATGTTCCATGATAATTTTTACCAATATATGGTAAAAGGAAAAGATTATTATTTTTGTTTGAACTGAAATATCTCAAGAACTACTGGATCGATTTAAATAGTTCTTTCACTATTATAAAGTTTATTAAAATTAGAAACTGTCCAGAAGTAGCGCAGCATGCTATAACCCCAGGATACATATGATCCTTCGGATCAGATGCGAGACAGTTTCCAGTGTACTTAGAATTTGGAGTCGGTTTTTTGGGTTCCGTACCCAAAGGGTAAAAAGGGACCCTAATACTAAGACTCCGCTGTCCGTCTGTCACCAGGCTGTATCTCATGAACAGTGATAGTTACAGTTGAAATTTCCACAGATGATGTATTTCTGTTGGCCGCTATAACAATAAACAATAATATACATACATATTTAAGGGGGCTCCCATACAACAGACATGATTTTTTTGCCGTTTTTATAGATAATGATACGGAACCCTTCGTGAGTGAGTCTGACTCGCACTTGGCCGGATTTTTTATTTTATTTGTAGTATTGTCGGTAACCTTACCCAACTGCCATTGACTTCATTCGCGGTGGGACCGCACACAACCCCTGTGTTCGTATAGCTACATACATTTCTAAACAGATCTTATCTTAGAAAACACTGTATAAAGACAACTTTCCATTAACCAAATAATATCTGACTAATATTATAAATTCGAATGAGGGATGTATGTTACTCTTTCATGCAAAAGCTACTGATCGGACTTAGATTAAAATTGCTACTTATATAGTGTATAACCAGGATTTCCAGGAAAATGTAACATCAACAGCGCGGGTGAAACCGTGAGGGACAGCTAGTATGCAAATATATACATCGCACAATTTCGCTTAGATTGAGGAATTAACTCCCCGTCGTGTGAGTACAGCATGGGGTTCTTCAAGGAAGGTGTTAAGAGACAAAAAAAGGGTTGGCAACACGCAACTGATACTCCTGGTGTTGCCAGTGTCAATAAGCTAAGCTACAGGCGGGACGTCAGTTTTTTTAAATTGTCAAGAACTAAAAGACCCGTTACGACACTTAAAAATGTCACAGGAAAATCGCCTTTATAGCTTTTAAGATTCATATCTTGATGCAATGATTAATTGTTTGATGATCCTGATGAACCATAGGGTTTATTATTCCATGACTCTTAGCTGTCAAAACAGAGATATTAGATCTAAACAACTTTAGTCACCTAAGATTATACAAAAGCAAATATCTAGTAACTAATTCCAAAACATGTGTCGATTCCCTATTGAGCGTAATATTGATAGTAATAATAATTTATTAATTTCTCCTCACAATTACAAGACCTATTGGTAGGAACAAAAATTAAATAATATCTATTTTGGATTAAAAATTTACAATCAGTGTATGTGCGGAGCTGGTGTCTAATAATAAATAATCGGTGTAAACCTGTAGTACAGATAGTATTTTTTTACTAGATATTTGTTTTTGTATAATCATACAATGGATTTCCGCAAGGCCATGCCTGAGTCAATTAGTTATGTAGTCACCTAATTAAAGAATTAAAAAAAAACAATAGGTAAAAAAGGTGTAAAATATCGGTTTAAAAAACTACAATATAAATTTTTTTTTTATGTCACGTCGTCTGATAAACATGCAGACGGTCCACCTGATGGT